>CM033476.1:294075000-294228474 GCA_019447015.1 Hymenochirus boettgeri | reverse complement strand
GAAATGGTACAGTATGGAAATGGTACAGTATGGAAATGGTACAGTATGGAAATGGTACAGTACAGAAATGGTACAGTACAGAAATGGGAGCAGGAATAGGGACATTCTGGAGGTGGTTGTATAGCTGATTGTCAACATTGCATTATGTATATATATATAATATATATTAATATATTATATACACATATACATACACAGAAATGATTGTTCCATATATTCTTTATAACGAATGATTGTTCAATGTTATCGGCTTCTATTGCAAATTTTGTCAGATCCACCGTCAGTGTCACAGCTCTGACTTTAAAGACACTAATGATAATGTAATGTAAATGTGGATTTATCAGTACAACAGAACGTTAGGCTGGATACACACAGACAAATTTTCTGTCCTGAACTTTTGCTGCTATAAAGTGGTCGGCTACAGCAAATGTCTCCTATGGACACAGCGTTCACTGCCACTGCCCAAATCACCTCAGATTTTTTCGGCCCGACCGACCAATACACAAAAATGTCTGTTGGTTTGTGTGTATCCAGCCTTAGGAAGTATATACTTCATATATATACAAAAGAAAAGGGAATACGTGTATTGGCCAACTGTGATATTAATCATGGCAATTAGAGAATATATATAATATTATTATATGATCCATATATAAAACATGAATGTATTCGGTTGTGAACCTCCTTCTGGGCTTGTTCAGTGGTGACCCATTGAAAATCATGCGCTTGCCACTGATGGAAATGGTACATTATGGAAATGGTACAGTATGGAAATGGTACAGTTGCATCTCTTCTGGGCATGCCCTGTAGCACAGGCTTTGTTGGATGCCTTGGAACATGAACTCAGAGACAATGTGCCCAGGAACAGCCTTTCTCACCATTCGGTGCTTTACGGACTATTTCCTGGAGCTCATGGAGACCAGGCGATCCAGGATGCCTGGCGCCTTATGAACTGTTTTAAGGACGCTATCTGGATAGCCAGGAATCGCCTGGTTCTAAGAAGGGAGAGGATGTCCATTTTGGACTGCCGCAAGCTAATCCATAGCTTGCTCAGAGACTATTCCATTATGGACAGAGCGGAGGAAGAAGACGGCGATTAATTGTTTTCTACCTCCCCCCTCCTTTCCCTTTGTGTCTGTCTTTAAATAAAGCTTCGGGCAAATGTCTCCCCCACCCTTACACCTCCTTTCCCTCCCCCTCACACTGAGGCTTTGTTTAATTGTGTAACAATGTTAAGTGTTGAATGTGTAATGCTGCCCCATAGCCCAAATCCCCCCCTGATGTTTCACCCCTTGCTGTTTTTGTTATGTAAATGTCTCCAGCCCCGGCCCATCCCACACCCCCCCCAGCATTACCCCCTGTTAGACCTGTCATTGAAAGAACGTAAAGTCATGAATGAGTGATGCAAGACCAATTGTATTTGTTGTATCAACATAAATGGTTGTGCACCGCATGAGTGCTTGTGTATTGTTACCAGCCTGTGCTGCGACACAGTACACGGTATGAATGTTTGTTTTATATATTTTTTATGACAAATAAAGAATATTTTAAATCAAAAATGTTTGACGTGTTTGAGGGATGTGTTGTGGTATGTAAGGGAAAGAAAGCAGAGTGTGGCTGTGGTAACGGTTGATTTTGAGAAAGCGTATGATAGAGTAGTGCATGGATTTATGTTTGCGGTGTTGAAGAAAATGGGTGTGCCAGAAAGGATGATGGGTTGGATCAAGTGTTTGTATAGGGAGATTGTGAGTAAAGTGCAGGGGGCAGGGCATTTCTCCCCGTGGGGCCCATCCCTGGCGTGGGGTGGCCCGCTCGGCCCTGCCGCAATTCGGGTTATCGCTTCTCGGCCTTTTGGCTAAGATCAAGTGTAGTATCTGTTCTTATCAGTTCAGTTGCTTTCACGAGATCTTGAAGCGATCACGAGCTTAGTTCTCACAAATGTTCTTTTAAGAACAAAGCAAAAGCTGACACTGCCCTGTGGTTACGTCGGTCTATCGGCGCTTTAGATCTACGCTACACTGGCAAAGGCTCAATGAAACCAAAACTGACATGTAGTTGGTGCTTTGGTTTTTACGTTTAGCTAGTGGAATGCTGTAAAAGTCTTTTTAAAGACATAGCTTTTCTAAAAGTTTTGGTTGAACACATGGTACAAACTTAGAAGCTTTTGTTCCCTTATTTGCGTATTGCTGAAAGGGAAGGTTCAAAGCCTTTTATCTCTCCCTATCCTATTTAATTTATTGGTTACGTTGGTCTTTATTTCTCTCCCTATCCAATTTTAATTTATTGGTTACGTCGGTCTATAGTGCTTTAGATGTACGCTACAACTGGCATATGGCTCAATTCAACCAAAACTGACATGTAGTTGGTGCTTTGGTTTTTACGTTTAGCTAGTGGAATGCTGTAAAAGTTCTTTTTAAAATAGCTTTTCTAAAAGTTTTGGTTAAAACATGGTAATACTAAGAGCTTTTGTTCCTTATTTTGCATATTGCTGAAAGGGAGGTTCAAAGCCTTTTTTCTCTCCCTATCCTATTTAATTTATTGGTTACGTTGGTCTTTTTTTCTTCTCCCTATCCTATATAATTTATTGGTTATTTGGTCTATAGGTGCTTTAGATGTACGCTACAACACCAGACGAAGCCCCCCCCGACGGGAGCGGTAATGTACTGTGCTGATCTGTACTTTCTTTTATACTCTAACTTAATGGTGTCCTTATCTATATTCCACCATTAATGTACGGAGTATTAAAGATAGTTAAGACGTGCAAGCTATTCTACGTTTTCTTCCATTCACAGCAATTGTATATTTTATGTTGCACGGAATGTTGCCTTACCTTCCTCTCCATCTATAGGTACCAGTCTGTCGGCAGTGGACCCCACGGTCCCTCCTACTGGTCGGGTGGGGGCAGCTGTAAGTCTGCGGGTGTAGCCGTTCTCATCAGGGGGGGCCTCTTCACACTTGATTCCGTCCGGGAGTTGGTCTGTGGCAGAATTCTGGTCATAGATGGCTCCTGGGCGGGTGACAGTACGGCTCATCAATGTGTACGCCCCCCCTGGGAAGAATGAGCGCCTGGAACTTTTCCAGACCCGGCGGGCCCCAGTTGCAACCACCAGGGCAGTGGTGATGGGCGTTGATTTCAACTGTCCGATAGAGGAGAAACGGGCGCAGCTCCAGCAACCATGCTAAGCTTGACGTGACAATCGAAACTGCTGAAGAAATGGTAACCGAGCTTCCTTAAAGATGCAATCGGATCAATCGGGAACGGCTCTGTTAATTATAGCTGGAGCGCCCCGACGGGTCTGGTGCGCTCTAGGATTGACTTTGTTTTACCCCTCCCGTCACAGTGAAGCAGGCACGCACTCCATGATCCCCGCTTTCTTCTTCTCGGACCACAGGGGCTTCTCTTTCAGGGGACTCTGGGCCACGGTTTTTCCACTGGCCCCGGCTCCTGGAAGCTGAACTACACACCCGCTGGAAAGAGAGGACCCCTGCTAGAGGAACTCCGGGATGCATATATCGCTGGGAGAAAACGAAAATGTTATTTTTACACTGTATAAGTGATTGGTGGAGTTTGTGAAGATTAAGTTTCGCAGTTTCTTTCAGGCCAGAGGGAGACAACAGCGTGGTGAGAGAAGGCACTTTCAGGAGACTACAGAGGCAACTCCAGTCCCTGCAGGACCTCTTCACGCCGCTGGGACGTAAGAGAGGATCTGGGGAGACCAAGTCGTCCGCTGAAAAAGCACTTCTAGGAGAATCCAGAGCTCATCTTCCGTTCCAAATGGAGAATCTAGAGAAGGGAGAGAAGTGTAACTCTTTCTTTTTTCAGGAAACTCCACTCCGGCCACACACCCCTGACAGAGCTGCGGGATGAGACCGGCACAGGCAGAAGGGGAAAAGAAGCGGTGATGAAAGTGGTTTCTGACTACTAACTACAGCGCCCTCTACCTTACTACTCACTTCATACTCTCTCCGACCTACTCTCTTACTCTTCTCTACCTCTACTCTTCTTACTCTCTCTTACTCTACTCACTTCTCTCTATACTTCTACACTACCTGCTCTACTTCTACTCTCACTTACTTCTCTCTCTTTACTCTTACCTACTTTACTCTCTCTTTTTGCTCTATCCTCTCTCTTACTCTTACTACTTACTCTAAAACTCTTGTCTAACTCTCTCTCTCTCTTACTTCAACTAACTCTTACTGCTACTCTACATCTACTCTTCTCTCACTCTCTTCTACTCTACTACCGCTCTCCTCGGTACATTACTACTACTGGGGCTCGAACTTCTACTACTCGACTACTTACTTCTACTACTACTCTTACTCCCCTAAAATAAAACACCGACCCAGAAATGGCTGAGTATTTTTATGTCTGCATGTTTTCTTCTAACACTCTGACCCCACACAGTGTTGCCAGAACAAGGCCCCTTTGTCCGCTGGAGAGCTGCACTCTGCTGTCAAATCGTTTAGAACTGTCAGGACCCCGGGCGTGATGGTCTCCCAGCAGAGCTCTATGTACGCTGTGGATCTCTTGGCCCGACTTTTCTGTGAACTTGCGAGGATATGGCAAAATGACGACAGAATGACCCAGTCACTAAGGGAAGGAATGTACGATCTTGTATGCAGAAGGGGAGAGATCGAACCTTAAAAATTGGGGCCCCCGGTCCGATCTCTCTTCTGAATGTGACTACAAATCCTTGCAAAGGTACTTGCCTACCGGCTAAAGGCTGTCATCGGACAGATCGTCCACCCGGACTTCCGCCTGCGGTCTCTCCCCCGGGCGCAGAATCGGGCAGATAGTCTTGGCTCTAATCAGAGACACGGTCCAGGATCTAACAATCCGGAAAAGACCTGGTTGGGGGAGTTGTCAATGACCGTCCGCAATACCTTGCGGCCCTTGGTCATCTTGATCCAGAGATTAAGCGCTTTTTTGACCTTTCTCTCCCTGGTTTATGATTAGGGCCGCCTGCGTAGACGTGGTTTAGGGAAGGTGATAGATTTGTGTTCATATTTTAGCCTGAATGTACCGTGATACTTAGTCCAACTCGGTTTTAGTGAAAAATGGCTGAGAAAACTGTAACCCCTTTTCGCAATCTTCGTCTGGGGTCAGACAACGGTCCGGGGCCCTCTACGTGTTTCCACCTTTTCTTCGGTTGTTTTGGGTCGTGTTTGCATTCGTCTCGGTCTGGTTGCTCTTTCGTCAGACTAACGCCAGCAGATGCGGTGTCCTTCGAGCACCCCCTTGTTCTTTAGGCCGCAGACGTCGCTGACTTGATCACAGTGCTCTGCTTGTACATGGATGACGTCACCATCCTTCTTGCAGTAACGCCCAGTCGTATGCATATTCGTACTCTGATCCATGGACCTGTTGCTGACAGAGTACTTCGGCAAGTTCTCGGTCATATCAGATGTGGCTCAGAGGCATCACTCTCTTCGGTGGAGTGTGTCCACGCTGCTGTTTTCGTTTTCCAACGCCTGCTTTCTAATCGTCTCCGACTTTTTCCCATCTTCGTGAAGCCTAGACGGGTTGTTTTCAATTGCAAAATCCTAGAGTTTTGGTTTGGTGAGAGGGAGCGGACCTACACGAAGTCCTTGGGAATGAAACATACCTCTTCCTAAGCATGCGACAGAAATCTGCTTTGTTGCAAACACCTCGCAACACTAATCCGGCTACGGTGTCCTCTCAGTATACCTTTTCTCAGCGAAGGGACAGCACGGGAGGTATTTGCGGAATTGTGATTGTCCATTTTCCGCGTTTTTGCTTTATGCAGTTTACTAGGGCAGGTTGTTTTTGTACTTAATCTGGTGGCTCCAAAGATGGACAGAGTAAAGCGGGGGGGACTGGTGATGTACAAGACCACAGGCAGGGGGATTGGAAGGTCAATCCCTGACTCCCCCACCATGCTGCGGATTTTTCTTTGTGTTGTGAACTGCATCCGTTCGTACCAATTACCCATACCTAGCCCTCCCGGTTTTTCCCACCACTCTGCGGGACAAACTCCTTCCACGCGTCTCTACTTCCCTTCCTCTTCTTGTACACTCTATTGCGGTGAGAGTGTGTATTGTTAGTGTCTATGTGGGTTGGAAGGAATCTCCTCCCGTTGGATGTCCCCTTGTCCTCCACCTATCCCCTTACACCTGAGGGTCTGAGCAGATAGGGGCCGGACAGTCCAGTGTTGGCTGTAGATGTACCTGATGTCACAAAGTTCCGTGAGGGAACACCCAACTGGACAGGGAGGAATCCGGACTCCTGATGGACCACAGCATTTGTGTGCGTTAACAGTTTTTCAACTGGGTCATGTTTGTGCTCCATCAAGCTAGAGACATTGAGACACTGCACATCTGGTGAGTGTGCTTGTTTATGTTGTGTTTGTTCCATCATAGTCCCCCTCTTGGGCTGCTTAACGATCCCGCCGGTCGTCTGAGAACTCCGGCAACGCATGCCGTGTTTTTCCAGAGATTTTGCGGACAACCTCGAATATTTGCCACAATGCACTAGGCTCCATCCCAGACAAATCCATCTCATTCATCCCCCCCCCCTTTTGCGCAGGACTCTGCGTTGGATGTCTTGTCCAGGGGTTTGACCTATCCGATGTAACCTTTTCGTTGCATGCCGCAACCTGTGTTCCGGCTACAGGACATTTGGTTGCCCATTCTACCCATGCTGCATCTTTACTTTTTCGTCGCATGGAGGTTACGGCACTGCAGGGCATCGCTTCTTGTTTCCCCGACTCTTGACGCTTTGAGGAGCCATTGGACAGACCCATGTGCGGGGGGGGATAGGGGACGCTGATCGGGGGTATTGAGATATGGGTCCGCAGAATCTTGCGCGGTGGCGGGGTTGTCTCTTCGTCATTGACCATTGGGAGTTAGTTCGTTGTTTTGGGCTAGTTTTGGTGTGTGGGTAAGGTGTTGGGCCGAGGTCATTCTAGGCTTGGTGGTTGCGCCAGACGAGATTTTGACATCACATAACTGAAGTTCCTTATGACTGTTGACCAGTTGAACGGCGGCGTGTGGTCATGGTCTCTTTTCCGTAGGTGGTGGTCAGTTGTGCGGGTATTACTCGAAGGAGGGTGTGGGTGCGACCTGGTTTTAGCGTTCCCTCCGGTGTTTTTTTGGTAGGTATTGGTAAAGATGGTGGTCCCTTTCCCTTTGTGGCCTTTCCCTTTAAAGACAAGCTTCGGGCAAATTTTCCTCCCCCACGTCCTTACTAGCCTCCTGTGGTCTCCTTCGCTCGCTCCATTTTCGTGAGGCGTTGTTGTGTTTAATTGTGGTGTTAACTATAGTGTTGTAGTAGTGTTGTGTGTATAGGAGAGTTGTTTTAATGCGTAGTGAGGCCTGGGTTTGGTGCCCTGACCGCTAGTCTTAGCACCCGTGATTGGTTCACCCTGGGTTGTGTTGGATTCAGGGTGAAATTTCCCCCAGCCACTTGGTTCTCGGGCCCATCGCCACCCGCCCCCAGCTTACCGTGCCCTGTTAGACCTTGCATGTGTGGACGCATGAGAGCTTGGTGGTAAGAGGCCGACTAAGCATGAATTATGGACAAACAGACATTGTATTTGCTGGTATCACATCGAGGGCGGGACGCTCGTTTGGCTTTGGTTGTGTGCACCGCATGAGTGCTTGTGGGTAGTTGTGTGTTATCCTTATTCCGTGTCTGCGACACAGTACAGTCGGGAGAAATGTTTTGGGTTTGTGGTTGGTTGGTGTTGGTTGTGTTCTACTGGTGGGTTCGGTTTCGTGCTGGTGTAGTGGTTGGGTGTGATGGGATTGACCAAATAGAGTTGAGGTCATAGGTTTGAAACTTTTTGTTTCGGTAAGAAGTATTGGGGGTGTGACGGGCTGAACTACGTGCGCTGACTTTTTTTTGGGGCTTCAATGCAACGCGAAATACGGACATTGTGGCGCCTATTTTGGAGGGGAAAAAGCGGTAGCGTTTTTATCTTGTGGTGGGGGTGTGGTATGAAATAGGGGGTGAGCCGTGATCGGTGGGAGCGGGGTGAAATTACGTCGTACCGGGGTTGTTTAACCGGGGGTCTGGGTTTTGTTTGGGGGGATGTTGAATGTGGTGTTTGCAGAGCTCTAGATGGCTAAAGACTTGGTTGGTGGGCCGGGGATGGGGTTGGGTGGGGTGACCGAAAAAAACGACCGGGGTATGTGATCTAGGGTCCGGAGAACGAGCCGGAGGACGGCGAGAACGTCGGGATCGGGGGTAAATACAGCGGTGTGCGTTGGGCTTGCGGGTTTTAAAGTAGGGCGCCGGGGTCGTCCGTAAGAGACACAGGGGAACGAGAACGACCGGATGGAACAGATCGGAAGAAACGGGGCGTGGGTGGATGGTACAGAACGCGGTTAATCGGGAAAGGAAACCCAGTCGTTATTGGGACATGAAGGCGATGCGGGATTTTACGGATACGTACGGAGCTTGTAGGGGTAAAGGGGGGGGGAGGGGGGTGCCCGGAGGTGTGGGGCTATGGGGTGGCCACGTTGAACTAGGGGAGCCCGGGTAAAAGGTCGTGAGTGAGAAACTATCTTTTCGAAAAGTGTGTGTGGGGTGAGAAGACGGATGGGTAAAGTGACTTAGGCAGCAGGTGCCGTTATTTGCATATGGGGGAAAGGGGAGGGTTCGGCAGAGCCTGGTGGTTCCGCGCCCGAGCCGAGGGAAGGAGGGTGGACCGGCGATAGGCTTGAGAGCTAACACACACGGGCAATGCTCAAGCAGGAGGGTCACCAGAAATAACAAGTATGGGGGGTAGGGGTGGTGGGTGGTAGCGATGGAGATCGGTACAAGGCTTGTTAAGACAAGCTTGCAAATTTTGGGGGAAACAGGTAAAACTTAAAGCGTTGTGGTCCGTTGGCGGATTGGCTAAGGGAGGGAAGTGTGCAAGGCCGTTGATCTCTCCCTAGCCGTATTTATGATGGGGTTCTTGTCTTTTGTGCTCTCCCTAACCGATTTAATTGTATTTTTATGGTCGGTCCTCGGGGAAGTTGCTTTCAAGCGACGCTAGCGGTACTGAGTACGTCGTGGTCATGGCTCAAGGAAAACCAACTGACCATGAGGTTGGTGGTGGGGCTGTGTTGGTGTTGTTGTTTAGCTATGACTGCTGTAAAAAAGTCTTATTAAAGACAGTAGCCTTTTCTAAAGTTGTCTTATGAAACATGGTAATACTAGATCATTGTTTCGGCTTTGGATTGGGCATTGCTGAAAGGAGGGTCAACTTTTTTCTCTCCCTATGGCTCTTTTTTAATGTTTATTTGTTACTTGGCCGTTTTTCTCTTCTTATCCCTATTTCATGTATTGGGTCCGGGTCGGTCGAATGGGGCTGTAATATCCTACGCGGTACACTGACTGGCTCAAGGAGAACCACAGATGACAGTTAGTTGTTTGCTTGGTTTGGGTAAAACGTTTAGTGGGGCGGGGGTGACGGGTTAGGAGGTGCCTGTAAAGAGTCCTTGTTAAAGACCTAGCTTGTCTAAAAGTTTTGGTTAAACAACATGGTAATCTAGAAAGCTGTGTTCCTTATTGCGTATTGGGTCGAAAGGGAAGGGGGGTCAAGAGGCCTTTTCTTGCTTCGGTCCATATCCGTAGTTTAATTTATTGTTTACGTTGGTCTTGGTTGTTAGTCTCTCCCGATCCTAATGTGTAAATTTATTGGTTACGGTTGGTCGAGGGGGGGGGATTGGGCGGCGCGTTAGTGATAGTGGACGCGGTGACACGAGACTGGGCAATGCTCGATTGAGGGGGGGAGCCAAACGGGGGCATTATTGGGTTGTGGGTGGGGGTGCTTTGTGGTGTTTTAACATTTAGTCTAGGTGGAAGCTGTAAAAGTCTTATTAAGAGACGATGAGCGTTTCTAAAGGTTTTGGTTGAAACATGGGGGTAAGTGGACTTGAGAAACATTTGTGTCCTTATTTGCATATTGGTGGGGGTGGAAAGGGGGGTAGGAGAGGGGGTGGGGGCAAGAGATACCTTTGGTTCTCGGGGGGTCCCTATCCTAGTTTAGGTATGGTGTACGTTGGGTTGGTCTTGTTTCGTCTCCCTATCCTATTTACTTTGTTGGTTGTCGTTCGATAGTGTTTTAGGAATCGCCGGGTACTCGTCAATGGCTCAATAACCCAAACCTTGACATGACTGGTGCTTGTGGTTTTTTTTTTTTCGCTGATGGAATGCTGTAAAAGTCGTATTAAAGACACGCTGTGGTGGGTCTAAAGTTTTCTTCTGATGAACATGGTAGAGTGACGGGTAGGGTTAGGAGCTTTTGTTCCTTATGTTGAGATTGCTGAAAGGTGAGGTCAAAGCCTTTTGTATATCGGGGGTCCCTATCCGGGGGGAGGTAATGGGGTTTGTTGGTTGGGACGTTTGTCTTTTGTTCTCAGAAGGATCCCTATCCGAGTTAGAGTGTGAGGGTGTGGTGGTTGTCGTGGCGATAAGGATGTGGTAATAAATCTACGCTACTCGTCATCCATGGGCAGTCCTAAGGAACACCAAAGGACTGGGAGGGGGACCATGGGAAGTCGTGGGGGTGTGCTGGAGGGGGTGGTGTTTGTGGTTTTGTTCGGATCTATGTGAAGATTGCTGTAAGGGGAAAAAAAAAAAAAGGGGGGCGGGTGCTTAGGAAGAGCATCGGGGGGGGGGCGTTTTTGGGTCTGAAAAATGGTATTTCTTTGGCGATGAAAAAGTGGTAAATACTTAGAAGCATTTGTTCCTTATTTGGGGGCATATTTCTGGGGAAAGGGGGGGGAGTTCAAAGAGGCCTTTATGCTCTCCTATCCTTTGTAAGGGTTTATTGTGTTATGGGGGTTGGGGTCCTTTTTTTTGGCTCTCCTATCCTATTGTAATTTATTTGTTAACTTTTGGTCCTATGGCGCTTAGATGCTAAACGCTCCCTGCACGTGGCTCAATGAACCAAAACTGACTGACATGTAGTTTGGTGCTTTGGTTTGTTCGTTTAGCTAGTGGAATGCTGTAGAAAGTTTTTTTAAAGACCTATCTTTTCCTTAAAAAGTGTTTGAGTTGAACGCGATGGATAATAACTTAGAAGCATTGTTCGGGGGAGATTATTTGCATAAACTGAGTTATAAACGAGAGAAAGGAAAATGTGAAAGTATCGCAAATTCAAACCGGGGGGTTGGAGGGTTTTCTCGTATATAATGTAGTTTTCTCAAAGGGAGGGTCGGAGTTTTAAATAGTGGTCTACTCGGCCGGTATCCTAAATTATAAGTTTTATTGGTACAAAGGGGAGGAGTGAGGGGTACTTGTTTTTCTCGTCAACTATCAATTGAATTTAAGGGGTACGAAGAGAAAAATGGGGGGGCGGCTTAGTTCTTAGGATCGACGAGTTGCTGGACCACTGGCAAATATTGCTCAATCGGAGGGGCCAAAACTAAGGACTGTAGGTTTGGTGCTGTTGTGTTTTACTTTAGCTAGTGGATGCGTAAAAAGTCTTTGGTTAAAGACAGAGCTTGTCTAAAAGTTTTTTTGGTTAAGACATGGTAAATATACTTTGAGCATTTGGTTCCTTATGTTGCCTATTCTGCAGGAGGTTCAAAGCCTTTTATCTCTCCCTAATCCGATTGAATGTTATTGTTACGTTGGTCTTTTTTGTTCTCTCTATCCTATTTAATTTATTGTTTAGTCGTCTATCGGCTCTTTAGATCTACCTACACTGGCAATATGCTCAATAACAAAACTGACATGTAGTGGTGCTTGGGTTTTGTACGTTTACTAGTGGAATGCTTAAAGTCTTTAAGACCTATGCTTTTCAAAAGTTGTGGTATGAAACATGGGTAATAACTTGAAGCTTTGTTTCCTTATTTGCTATTGCTGAAAGGGGGAAGGTTCAAGTACCTTTTTCTCTCCCTATCCTTTTAATTTATTGGTTATTGCCTTTCCTCCCTATAATTTGTCTTGGTCTAATCGGATGGCTTTATGTTACGCATACACCTGGCAACGCTCAATTTCAACAAGACATTTAACAGTCGAGTCTCTGTTTGGTTTTTTGTTTATCTAGTGGATGCTGCTAAAAGTCTTTTAAAGACCATAGCTGTTTCTACAAGTTTCTGTTAAACATGGAAAACTTAGAAGCTTTGTGTCCTTATTTGCATGTATTGGCTGAAAGGGAGTTTCAACAGCCTTTTTTATCTCTCCTATCCATTTAAATTATTGGTTCATGGTCCTTTTTTCTCTCTAACCTATTTAATTATTGATTAGTCTCGGTCTATAGGCTGCTTGTAGATCTACGTAGGCTCTGGCAATTGCTCATGAACCCAAAACTGATCATGTAGTTGGTGCTTTCGGTTTTTGTTTCAGCTATGAATGCTGTAAAGGAGTCTTTTAAAGGACATAGCTTTTTCTAAAAGTTTCTGATGACACAGGTAAATACTTAGATGCATTGTTCTTATTTGCATATGGCTGAAGGGGGATGAGGTTCAAAGCCTTTTTTATCTTCCCTCCATCCTTTTTAATTTATTGGTTACGTTGTCTTTTTTTCTCTCTTATCCTATTAATTTATTGGTTCTAAACTTCGGTCATAAGGGGGCTTTTTAGATCTACGCTACAACGGGCAATGCCTCAATGAAACCAAACTGACAGTAGCTGGTGCTTTGGTTTTTACGTTTAGCTCGTGGAATGCTGTAAAAGTTTTTTAAAGACATAGCGTTTTCTACAGTTTTGGTGAAGACATGGTAAACTTAGAAGCTTTGTTCCTTATTTGGCAGTATGTGCTGAAAAGAGGAGGTTTCAAACCCTTTTATTATCTCTCCTATCCTATTTAATTATTGTTTACGTTGGTCTTTTGTCATCTTCCCTATCCAATTATATTTACTTGGTTACTTCGGTCTATCGGTCGCTTAGATGAGTAGCTCACACTGGGCACATGGCTCAAATTTTCAAACCAAAACTGACATGTAGGTGTGTGTGCTGAGGATAAGTGTGGTTGGTTTAAGCATTAAGGGCTGAGTGGAGAATGCTGTACAAAGTCTTATTAAGACATATGCTTTTCTAAAAGTTCCTGTTGAAACAATGGAAATCTTTAGAACAATTTGTTCCTTATTTGCATATGGTTGAAAGGAGAGGTTCAACAAGCCGTTTTCTTCTCTCCCTATCTCGTATTTAATTTTATTGTTTACTTGGTCTTTTTCTTCTCTCCCTATCACAGCTAGGATAAATTATATTGTGTAGGTTGGTCTATAGGCGGATTCGCTTAATACTCGCCTTGTCAAAGGCTCAATCAAACCAAAACTGACATGTATGGTGCTTGGTTTTTCTTTAGCTAGTGTAATGCTGATAAAAGTCTTATTAAAGACATAGCTTTCTAAAAGTTCTGATGAAACATGGAATACTTAGAAGCAGTGCTTTCCTATTTGTGCATAATTGCTGAAAGGGGACGGTTCCAAGCCTTTTTTTCTCCTCCTACCTATTAATTTATTGGTTGTACGGTTGGTCTTTTTTTCCTCTCCTATCCTATTTATTTATTTGTTACGTGTGTCTAATGGTGTTCAGATCTACCGTAACTCGTCAAATGGCTCAATTCAACAAAACTGGACCATGTAGTTCGTGCTTTGGTTTTTCTTAGCATAGTGAATGCTGTACAATAGTCTTATTAAAGACAAATAGGCTTGTTCTAAGTTTCTGATAACCATGGAAATACTTAGAAGCATTTGTTCTTATTTGCATATTGCTGAAAGGGGAGGTTTCAAAGCCTTTTTCTCTCCCTATCCGTATTTAATTTTTGGTTAGTTGGTGCCTTTTTTCTCTCTCCGCTATCCTATTTATTTATTGGTTACTTTTTCGGTTAATGGTGCGTTTAGATCTACGCTACTCTGTCAATGCTCATATGAAACAAAACTGAATGTAGTTGGGTGCTTTGGTTTTTACGTTTAGCTAGTGGAATGCTGTAAAAGTCTTTTAAAACATAGCTTTTCTAAATTTTCTGTGAACATGGTAAATACTTAGAATGCATTTGTTCCCTTATTTGCATATTGCTGAAAGGGGAGTTCAAAGCCTTTTTCTCTCTCTCATCTTATTAATATTATTGGTTATCGTGGTCTTTTTTCCATCCTATATCCATTTAATATTATTGGTTAGCTGTCGGTACTATAGGGGCTGCTTTTTGATCTACGCTACACACTGTGACAATGGCTCAATACAACCAAAACTGACATTCGTTGGGGTGCTTTGTTGTTTTCGTTTAGCTTGTGGAATGCTGTAAAAGTCTTTTTAAAAGACATAGCTTTCTATATTTTTGGTTGAAGACATGGTAATCCTTTAAAGGCATTTGTTCCTTATTTGCATAATGCTGAAAGGGGAGGTTCAAAGCCTTTTATACCTCTCTCCCTATCCTATTATTTATTGTTACGTTGGTCTTTTTTTTTCTCTCTATCCTATTTTATTTATTGGTTACGTCGTCTAATCGGCGCTTAGAGTCTAACGCTAACATACACGGCAATGTCATGAACCAAACTGACATGTAGTTGGTGCTTGGTTTTTTACGTTAGCGTAGTGGAATGCTGATAAAAGGTCTTTAAAGACATAGCTTTCTAAAGTTTTGGTTAAACTGGTAATACTTATAATCTTTTGTTCCTTTTTGCGTATGCTGACAGGGAATGTTCAAAGCCTTTTATCTCTCCCTATCCTATTAAATTTATTGGTTTACCCGCGTTTGGTCTAGATCTCGCTTTAGATTTACGCTACACTGGCAATGGCCTCAATGAACCAAACTGACAGGTAAAGTTGGTGCTTTGTTTTTACATTTAGCTAGGGGAATGCTGTAAAAGTCTTTTTAAAGACCTAGCTTTTCTAAAAGTTTCCTGATGAAACATGGTAAATACTTAGAAAGCATTTTGTTCCTTCATGTGCTATTTGCTGAAAGGGGCGTTTCCAAGCCTTTTTATCTCTCCCTATCCTAATTTAAATTTATTGTTACGTTGGGCTTTTTTTTCTCTCCCCTATCCTATTTAATGCATGTTATTTCGGTCTAATAGGGGCTTTAGATCTACGCTACTACTTCTGTCAAATGGTTCAATGGAAGGGGGGGGGGGGACCAAAACTGGGACATGTATGGTGCTTTGGTTTTTTGTTTTAGCTAGTGGAATTCGTAAAAGTTCTTATTAAAGACATACTTTTTCTAAAAGTTTCTGATGAAACTGGTAAATTTCTTAGAAAGTCATTTTGTTCCTTATTTGCATATTGGCTGAAAGGGGAGGTTCAAAGAAGCCTTTTTCTCTCCCTATCCATTCATTTATTGGTTACTTGGTCTTTTTTTCTTCCTATCCATTTATTTATGTTACTTTGTCTATGGGCGCTTTAGATCTACGCTACACTGGCCAATGGCTCAATGAACCAAACTGACATGTAGTTGGTGCTTTTGGGTTTTTCGTTTAGCTAGTGGAATGCTGTAAAAGTTTTTTAAAGACATAGCTTTTTCTAAAGTTTTGGTTGAAAACATGTAAAAACTTAGAAGCATTTTGTTCCTTATTTGCTACTGTTGAAAGGGTAGGTTCAAGCTTTTTTCCTTCTCTCCTATCCTATTTTAATTTAATTGGTTACGTGGTCTTTTTTTCTCTCCCTATCCAATTAATTTATTGTTTACGTCGGTCTTAGGGTGCTTTAGATCTCGCTACTCTGGCAATGCTCAATTCAATCCACCAAAACGGTGGCCCCCAACACAAATGTAGTGTGCTTTGGTTTTTACATTTAGCTAGTGGAATGCTGTAAAAGTCTTTTTAAAGACATACTTTTTCTAAAAGTTTTGGTGAAACATGTAAATTACTTTGAAGCATTTGTTCCTTATTTGCATATTGCTGAAAGGGGAGGTTCAAAGCCTTTTATCTCTCCTCCCTATCCTATTTAATATTTTATTGGTTCGTTGGTCTTTTTTTCTCTCTATTCCTATTTAATTTATAATTGGTTACGTCGGTCTAATCGGCGCTTTTAGATCTACGCTACACCTGGCAAAGGTTCAATAAACCAAACTGACATGTAGTTGTGCAATTTGGTTTTTACGTTAGGCTAGTGAATCTGTAAAAGTCTTTTTTAAAGACATACTTTTTCTAAAAGTTTTTTTGGTTAAAACATGAAACATACTTAGAAGCTTTTGTTCCTTATTGCGTATTGCTGAAAGGGAAGGTTCAAAGCCTTTTATCTCTCCTATCCTATTTAATTTATTGGTTACGTTGGTCTGTTTTATCTCCCCTATCCATTACATTTATTTTTACGTTGGCTAAAATCGGCGCTTTAGATGTAACGCTACAACTTCAAAGGCTCATTCAACCAAAATGACATGTCAGTTTTGGTGCTTTGGTTTTTCGGTTAGCTATGGACTGCCTGTAAAAGTCTTATAAAGACATGCTTTTTCTAAAAGTTTCTGATGAACCTGGTAATACTTGAAGCATTTTGTTCCTACTTTGCAGATTGCTGAAAGGGGAGTTCAAAGCCCTTTTTTTCTCTCCCTATTCCTATTTAAGTTATTGGTTACGTTGTCTTTTTTTTTCTTCTCTCTACTATCCTATTTTAATTTATTGGTTCGTTGGTCTATTGGCGCTTTAGATCTACGCTACACTGGCAAGGCTCCATTCACCAAAACTGAATGTAGTTGGTGCTTTGGTTTTTTTGTTTATGCTAGTTGGAATGCCTTGTAAAAGTCTTATAGACATAGCTTTCTAAAATTTATTACGAGTTTGAAACATGGTATCGTAGAAGCATTTGTTTCCTTATTTCAATATTGCTGAAAGTGGAGGTTCAAAGAAGCCTTTTTTTCTCTCTCCCTATCTTTTTAAATTTATTGGTTGATGTTGGTCTTTTTCTCTCTTATCCTATTTAATTTATTGGTTACTTTCGGTATATGGGGCGGCTTTAGATCACGCTAACACTGGCAATGTCTCAATAAAACCAAACTGCATAGTTGGTTCTTTGGTTTTTCGGTTAGCTATTGTGAATGCTGGGGTAAAAGTCTTTTAAAGACATAGCTTTTCTAATCGTTTGGTTGAAGCATGGTAAAATACTTAAAGCCATTTGTTCCTTATTTTGCATACTGCTTGAAAGGAGGAGGTTCAAAGCCTTTATCTCTCCCTATCACTATTTTATTTATTGGTTGTTGGTCCTTTTTTTTTCTCTCTATCCATTTATTTATTGGTTACGTCGGTCCTTTTGGCGGCTTTAGATCTACGCTACAACTGGCAATGGCTCACTGCAACCAAAATGACATGTAGTTGGGTGCTTTTGGTTTTTACGTTTTAGCTAGTGGATCTGTAAAAAAGTCCTTTTTAAAACTAGCTTTTCTAAAGTTTTGGTTAAAGCACTGGTAATACTTAGAAGCTTTTGTTCCTTATTTGTGTATTGCTGAAGGGAAGGTTGCAAAGCTTTTATCTCTCCCTATCCTATAAATTTATTTTTTACGGCGTGGTCCCATTCGGCGCTTTATATGTGACGCTACACTGCAATGGCTCAATGAACCAAACTGACATTAGTTGGTGCTTTGTTTTTTACATTTAGCTAGTGGAATGCTGTAAAATCTTTTTAAAGACATAGCTTTTCTAAAAGTTTCTGATAAACATGGTAATACTTAGAATCATTTGTTCCTATTTGCATATTGCTGAAAGGGAGAGCTTCCAAGCCTTTTTAATCTCGTCCCTATCCTATTTAATTTTATTGGTTACGTTGGTCTTTAATTTTCTCTCCCTATCCTATTTAATTCCTTGGTTATTTCGGTCTATAGTGCTTAGATCTACCTACTACTCCTCTGTCCCCAATGGTTCAAATGACACCAAAACTTACATGTAGTTGGTGCTTTTGGTTTTCAGTTTACTAGTTGGAAGCTGTAAAAGTCGTTATTAAAGACATAGCTTTTTCTAAAAGTTTTTGGTGAAACTGTAAATACTTAGAAGCATTTGTTCCCTTATTCCATATATGCTAAAGGGAGGTTCAAGCCTTTTTTTTCTCTCCCTATCCTTCCTATTTAATTTTCGTTGTTTTATTCTCTCGGGTTTTTTTCGTCTTTGGTCTATGGGGCTTTAGATCTACGACTACACTGCAATGGCGTCAATTAAACCAGAAACTAATTAAGTTGGTGTCTTGGTTTTCGTTTTAGCTAGTGTTGAATGCTGTAAAACTCTTTTTTAATTGACAATAGCTTTTTCTAAAGTTTGGTTGAAACATGGTAAAACTTAGAAGGCATTTTTTCCTTCTATTGCATTACTTTGTGAAGGGAGCGGTTCAAAGCCTTATTTTTCTCTCCCTATCCTATTAAATTATATGGTTACATTGGTCTTGTTTTTCTCTCCTACCATATTTAATTTTATTGGTTACTTCGGTCTATAGGTGCTTTAGATGCTACGCTACTCTTCTGCAATGGCTCAATTCGAACCAAAACTGACATGTAGTTGGTGCTTTGGTTTTAATTTTAGCTTAGTGGACTGCGTAAAAGTCTTTTTTAAAGACCATAGCTTTTCTAAAAGTTTCGTTGAAACAATGGTAAAATACTTGAGAGCCTTTGTTCGCTTATTGCATATTGCTGAAAGGGGAGGTTCACAATGCCCTTTTCTTACTCCCTATCCTTTGTATTTAATTGTTACGTTGGTCCTTTTTTTCTCTCCTATCCTATTTAATTTAATTTATGGTTACGTCGTCTATGGGCGCTTTAGATTCACTGCTACAACTGGCATTGGCTCAATGAAACCAAAACTGACATGTAGTTGGTGCTTTGGTTTTTATACTTTAGCTAGTGGAATGCTGTAAAAGTCTTTTTAAGACATAACTTTTCTAAAGTTTTTTGGTTAAACATGGTAAATACTTAGAAGCTTTTGGTTCCTTAGTTTGCGTATTGCTGAAAGGGAAGGTTCACAAGCCTTTTATCTCTCCCTATCCTATTTAATATTATGGGTTACGTTGGTCTTTTTATCCTCTCCCCTATCCTATAATTTATTGGTTAACGTTGTCTATCCTCGGGCTCTTAGTGTAGCTACATACTTGGCAAATGCTCACATAACCAAAACTGACATGTCTAGTTTGGTGCTTTGGTTTTTCGTTTAGCTATTGGAAGCTGTAAAAGTCCTTATTAAAACATAGCTTTTCTAAAAGTTTTGATAGAAACATGGTAAATACTTAGAACAATTTGTTCCTTATTTGCATATTGCTGAAAAGGGGAGGTTCAAAGCTTTTTGTCCTCTCCCTATCTATTTAATTATTGGGTTTACGTTGGTCTTTTTTTCTCTCCCTATCCTCATGTAAATTTTTTGTTTATTCTCTATAGGTGTTTAGATTCTCGCTACTTCTGTCAATGGCTCAATGAACCAAAACTGACATGTAGCTGGTGCTTTGGTTTTTTTTAGCTGTGGAATCTGTAAAGTTCCTATAAAGACATAGCTTTTCTAAAAGTTTCTCTGAAAACTGGTAAATACTTAGAAGCATTTGTTCCTTTTTGCATATTGCTGAAGGGGAGTTCAAAGCCTTTTTTTCTCTCCCTATCCTATTTAATTTATTGGTTACGCTTGGTTCTTTTTTTCTTCCCTATCCTATTTATATTTATGTGGTTAGTTGGTCTATTTGCGCTTTAAATCTACGCTACGTAGGCAATGGCTCAATCGACCCAAAACTGACATGTAGATGGTGCTTTGGTTTTTTGTTTCTATGTGGAATGCTGTAAAAGTCTTCATTAAAGACATGCTTTTTCTAAAGTTTCTGATGAAACATGGTAAATACTTAAGCATTTGTTCCTATTTGCATATTGCTGAAAGGGGGTTCAAAGCCTTTTTCTCTCTCCCATCCTTTTAATTTTATTGGTTAGGTTGGTCTTTTTTCTCTCCTTTCCTATTTATTATTTTTGGTTACTATTTCGTCAAGGGCGCTTTAGATCTATCTACCCACTGGCAATGGGCTCATGAAACCAAAAACTGACCATGTAGTTGGTGCTTTGGTTTCGTTTAGCTGTGGAATGCTTAAAAGTTTTTATAAAGACATAGCTATGTTCTTCTTTTGGTTGAAGACATGGTAAAAACTTAGAAGCATTTGTTCCTTATTTGCATACTGTAAGGGGAGGTTCAAAGGCCTTTTATTCTCTCCCTATCCTACTTTAATTTATTTGGTTACGTTGGTCCTTTTTTCTCCTTACCTATCCATTAATTTATTGGTTTACTTCGGTCTATGGAGGCGTTTAATCTACGCTACACTGGCACATGGCCAACTATCAACAAAACCTGACATGTTTTGGTCTTTTGGTTTTTCATTTAGCTGTGGAAATGCTGTAAAACGAGTCTTTTATAAGACATAGCTTTTTCTAAAAGTTTTGGTTGAACATGGTAAACCCTTGAAGCTTTGTTTCCTTATTTGCATATGTGAAGGGGAGTGTTCAAAGCCTTTATCTCTCCCATCCTATTTAAATTTGATTGGTTACTTGGTCTTTTTTTGTCTCTCTACAAATCTCCTATTAATAATTATGTTGTTCGTCGGACTCTATACGGGCGCTTTAGAATCTAACGCTACCTGGCAAAGGCCTCAATGAAACAAACTGACAGTATTTGGTGCTTTGGTTTTACTTTAGCTAGTGGAAATGGCTGTAAAAGTCTTGTTAAAGACATAGCTTTTTTTAAAAGTTTGGTTAAACATGGTAAATACTTTGAAGCATTTTGTCCTTATTTGGGGGCATATTGCTGAAAGGGAGGTCAAACCTTTTATCTCTCCCTAATCCTATTTAATTTATTGGTTTGTTGGTCCCACTTTTTTTATCTCTTCCCTACCTATTAATATTTATTGTTACGTTGGTCTAGAATCAAGCGCTTTAGATGTACGCTACAACACTGGCAAAGGGGCTCAATATCAACCAAAACTTGACATGTAGTTGGTGCTTGGGTTTTTTACGTTTAGCTGAGTGGAATTCTGCAAAAGCTTTTAGAACATAGCTTTCTAAAATTTCTGGAAACATGGTAAATTCTAGAAGCATTTGTTCCTAATTGCATATTGCTGAAAGGTGAGGTTCACAGCCTTTTATTCTCTACCTATCCTATTTAATTTTATTGGTTACGTTGGTCCTTTTTTCTTCTCCTTCCTATTAATAATTATTTTTACGTGCCAATCGGCGCTTTAGATGCTACGCTAAACTTGCAATGACTCAATGAACCAAAACTGACACTGTATTGGTGCTTTGGTTGTCGTTTAGCTAGTGGAATGCTGTAAAAGTCTTCTTAAATAGACTGTTTCTAAAAGTTTCTGATTAAACATGGTAATACTTAGAAGAACATTGTTCCTATTTGCATATGTGCTGAAAGGGGAGGTCCAAAGCCTTTTTTCCTCTAATCCCTATCCTTTTAATTTATTGGTTGATGTTTGGTCTGTTTGTCTCATCCTTATCCTATTTAATTTATTGTTACTTCACTCGGTCTATTGGGCTTTAGATCTAGCTATCGCAACTGGCAATGGCTCACTGAAACCCAAACTGCATGTAGTGTGCTTTGGTTTTTTTCGTTTATGCTGTGGAATGCTTTAAACAATTTTTTAAAGACATAGCTTTTCTACAGTTTTGGTTGAAAAAGCATTGTAAAGAACTTAGAAGCATTTGTTCCTTATTGCATACGTTGAAGGGAGGTCAAGCCTTTTTTTCTCTCCCTTCCCTATTTTAATTTTATTGGTTTACCGTTGGTCTTTTTTTCTCTCCCTATCCAATTTAATTTTATGGTTACGTCGTCTTATAGGTCTTTAGAGTACGGCTAACTGGGCAATTGCTCAATTCAACCAAGAACTGAATGTAATTTGGTGCTTTGGTTTTTACATTTATGAGTAGTGGAATCTGTAAAGAATCTTTTTAAAGACATAGCTTTATCTACAAAGTTTCGGTTGAAACATGGTAAATACTTTGAAGCATTTGGTCGCGTATTTGCGTATTGCTGAACAGGGAGGTTCAAAGCCTTTTATTTCTACCTATTTTTTTGGTCTTTTCCTTTCTCATCCTCATCCTATTAATTTATTGGTTACGTTGGTCTTTTTGTTCTATCATTCTTGGTTATCGTCACGGCGCTTTAGATCGTAACGCTACAACTGGCCAAAGTCCGTCAAGAACCAAAACTGACATGATCTTGTGCTTGGTTGTTTTCTTTAGCTAGTGGAATGCTGTAAAAGTCTTTTAAAGACATACTTTCTTAAAAGTTTTCTGGTAAAACATGGTAATACTTAGAACTTTGTTCCTTATTTTGCGTATTTTGCTGAAAGGAGAGGTTCAAAGCCTTTTATTTCCTCCCTATCCTTTTAATTTATTGGTTATTGGGTCTTTTTTCTCTCCTCTAATACCTATTATAATTTATTGGTTACGTTTGGATCTATCCTGGCGCTTTAGATGTCTACACTACACTGGCAAGAGCCAATTCAACCAAAACTGACATGTATGTTGGTCGTCTTTGGTTTTTCGTTTAGCTAGATGGAATGCTGTAAAAGTTTACTTAAAAGACATAGCTTTTTCTAAAAGTTTCTGATGAAACTGGTAATCTTAAGAAGCATTTGTTCTTTTTGGCATATTGCTAAAGGGGAGGTTTATGCACTTTTTTCTCTCCCTATCCTATTTATTTATATGGTGGTTACGTTGGTCTTTTTTTTTCTCTCCTATCCTATTATTATTGTTACGTTCCAGTCCTATCAGGTGCTTTGAGATCTACGTACTCTGCAATGGCTCAATGAAACCAAAACTGACCTGTAGTTTGGTGCTTTGGTTTTTTACGTTTAAAAGCTAGTGTGAATTGCTGTAAATCCTTATTAAGACATGCTTCTTCTAAATTTCCTGATGTAAACATGGTTAAACTACTTAGAAGCTTTGGTTCCTTATTTGCATATTTGCTGAAAGGGAGGTTCAACGACCTTTTTTCTCTCCCTATTCCTTTTTAAATTTATTGGTTATGTTGTCTTGTCTTTCCTCTCCTTCATCCTATTTAATTTATTGTTTACTCTGGTCATATGGGCGCTTTAGATCTACGCACACTCCCTCTGGCAATGGCTACAATGAAACCAACTGACATGTAGTTGGGCTTTGGTTGTGTTCGTGTTAAGCTAGTGGAGATGCTGTAAAAGTTTTTAAAGACATAGCTTTTTCTATCCAGTTTTTGGTTGAAGCCTGGTAAAAACTTAGAAGCATTTTGTTCGCTTATTTGGCATAACTGGACTGTAAGGGGAGTTCAAAGCCCTTTTATCTCTCCTATCCTTTTAATTTATTGGTTACGTTGGTCTTTTTTTCTCTTGGTTCCCCTAATCTCAATTTAATTTATTGGTAGACTCGTCTATGGGTCGCTTTAGATTCACGCTACACTGGCAATGGCTCAATTCAAACCAAAACTGACATGTTAGTGTGGTGCTTTGGTTTTTATTTTAGTTTAGCTAGTGGAATGCTGTAAAAGTCTTATTAAAAGACATGCTTGAGGTGCTATAATTTTTGCGAAACATGGTAAATATCGTTAGAAAGCTTTTGTTCTTATTTGCATATTGCTGAAAGGGTGGGTTTCAAAGCCTTTTTTCTCTCATATTATGACGTTGCTTTTTATCCCATCCGTATTTAATTTATTGGCTAGACGTTTGGTCCTATTGGCGTCTTAGATCTACGCTACAAACTACGGCAATGGCTCAATTGAACCAAAGACTGACATGTAGTGTGGTGCTTTGGTTTTTTTTAGCTAGTGGAATGCTGTAAAATCTTTTTAAAGACATAGCTTTTTCTAAAAGTTCTGATGAAACATGGTAATACTTAGAAGTCGAGGTTTGGTTCCTTATTTGCATATTGCGAAAGGGAGGTTCAGAAGCCGTTTTTCCTCTCCTCTGATCCTTTTCCCTTAATTAATTTGGTGTTTAGGGGTTGGTCTTTGGTTCTCTCCTTATCCTATTTAATTCATTGGTTACTTGGTATATAAGGTGCTTTAAGATCTACGCTACATCTGGCCAATGGTTCAATAAACCAAACTGACATGTATCTGGTTGCTTTGGTTTTTGTTTAGAAAGCTAGTGGAATGCTGTAAAAGTCTTTTAAAGACATAGCTTTTTCTAATCAGTTTTGAGTGAAGCATGGTAAATATCTTATGAAGCATTTTTCCTTATTTGCATACCTGCTGAAAGGGGGTTTCAAAGCCTTTTTTCTCTCCTTCCTATTTAATTTATTTGGTTACGTTGGTCTTTTTTTTCTCTTCTGCTTATCTTTAATTTATGTTACTTCTGGTCCTAACAGCCGACTTTAGATCTACGCTACACTGGAATGGCTCAATGAACCAAAACTGACATGTTAGTTGGTGCTTTGGTTTTTCGTTAGCTAGGGGAATGCTGTAAAGTTTTTTAAAGACATAGCTTTTCTTCTAAAAGTTTTGGTTTAAAGCATGTAAATAACGTTAGAAGCATTTTGTTCCTTAATTTGCATAACGCTTGAAAGGGGAGGTTCAAAGCCTTTTATCTCTGCTCCCTATCCTATTTTATTTATTGGTTCCGTTGGCTTTTTATCTCTCCCTCTCCCTCATTTAATTTATTGGTTCGTGGGGTCAATCAGGCGCTTTTAAGATCTACCTACATCTGGCAATGCTCAATATAACCAAACTTTGACATGTAGTTGGGTCTTTTGGTTTTTTACGATTTAGCTATGTGGAATGCTGTAAAAGAGTCTTATTTAAAGACACTACTTTTTCTAAAAGTTTTGAGTGAAACAGGTAATACTTGAAGCATTTGATTCCTTATTTGCATATGCCTGAAAGGGAGTTCAAAGCCTTTTTTATCTTCCCTATCCTTTTAATTTATTGTTATTCGTGGTCTTTTTTCTTCTCTCTTAATCCTATTTAATTTATTGGGTTACTGCGGTCTTCTAAATGGCGCTTTAAGTCTACGCTACAACTGGCAAGGCTCAATTGAAACAAAACTGCATGTAGTTTGGTGCTTTGGTTTTTTTGTTATAGATCTATGTGGAATGCTGTAAAAGTCTTTTAAAATAGATACTCTTTTTCTAAAGTTTTGGTTGAAACATGGTTAACAACTTTAAGAACATTTTGTTCCTTCATTTGATCTGGTATTGCTGAAAAGGGGAGGTGTCAAAGCCTTTTTCTCTACTCCCTATCCTATTTAGTTTTTGGTTTATTTGTTACGTTAGGTCTTTTTTTCTCTCTCCCTATCCATATTAAATTTATTGGTTACGTAGTCTATATCGGCCTTTAGATGTACGCACACTGACAACTGGCCAAAGGTCCAGGTCAACCAAAAACTGACATGTAATTGGTGCTTTGGTTTTTTTCATTAGACTAGTGGATGCTGTAAAGTCTTATTAAAGAAGACATGCTTTTCTACAAAGTTTCGGTGAAAACATGGTAATTGTAGAAGCATGGTGTTCCTTATTTGCATATTGCTGAAAGGAGGGTGTTCATAGCCTTTTTTCTCTCCCTATCCCATTTATTTATTGGTTACGTTGGTCTTTTTGTTTTCTCCTCTAATCCTATTTATAATTTTTGGGTTTACGTTGGTCTATCGTTCGCTTTAGATCTACCTACACCTGTCAATGCTCAATTCACAACCAAAACTGACATGTAGTTGTGCTTTGGTTTTTTCTTTAGCTAGTGGAATGCTGTAAAAAAGTCTTATTAAAGACATAGCTTTTCTAAAAGTTTTAGCGTGAAAGCATGTAAATACTTAGAAAGCTTTTGTTCCTTATTTGCGATTTGCGAAAGTGGAGGTTCAAAAGCCTTTTTTCTCTCCTCTCCATCCTTTTTTAATTTATGTTACTGTTGGTCTTTTTGTACTCTCCTTTCCTATTAAATTTATTGTTTACGTCGGTCTATTCGGTGGCTTTAGATGCTACGTCTACACTGCAATGGCTATATGAACCAAAACTGTGACATGTAGTGGTGCTTTGGTTTTTACTTTACTTGCTATGGAATTCTTAAAAAGTCTTTTTAAAGACATAGCTTTTCTAACAAGTTTCTGGTTGAACATGTAATATTTAGAAGACATTTGTTCTCGTATCATTTTGCGATTGACAAGGGGAGGTTCAAAGAATGCCTTTTTCTCTCGCTATCCTATTATTTTTTGGTTACGTTGGTCTTTTTTTTCTCTCTCGATCCATTTAAATTTTATTGTTACGTCGGTCTATTTGGCGCTTTAGATTACTGCTACACTGGCAGGCTCAATTAACGCAAAACTGACATGTAGTTGGTGCTTTGGTTTTTACGTTTAGGCTAGTGGAATGCCTGTAAAAGTCTTTTTAAAGACATAGCTTTTTCTAAAAGTTTCTGATGTAACATGGTAATACTTAAAGCTTTTGTTCCTTATTTGGTATTGGCTGACATAGGAAGGTTTCAAAGGGCCTTTTTATCTCTGCTCCCGATCCTATTTAATTATTTTGGTTACGTTGGTCTTTTACCTCCTGTTAATTGTTTCGCTATGTCTTAGATGTACGCTTACCTTGGTCAAGTGGCTCAATAAACCTGAAACTGACATTGTTGGTGCTTGGTTTTTATTTAGCTAGTGGAATGTGCTGTAAAAAAGTCTTATTTAAAGACATAGCTTTTCTAAAAGTTTCTGCTATAACACTGGTAAATACTTAGAAGCATTGTTCCTTATTGCATATTGCTGAAAGGTGCGGTTCAAAGCCTTTTTCCTCTCCCTCTCCTAAACTTTTTTTTAATTTATTGGTTACGGTTGGTCTTTTTTCTCTCCCTATTTCCTAATTAATTTGATGTTAATGTCATATCTCAGCACCTTAGGCCTACGCTTCACTGGCAGTGGCCAATTAATCCAAAACTGACAAATAATTATATATTCCCAAATTTAAGTTAAATAACAGTGCCATTAACTAGGTATAATAATTGATATTTCCCATAGTTTTAGAACGTGACCATACACTAGGGATACTAATGACATATTCCATAGTAATAACAGTGAGACATACACTAGGATAAGAATTGATATATTCCCATAGTAATAACATTGACCATACACTAGGATAATAATTGATATATTCCGGCATAGTAAAAAACAATAACAGTGACCATACACTAGGGTATAAAATTGTATATTCCCCATAGTAATAACAAGTGACCATACACTAGGGATAATATTGATATATTCCCATAGTAATACATTGACCATACAACTAGGGATAATATTGATATATTCCCATAGTAAGAACAGTGACATAACACTAGGGGATAATAATTTGATATATTCCCATAGTAATAACCGTGCCATACACTAGGGGATATAAATTGATATATTCCCTAGTAAGAACAGTGACCATACACTAGGGGATATAATTGACATATTTTCCATAGTACTAAACATGTGACCAGAAAAAAAACACTAGGGATATAATGACCATATTTCCCATAGTTAATAACTGACCATACACTAGGGGATAATAATTGAACATATTCCCATATTAATAACAGTGACCATACACTAGGGGATAATAATTGACATATTCCCATAGTAATAACGGGACCTCCATAGGGATAATAATTGACATATCCCATAGTAATAACAGTGACATACACTAGGGGAATAATTGGACATATTCCCAATAGTAATAACAGTGGACCATACACTTCACTATGGAGGGGATCATAATTGACAATTCCCATAGTAATAACAGTGACCATACACTAGGGATAATAGATTTGACAATATTCCCATAGTAAAACAGTGACCCATACACTAAGGGGGATAATAATTGACATATTCCATAGTAATACAGTGACCATACACTAGGGAATAATAATTGACATCTTCCCATAGTAATTAACAGTACCCAACACTAGGGGATAATAGATTGATATATTCCCATAGTATAACAGTGACCATACATAGGGGATAATCATGACATATTCCCATAGTAATAACGTGACCATACCTAGGGGATAATAATTGACATATTCCCATAGTAATACAGTGAACCATACACTAGGGTATAATAATTGACATATTCCCATAGTATATCAGTGAGCCATACACTAGGGATATAATTGACATATTCCCTATTAATACATGACCAATACACCTAGGGGATATAATTGATATATTCCCATAGTAATAACAGTGACCATACCTAGGGGAAATAATTGACATATCCCAGAGTTATAAACAGGACCAACCCTAGGGGATAATAAGACATATTCCCATAGTTATAACAGTGACCATACCCTAGGGATAATAATTGATATATCCCAAGTCAATAACAGTGAAACATACACTGGGGATAATAATTGATATATTCCCATATTATAACAGTGACCATACACTAGGGGATAATAATGACATATTCCCTAGTTTTAACAGGGACCTACACTAGGGGATAATAATTGATATATTCCCATAGTTTATAACAGTGACATACACTAGGGGATACTATTGATTTATTCCATAGTAATAACATTGACCATAACACTAGGATAGTCAATTGATTATCCCATAGTTATACAGTGACCATACACTAGGGGATAATAAGTGATATATTCCCATAGTTAGTAAGCAGTGACCATACCAGGGATAATAATTGAATATATTCCCATAGTAATAACATGACGCATACACTAGGGATATATTGACATATTCCATAGTTTATATTATAACATTGACCATACACTAGGGATATATTGATATATTCCCATAGTATAACAGGGACCATACACAGGGGATATAATTGACATTTCCCATATTAATACAGTGACCATACCCTAGGGCTAATAATTGATATATTCCCATAGTTTACAGTGACCATACCTAGGGATAATAATTGACATTTCCCTATAATAACACGGACCATACACTAGGGATAATATTACATAATTCCCATAGTTAATAACAGTGACCATACACTAGGGGATAATAGTGACATATTCCCATAGTATCAGTGACATACACTAGGGGATAAAATTGGATATATCCCTGTAATAACATGAGACCAATACACTAGGGGATAATAATTGATATATTCCCATATTATAACAGTGACCTACTAGGGGATAAAATTGACATATTCCCATGTAATAAACAGTGACCATACACTAGGGGATTAATTGATATATTTCCCTAGTTTTAACAGTGCCCATACACAGGGAAATAATTGATATATTCCTCAAGTTATAACAGTGGAACCAACATCTATGGGATTAATTGATATCCCTAGTTAAACATTGACCTAGACACAGGGGTAATAATTGATATATTCCATAGTAATAACATGACCATACACTAGGGGATAAGGTAATTGATATATTCCCATAGTAATAACAGGTGACCATATACACTAGGGGATAATTTGATATATTTCCATATAATAATAAGTCCATAAGCTGAGGGCCCCATAACAACTCAATCCCATGAACCCCGATCACTGACCCGGCCGTGTGCTGGGACCAACCCTTTGAAGGCTCCAAGCCCCCCCCTATTTTACTTGTTGCCAGGGGAAAATCCGGGTCTCTTGTTTGTCCCCGTCATTCCTGTTGATTGGTAACGTTCCTTACCACTCGGCGAGCAGAATCTGCATTTAACGTACCATGGCGGAGCCTGGACCCCGCAACCCTGCACAATGAGACGGAGGCAGCATCTGCCAATGGTACCGGGGAAATGTCGGTCGGAGTTCCCCCAGGGATCTGCGTGGGCCTATGGCAGTCCCTTGGAATGGCCCTGCTGCACTCTTCTCGGGGCCTGATGAGCGTTACCTGTGCCCGGGGAAAGGTCAGGAGAGCTGGGGATGAATGGGGCCAAACAAGGGGTACAAAGCAACAGCTAATAGGGTGTATGAGGTACAGTAATGGGGTATAGTGTATGGGGTAACAGTAATGGTCTAGTGTATGGGGGTAACATTAATGGTAATGTGTATGGGGCGTAACATTAATGGTGTATGGTATGGGGGTAACAGTAATGGGGTATAGCGTATGTGGGTAACGGTATGGGGTTATAACGATGTATGTGGAACAGTAATGGTGTATTGAGTGTAGGGGGTAACTAATGCGGTAACATATCTGTTCTGGCGTACAAGTAATTGGGGGTATATTGATTATGGGATAACAGTGTAATTGGGTAACATTGTTTGGGATATAGTTCTGTATAGGGTAACAGTTAATGGGTTATAGATATAGGTGAATAGAGGTGAAATGTTGTACATGTAAAGGAGTAAAGTGTATATTCTTTACAGGGTATAGGGTATATAGATGGAACAACAGTTAAAAAAAAAAAAAACATTGGGGGTAAGGGTGTATGGGTTAACAGTGAAATGGGTATAAATACGGGGCTACAGTATGTGGTTGTGGTGTATTGAGGGTTTAGAGGGGGTAATAGTTATCGGTATAGATAAGGATTAACCGGTAATGGGTTATAGGATGGAGAAACAATATTTGTGGTTTAAATTGCTATGTGAGGCAACAGTTATTGGATGTAGGGAGGGGGAAAACGTTTAATATGGTATAGATATGGGTAATTTTTTGGTATAGATGGGAAAACCGGGTTTGTGGGGTATAGTGGTGTATGGAACTGGTAACCGTGTATGGGGTGTATGGAACTGGTAACCGTGTATGAGGTAAAGTGTAATGGTATAGAGGTGTAGGGTGTACCATATGTAAGACGGTATAGATGGGTAATAGTGTTATGGGGTGAGTGAAAGGAGTCCAATACATTGGGGTTCTGGAGGTTTAACCGTGTATGGGGTATAGATATGGGGAATACTGGTGTAATAGGTGTACATTGTAAATAAGGTATGTAGGGGTTACAGTATGGGGTATAGTTGTGTATAGGATACAGTGGTATGGGTTGTAAGAGAGGGGGTAGCTGTGTTGTAGAGTATAGATAGTAAGAACTAATGATATAAGGGAAGAGGTTACTGTAATGGGGTGTAGGGGGGAAACTAATGGGTTTACGGAGGGGGCATCACTGTTGGGTATATAGGGGGGGGAACAGTAATATCAGGTAAAGTTCTATAGACATCAATAGAAAATCCCGTTAAACTAAGTTACCCAGGTGTTTGTTTCTAGGCACGTGGCCTATCCTGACTCCCGAAATAACATGAATGGGTCGGGAAAAGTGGAAACGAGGGAAGACCCTTAGCTTGAATCTGACCTTTTCCTTTCCTGCATAGAAATTCCCCGATATGCCATAAACCATAAACGAGTCGATGCTGGCAACGTTCCCTATTAATTGCAGCTAGTACACTCTTTGGGCTTTACTTTGTTTTAAGTAAGTACCAAGTGGCTATAATCCAGAGGACATGTATTTTTTGAGTTTGTATCATGAAGAATTTTGTTCCCAATCTACTCCATTTTTAAGCCGTTTTTGTTTTATTTTCCTTCCTCTGGATCAGACTGTAGGTAGGTTTAAACGGTTGCCAGTATCAAGATCACGGTGAATACAATACAAATAACATACGCAAGTAGGCTATCTCACAACCACTATGATAATAGTAACATTGTAGGAGGAAACTTACTTCCTCAACGCAGTATGGTTGGGTGGACACACACCCAGCCTTGGTCCTACCTGTGTAGGGAAACCCCTTGTTTAAAATCCCAACTGGATAAAGGGGGGATGGTCTGCAAAGCCATGAGTTAGGACGCGGTATAATCAGCTCTAAACAAACCTGCTATATCCCACATGGTCCTTTAACCCGCCGCAGAACACCAAATCACACGGACCATTACTACTCCGAGGACATATGTAATAACGCTAACATGGCACCTCCAAAAAAGGCAGCTGAAGATATTTCCAAGATTGGATTAATACCCCGCTGGCAAGACAGGTAGGAAGCATTGCAGTCCCAAATCAACACAGAAAAGGCCATGCCTTACTGCAGATACCCCTCACAGAAGGCTACAGATAAGGTAATGGAAACAATATCATGTGCCAGGCCAACCCTGGACCCTCCAAAATAATGAGGTCAGATTGACATATCTCTGCGTCCGCCATGACCTCCAAAACACTGCGCTGCCATGTGGCAGAAAACAGAAGGCATGGCATACAGCACTGCAGAAGATGCCCATGCGCATTACAAACAAACACCTTCAAAATAAGTAAAGGCAAATATTCAAGCACTGTTGCAGAGACTACTACCTGGAAAACCGCTCCCTAGGTATAACAACCTGAGATTTTTTGGGTCTCCCTGAAAAGGCAGAGGGCAACATACCCATAGCAATTTCTGGATCACTTCTTAACCTTCTACTACGGTTTGTGAGAGTAGAGGAGTAATAGGTCGGCGAGGTCTCTTGCCTCTCCGTTCTCTCTCTACGGAGTTTGGGTGTGTGTTTTTAAAAGGTCTTGATGATGAACATGGCGTGAAGAGTGGTTGTGGGGAACTATGGGTTCGTTTTGATGCAACCTTCTTAGTGCCAGTTTTTGAAGAAGACAAAAAAAAAAAAAAGAAAAAAAAAATCTGTTCTTATCAGAGGGAACGGGGGATAACTCTATGCCGGGGAGGCGGAAACCCCTAGTACAGCTGTAAGAATGGGTATGCACCACTACACAACATTGATCGAAGCCTTAAGCTGGAAGCGTCACTTCCCTGTCTTTTGGAATAAGACTGTGCGAAGTATTCTCCTGGGCAGTGCCTGGTTGAGAGGGGGGGGCGAAGAAACCCCCAAGCTCCGCCTGGTTTCTGAGGGGATAGGGAACATGGTCGAAGCTGAGGCAGGGAGGTGTGAAAGCGCTGGTTTCCTATAGAACTACGTGCATTGGGAGCACGTGTGTTTTAGACCTACCTCACTTCCTGCCAAGCTAGGCTATGCGGAATATTTTTAACCGCCGACCGAAAGGTAAAGGTTGGGGCCTTATTTGGCGAACACTATTAATTTGTACACTGGTACGCACTAGTTATTTAACTGCACTTTCACGTGCACTTTTTGTTTTGTGTTGTGTGTTCAGTACCGGTGGCGGGATTGCCTGGGCCATTTTGGGGCCTTCAGGTTTTTCCCATTAGAACCCCCCCTGGAAGTTCCTGGGTGGCAGCTGGGGAACGCAGCTGGGAGCAGAAAGGGAGGGCAGTTATGCGTGTTCCTGACGCCTGTAACCGGCCTGATGGGACCAAAGAGCCTCTCCTAGCCCTACGGCTTAAAGCTATGGGCATAAGGGGAAGGCGATGGATACGATTCCACTGCAAGTTGCTGCACTGTGGTGACGATCACAGGAAAGCAACGCTTCCCGAGCTTTCAATAAAAAAAAAAACAAATCTGTTTACATCAGGCTAGACGAGAGCGATTCCGGGAAGAATGGCAGGAGGAATCTGACCGGCATCCTCTCCAGATTGCGCCGATGAATACAATCCGTTGTATTTCCCTGGAACAGAAGGGTATAAGTATATCTGTATATATACAGAAGAAGATTATTGAAGATCAGCTGATGGAAAGAGCCTGCATCTTTTTTTGTGTTCAGCCCGTTCCCTAAGCAGGCTATTTCGACAGTTCTTTACATCGCAGCAGCTTACGTACATGCTACGCTGAGTAGTGGAAAAGAGGCGCATCAGGATTTGATAGATCTCGTTTTCATCGTAAACGAGTCGAAAACTAGGCAACCCATTACAGTCCATATGTACAATCCCTTTGTGAGTGATAGCAGGAATTTAGATGTGTTATGAGTCGCTAACGACTTACCATCTCACCGTGGCGAAAGGAGGAAGAACGTTGCTGGTGAACCTTAACGTGGCGAGCGACGCTACTGGGTGGAGCTCCAAAAGGATGCGGCGTGAGTCGGAGGTGTAATGACCACCCACCACAGACCTTCTCGCTTGGGGTAAATAGAGATATCTGTTTTACCCCGGGCAAACCCTCTATGTAGGCACCCCCATAACGAAGGAGGATACTTGCAGTGTACAAGTCCTTTAATGTATCATTAAGGATACATTACCTGTATGTTTGCTATAAGTTATGTAAGGTAGCTCGATTTTGGTTCGGGGGTGTTTTCTCTTCGGGCCCTACTGAGGGGGATGGCTGGACGCCTTATTTGGCCGCACCCCTTATTAATTTGTACACTAGGTACGCACTATTTATTTAACTGGCACTTTCACGTGCACTTTTTGTTTTGTGTTGTGTGTTCACGTATTGTGGCGGGATTGCCTGGGCCCTTTTTGGGGCCTTCAGGTTTTTCCCATTCGAACCCCCCCTGGAAGCTTCCTGGTGGCAGCTGGGAGCAGAAAGGGAGGGCTAGTATGGTGGTTCCTGACGCCTACCGGCTGATGGGACCAAAGTAGCCTCCTCCTAGCCCTACGGCTTAACAGCTATGGGCATAAGGGGGAGGCAGATGGATCCCGATCCACTTGCACGTTTGCTGCACTGTGGTGACGATCACAAGAAAGCACGCTTCCCGAGCTTTCAATAAAAAAAAAAAAAAATCTGGTTCTTAAGCAGGGCTGGTTGCGGGGGGCATTCTCCGGAGGGAATTGGGGTTTTCTGGGAGCCTTTACACGGGCCCCTTGGGGATCCCCAGGGGGTGGCCCCCTGAGCTGCCACCTGGTAGGATGGGTCTTCCACTACACATATTTGATCGAGAGCCTTAAGCTGGAACGTCACTTCCCTGTCTTTTGGAATAGACGGTGCGAAGTATTCTCTCTGGCCAGTGCATGGTTTAACGGGGGGGCGAAGACACCACCCCCAAGCTCCCTCTGGTTTTTTTTGAGGGGATATGTCACATGGTCGAAGCCTTGAGGCGGGGTGTGTGAAGCCCCGGGCTTCCCAATAGCCTACTGTGCACAGGGAAGCACTGTGGTAAGCACTTCGCTTCACTTTCCTTCCATAGCTGCGGCTATGGCGAACAATTTTTTTTTATCCCCGACCGAAAGGTTGGGGCCTATTTTGGCCCACTCCCCTTATTAATTGTTGCATTATGCAACCCTTATTATTTCTTTAAACTGTCACATCACGTGCACTTTTGTTTTTTGGTTTGTGTGTTCATATTTGGGGCGGATTGCTGGTTCCGTTTTGGGACCTCAGGCTCTCCATGTGAACACCCCCCCTGGAAACTCTGGTGGCAGCTGGGATTAAGAAAGGTGAGGGCGGAGTAGATGTTGGTGTCCTGACGCCTACGGCTGAAGTGCACCCTCAGTGGTCTCCCTCGAGCCCTACGGCTTACAGACTAGGGATAAAGGGGAGTCAGAACGGATCCCGATCCCACTTGCACGTTGTTTGCATGTGGTGACGAACACGAAAGCACGTACACCACCGAGCTTTCAAAATCTGTTCTTATCAGTAGGAAAAGGATTTCCTGCACTGGGCCTGGGGACGAACCCCCCAGTACGAAAGATAGGAAAGTGGTTGCAACACTACGCGTGGTCAAGGTATGGGCCGAGGGGTGGCTTGGAAGCCCGGTTTCCCGTGCACTTTAATTTTCACGGTGGTTCAGGTGGTTTTCTCCTTGCACATCCTGGTTCCCCGTGTAAAAGGGGACCGAAGAATAAATTTTTTGCTTTGCGGATGAGTTTTGAGGCCCTATTGTCGCACCCCATAATGTTGCCTGGAGATGAATTGGCACCCTTATTATTTGCCTATGCACTTATCCCCACACCCCACTAAATTTTTGTTTTTCGTTTGTTTGGTCAGCCTATGTGTAGTGGTACAGGACTGGGTCCTCGAACCTTCAGCTTTCCCAATTGTACCTCCCTAGACTTCCTGTGCAGCTGGGAGTGGGGGGGGGGTATATTGGTGGGCCTCCCATAGCCTTTACGGCGCCGGGAAAAGCCCAAGATCCCCTCTGTGTGGCGATCCCAGTTGCGGCTGGACAACCGGGAGGGGAAGAATGTCCTAACTACCCACTAGAGAGCACTTGTGTGTTCACCTTGTGGTGTGAGCACAAAGCGTACCGGGCTTTCATAAAAAAAAAAAATAACAAAAAACATCTGTTCTTATCAGTTTAATATCTGATACGTCCCCTATACTGGGGACCATATATTAAATGGATTTTTGGAAACAGGGAGCTGGAAAAGAGCGCGTGCCACTCCAACGCATCGACATGTATCTGGGAGCACTCCTTCCAGGGACCGGTGCACTCTACTCCTTACAAGTTTGCCAAAGATAGAACTGGGGGAAAAAAAAAGGAAAGCCTGGTCTTTTACTTTTTTCCCCCTTCTATCTCTTTCCTTTTCGTGTCAGCGTTTCGACTCTTAAGACAGGACTTGTGGATTTGTCTGCCTGTGTCCAGTTATTTCATTTTTTTCTGTTCTTATCAGGCTAGAGAGAGCGATCCGGAAGAATGGCAGGGAGGAATCCTGCCCGGGCATCTCCTCCAGATGCGCCGAATACAATCCGTGTTTATTTCCCCGTGGAACAGAAGGGTAAGTATAGTCTGTATTATATACAGAAGAAGATTATTGAAGATCAGCTAGGAATGGAAAGAGCCTGCATCTTTTGTGTTCAGCCCTTTCCTCAGCAGGGCTATTTCGACATTTCTTTTACATCGGCAGCAGCTCTACGTACATGCTACGCTAGAGTAGTGGAAAAAGAGGCGCATCCGGATTTGATAGATCTCGTTTTCATCGTAAACGAGTCGAAAACTAGGCAACCCATTACAGTCCATATGTACAATCCCTTTGTGAGTGAAGAGGAAATTAGATGTTTTCTGAGTCGCTACGCGACTTCTCACCAGGCGAAAGGAAAGGAGTTGTCTGGGAAACACTTTAAGCGCGGCGCGACGCTACTGGGTGAGAGCTCCGCAACAGATGCGCGGGAGTCGGAGGTGTAATGCACCCACCACAGACCTTTCTTGGGGTAAATAGAGGATATCTGTTTTACCCAGGGCAACCCCTCTATTGTAGGAACTGTTTCTCCTTCGGACATACTAAGGATGCGTGTACAGCAGGGTTGGTATGTAGGAACTGTTTTCAACAGGGCCATACCACAGCAGAGTGTACCTCCCCACGTGCCTGCCACCTGTGCGGATCGGCTGATCACTTAGCACGAAAATGCCCGTCAGTAACCAGGAAGTCGTTTGCTGACATTGTACGGGGGAACGCAGCGGAAGAGGACGAAGTAGAACTCCCTGCGGAAACCCAAGAAGAGAAAGAGGAAAGGATTTCTGAAATCCTTAATCGGCTGGTGGCAGAGGATAAAGAGGATGAAGAGTCAGGGTCGGAAGAAGAAGAAGAGGTGGTAGAAGAGACGCCGACTATGTCGGTGGGGCCAGAGACACCTGAGCAGAAGGCAGAAGAAGGAGCTATGGATACTACCCCAGTATCCTTAAAAAGAAAACCGCTGGAGGAGGTAAATGTAGCGGCCCTGTGGAGTGACACCATTGTGGAGTTCACTTCACCATCAATGCCAGAGGATACAGCAGGGGAGACGATCGACTCAGATTCATCATCCGTAGCAGTGGAGTTTCTGGATAAGGAGGAGGTAAAGCGTCTGGAAACAACACTGAATATTGTGAAGCCACCAAAGTCGGTGGCGAAGAAATCAAAACACGATAGTGACACAGCGGAGGTGGAAAGTCAGAAGTCGCAGCGGACCAAACAAACGGTCGCTAGCGACACGTCAAATGCAGGGTCTGGTAAGGGTAGAGGTAATAGGAGGAGATGAACTGTTTTGTCTTTTTCATGTTTTAACCGTTTATGTACTGTTTTTTCTCCCTCTTTTTAATGATGTCTCTTTTTTTAGGGTCACTCAACGTTAGAAGTATTAAATCGCTGTACCGCAGAACTGCTATTTTCCACCTGTTAGCATTGTTAGGTCCTAACGTTTTCTGTTTACAGGAGTGTGCCCTACAGGAGGAACCAGCACCCACCGAGTGGACTTGTGGCCCTAACATCTGGTCATGTACAAGTGAGCGGAATGGGGGTGTTGGGATATTGTTTAAGAGCTGGGAGTTTAAAGTATTAAATGTTTGTAATATTATGCCAGGACGGGCGTTATAATCTATATCTAAATATGAAAAATGAACATAAGTTGTGTGCAAGTGGATGGATGTTTGACTGGAAGGGTGAATGTTAATTCAGGGGTGCGACAGGGGTGTCCGTTGTCGCCAGTGCTGTTTGTTTGTGTGATTGAACCTTTGTTACGAGTGATGGTACGGGATAAAGTGTTGCGGGGAATGCGGGTGCCTGGAAGTGGTGGACGGGAATTGAAAGTGATTGGATATATGGACGATGTGACCGTGGTGTGTCAAACTCCGTCGGCGTTGCGGAGGGCAAAGTTGCTCCTCCAGTGTTTCTGTATGGCGAGCGGTTTTAGTTTGAATGTGGATAAAAGTGTGTTTGTAAACCGTTGGGTGACTGGCGTGAGATTTGAATTTGTGGTGGACGGTGGCTCGAAGGCTTGCGTGTTGTTGGGTGTGATTTTGATGGGGGGTGGACTAGTGGAAAGGAGAGTTGGAAGAAGGCCATCGGGAGAATTACAACAGAAATAGGGATTCGGGCCTTACGGAAAATTGAACAATGCACAGGTAAGGATCGTAGTCAAAGGCGGTGGGTTTTGCCTATAGTGATACATCAGCAATGTTTTTCCAGCCCCAGATCGGAAACCTATTGACGTCCGTAATGAGACGCTCCCTCTCCTTTTTTTGGGGTTGGGTGGTCCAGAGGTGGAGGACTGCGGAGGGAGGTGTGTGTGTAAGGAGAAGGATGGGGGTGGAAGAAAGGTATTGATTGGATGTTGGAGCGACTCGGCTGTGCATGTAGTATGTTATGGTAGTGGAAGGCATGGTATGAAGGAGATTGTGCAGGTTTGTATGATGCGTTATGTTGCCGGAGGGAAATGTGTTAACAGAGGTAGGCTTTTGTATGCGTTGACCTTGACGAAACCGGTGGGTTTTAAAGTGCCGTTGGTTTTATGTGCGTATAGAAGGGGTAGCCGAGGAATGAGTTGACGCGTGACGGTTGATGTCTGGGGTGAGCGAAAAAGTTGTTTTGCGGGTGTTGAAAGGACGAGAGACTTGGGAGTCCGCGTAGTTGTTTGCAGAAAATGAAAGTAAACACGTTTGGCAAAAATGTATTTAATGCTCTGAAAGTTTTATTTGTCATCGGACAAGGTTTGAGCAAGGGGCCGGAGCTCCATGGCGCTGCCCACGAAAGCGTTCCAGAGGAGACGACTCTTGTGTGACACGGGGGGTGGGACGATGCCCAAGAGAACATGCATGGGAGTGAAAATGTGGCGCATGTTTTTGTTGAATGTTGTGCTACAGTATGCAAAGAAGTGTATGGAATCTTGATGGATGCGTTTATTAACAGGGGTGACAGGTGTGAAGGTGGTTTACAGGCAATGGACGCTGTGGGACACCAGAATTGTGGCGTTTATCGTTTCAGACCTTAACACGCAGGGGGGAGATCTCGAGGCTGCATTAATTATAGGTCAGAGCTAGATTGTAGTTATATCTCTTGCTTGACCGAAAGTATCTTTAGGAGGAGAGTTGCGGATTACTTTTGGTCCTTTAATAATTGGAATTGCTTGTTTAAACCGTTAGTAACGGTTAGGTAGATGTTAGTGGTGTTTTGTATTCCACTGTTTGTATTGTTGATTTTTTCTTGTTATAATTTTTGGGCAATATTTAGAGAAAAAAAAAAAAAAGAAAAAAACTCTTTTTTAATAATTAAAAAATAAAAAAAGTACACCTGTGATGAACTGGTATAACATGTTGGTCGGCTAATTACTGCCATGAAAGTTGCCAGATCTGATTGGTGTTATGAAAAAAAAAAAAAAAAAAAATTGTTTCATCAGTTTAATATCTGATACGTCCCCTATTGGGGACCATATATAAATGGATTTTGGAACAGGGAGCTGGAAGAAGAGCTGCTCTGTCCACTCCACGCATCGACCTGGTATTGCAGTACCCCAGGACCGGTGCACCTCTCTCTTACAAGTTGCCAAAGAAGATAGAACTGGAAAAAAAAAAGGAAAGCCTGGTTCTTCTTTTTTCCTTTCTCCTTCGTGTCCGTTTTCGACTCTAAGAACAGACTTTTGTGGGATTTGTCTGCCTGGTCCAGTTATTTCATTTTTTTCTTTGGAGGTGTCTTTTTTCTCCACCTCTTGCAGCCTTGTCTTTCACCTGTTGTCTTCCCAATTTTCTCTGTGTCAGGGTCGCCCCCCAGCGGTCAGACCAGTCTGTTTGTCTTTCTTTCTTCTTTCTTTTTTCTTCTTTCTTTTTCTTTCTTTTTTCGCAGCTGTTGTGTCCTCAGCCTACCTGCTTGCTGACCGACTTATGTCTGGATGGATGCCTTCCTTGATTCAGAGGTGTCAGACTCGAGGATATGACAATTGGTTGCTTGCACAGAGCTCTTGGAAGAAGGACGACGTCTCTCTCGTCGGAGCCCTCCCCCTCCCCCACCCGCCTCTCGTGGGTGGGATATGTAGGATGTCAGAGGGAGTTTGGAAGAACGGCCGAGCTGAGTGCTGGATCGGCGCTGGTGGGATACGGCTAGAGAAGACCCTGTGGTGTCAGAGGACTAAAGCCCCCAAGCTTAGAGAGCAAGGTTGCAAGCCAAGGTGTTGCACCCCAGGCTGGGTGCCAACAGAGGCAAACATGGCACATGCATCAGAGCATCCGGAGGGAGCGAGCGTCGAAGAGCCCCGGAACGGGAGAACGTCGGGGGCAGGGCATTTCTCCCGTGGGGCCCATCCCGGCGTGGGGTGGCCCCTCGACCATGCCGCAATTCGGGTTATCGCTTCTCGGCCTTTGGTTGCGATCAAAAAGGAGCGGATCGTTATGGCGGCGGTTCGAGGCGCGTAGCGGAATACATCCGTCTTCTGGTTGAGCCAGGACATCGAAAGAAGAGTGGCTCTGCAGACGTGGTGGAGACTTATGATCGGATGTTCAGGTGGATCAAAGCCAAATTTTTTGTTGCAAGATTTTCAAACCAAGGGATTTATGACCAACCTTTTTCCACGACGGACTGCCTGACCTTTACGAGAAAGGTAAGACCTTTTGTTCCCTCCTGAGCTAGAGGGGATAATGATTGTGCCTAGTTACCAGATGGAGGAGAAGCCTAATTGGTTCATTGTTAACCCCTTTACGGACGAAAGTGGAAGTTCTTGCCTTCCTGAGACGGTAGTGACACCGGCCCGGGGGGGTATAAAGCAATTTAACCATTCAACTATTTCAATGGGAAATTGAAATACTGGGTGAGGTTAGCACGGGACCCAGAAGGCACTGGAGGAGTTAAACATCCACCTGCAAATTTTTCAATTGATGGGAACAGGGGTTTTTGTCTTTACCCTGGACAGCCTTTGTATTGTAGGCACTGCTTACAGTTTGGGCTATAAAAGCCCATTGCCCAAACGTCACTGTATGCCGTAACTGCGGGGAAGGCGGACCATGAAGTGCGGAAGATGCAAAAAACCAGAAGTGTGAGATATGTGGGGAGGTCGGTCACTTGTGCCGAACTGTCCTAAAAAAGAATTTGCATATCTCTCATGATATCACAGCAGGGCGGCAATACTGAGGGCCCGCCCAGATCTCAGTTACAGATAAGGAGGGAGGGTGTGAGGAGGAGGCGTGGGGTAGTTGGATTGAAACCAGATGGGAAATGTGGGAGGAGGAGTCCAATATGGAAATAAAAATGTTGCGTTACAGAAGCAGTGTCGTGGTGCCGAAACAATGTTGATGTCAGAAAAAACTTTCAAGATATGGGAGAAGAAATAGAAGAAGGGGACGCTTTATTGGCAGTCGACGGATTTGGAAGCCACTCCGGTGTTGGTGTGGGGGGAGGAGAGAAATAGAGGGCGAAGAGTCTCAGCATCAGAGTTTACCCAGTGAAGATCAAGGGGAGGGGAGGCAAGTAAGGGGTAGTCCAGCGTCAAAAAACCCCGAATGGCAGCTGAGGACTGTCATCGCACAGAATCGTTATGAGGTGCTTAGTGGAGGAAAAAGAGGGTGTGGAAGATGTGGAACCCTCGCAAGATATCGGGTCTTTGAGACCACAGCTGATAAAATGGAGTCGGAAGAGATGTGGATCTGATCATCTCATGAGGGGGGTTCTTAAACACAGGACGTTTAGATCGTTGCAATCTGCAATGGGGTTTGCGGAAAAAGGAGAGAAAGTGGATGTGCGGTGTAATTTCCTATATTCTGTGTAAGATGGCTTTTTGTGTGTCGTCTGTAAATGTGAGATCGATAAATTCGAAATTCAGACGGGGGGCAATTTTTCACTATCGAAAAATTGTAAAAGGATGTGTTATCTGTTTTTGCAGGAATGTGGGTTAAAGGAGATCCTAAAGAAAGGAGTGGGGGATATGGACCAATGGCTTGGTCAATTCAGATGAGAATAGAAACATGGGGGTGGGTATTGTGATTAGAAGGTTGGAAATATAAGATATTGCAAGAAATAGAAATTTTCCTGGGCGTGTTTTCTCATTCATGTTCAAATAGACAATGTTATGATTAGAATTTTTAATGTCATGCCAGTGGACAGGAAAGAGAAGGCACGAGTTTTAAAAAACTAATGTTTTTTTGCCTGGAAGGAGTCCTACATTCTTAGTGGGTGATTTTAACTGTATAGTGAAAAACTGACAGAGGGGTTTAACAGAAAAGTGCCCTAGATAGCACAAGTTATGTTTTGAAACAAATTATTGAAGATTTTAGTTTTAAAGAGGGAATATGTTAAACCAAGAATCACCTTACTGGTACTCTGATGCGGGATCAGGTAAAATCAAGAATGATAGATCCTATGTTTAAGGAGTAAGAAAATAAAAAATTTTAGTTTAAAAATGGTATGTTTTTTCCGACCAGTAGTTGTTACATGTGAAGTATACTTGATAAGTGTGTTAACTTATGGAAAGAGTATTTTAAGAAATACGTCCTTGGTTATTTGATGAACAATAGGTGCCTTTGTAAAAGAATAAGCGTATGGAGAAATAAGAAATCTGTATTTCCAAATTTGTGTTGGTGGGATGGGGTAAAGGGAAAGTAAAACCTTTTTTGTATGAAGGGAAGGAGAAGGCTATTGGAAGGGATAGAGTTTAAAATGCTGAACAAAGAATCCAATATTTGTATAAACTTAAGGCATAGGATGGGAGGTGGAGAGGAAATAGAGGAAGCTAGAAGAGAAATAGCCAGTAATTATGAGGAAAGGAAGGAAGAAAGATACTTTCAAGCAAGGTGGAAATGTTAGAAGAGAATGAAAAATGTACTAGATATTTTTTTAAAGAGGTGTACTTAGGAAGAGATAGTATTGTGTCAATTTGTGATACAGAAGGGAATGTGACTAGTGAACCGCAACAGGTTCGTAGGGTGATTGAAAAGTTTTATGAGGACCTATATTCAGAAAAGGAGAGAGATAGTAGAGTAGAGAAGGAGTTGCTAGAAGGGGTAGAATGTCTGGTGGAGGAGCAGGAAGGAAGTTGGTTAGATAGGCCAATTGAGATAAGGGAAGTGGAAGAGGTGATTCAATCGTTCAAATTAAACAAGTCCCCGGGGTGTGATGGGCTACCTATTGAGTTCTATATTAAGACGTGGGAGGTAATTAAAAATGATTTCATGGAGGTAGTGAGTTACATTGGGGCTAGAAATGAACTGGCACCATCAATGTGGGAAGGGATCATTAATCTTGTGTTTAAGAAGGGGGATAAAAAGGATGTGAAGAACTGGCGGCCTATCACATTATTAAATGCTGATTACAAGATCGTAGCTAAATTAGTGGCAAATAGGATAAAGGAAGTGGCAGGAAAGGTAATTGGAGAAATGCAGGTTTGTGGGATTCCGGGTAGAACTGTGCAACAAAATATAGTGTTAATCAGAGATGTGATTTGTGATGCAGGAGACAGAAAACAACCCCTGATGATCTTAAACGTGGACTTCGAAAAGGCCTACGACAGGGTGCCCCATGATTATCTTTTTAATGTCCTGGAAAGAATGGGTTTCCCTCCTGGTATTGTGGGTTTGATCAAACTATTGTACAGAGAGAGTTATAGTAGAGTGTTAGTAAATGGCCATCTCAATCTTTCAATACAAGGGAAATTAACTCCCCCTTCACCAATCTTTTCTAGCTACTCTCTCTTCAATTTTTCAATTAAACACCCCCCAAAAGTTAGGAACAAACAGTCTAATGTCGCACGCACCTGAAGACGAAGGTTGAAAACCCAAGCCACAAATAACAATAAAGGGAGAATCCCGCCCTAATAATCAAGAGACCTTCCCCATATAAGAAAGATTCCGCAGCCTCCAAAAATTAATTTTTTTTTCACTACTTTCTTTCCTATACATCTCCCCATTCTCTTTACTAATACTTATACTCCCTGCAAAAAACAAACCTAAAATCTTTAACGCAGAATCGCACCCCTCTCCTCCTTAATTCCCCTACCTCTTACAACCAACTCCTGCCGACCTTCTTATAAACTTATTCTATTCTCTCTTGCGCCTCCTCCCAATCAACCGGTTAAAAAAAACCCCCGACCTGAACATAACAGTATCATAAGGGTGAACCTTACCCTTTGAAGTGGCCCTTAGATGACTCCAAATCAGGTCACGTCATCCATATATGCCATACCTTCGATTTTGCCCTCCACTGCCAGGAATCCTATACCATCTATAAAACCCTTACGTATCATATTCTTATTGCTTGGAGAGCCCCTTCTAATACACAGACAAGGCTAGTGGGACAAAGGGCAACCCCTTGCTAACCCCTGACTGACACTTTATCTACTTGCCCCATGTCGCATTTCAGATTTTCGCTGACCTTACTGGGAAATCCCCGGCATACAACGTTTGATTGCCCTCCAAGCATACGCTGATTAACACCATTCTATAATTCTAAACCTAACACTCTAAATAAAAAGACATGAAAACCCGGTCGTAAGCTTTCTCGAAGTCTATGTTTATTAATATCACCGGCTGGTTTCCGCTCTTTGCAGTCCCAAATTAGGTCTCTTAAGGTAATGTCCACACCAAAATAATATTTTTTATCATAAGATTCCCCAAGGGCCTCCCAGCCCCCCAACCACTATATAGTTGTATCTTTAGAAAACCCCCCCAAACCTACTTACCTCCCCTCTTTCTCGCCGCCGCTCTCCCCGGCCCTCTTCTTGCTAGAAAATGCAAGCAGAGGGAAGGACCGGCAGCCCAGCCGCCGTCGTCTGTGATTGCGATCGGCAGCCAATACCGGACGCGGCTTCCGGCAGCTCACTTCGCCGGAGGAAAGAGGAGAGTAAGTAAAGTTTGTGAGCTTTCTAAAGCTATAAACATAGCGGTTGGGGCTGGGATCCCAGGAGAAGACTTTACATAGAATAATTTCACGCTAGGGGGAGGAATCGTGAGAAGGGGGAAGGTAGGTGGGGATAATGTCTCAAAATCTACCCGAGGCCAGGTAGAGGCAGACCCGGCCTATCCTCCTGTGGTCATTTTTTGGGACTTTGGGGGGGATTAAAGGAATAACCCATGGCAGCTGGGATGTGGGGAATATAAACTACACTACATGATGGGGGCAGTAGTTGGGGGGATTATAGTTTTTGGGGGTGGACATGCCCTTTAAGCACAATCAAGTTGTGCTGAATACTTCTCTCCCCCGGGATCCCACACACTGTTCACCCTCCCTAATCCTTAGATCAATCACTTCTTAAGGCGATTTCCCAAACACCTTTGCGTAGGACCGTATAAACACATTGAGATCGTTAGAGGTCGCCTTCTTATTTCTCCCTGCCATCTCCTTTTTTGAAAATCAGTGTACTACTCCCTGCTTCATAAAGGGGCCACCACACAACCGTTCCAGCTTTAACATATGGTAAATACTTCCAAAATGTCTTCTTTCTTGAATAAATTCGAAATTCCCAGGCTGTCTGAAAAAACTCTATTGGAAGACCATCACTCCAGATCTTATGGCCTTCCCTGACCTAATAACTTGCTCGTCTCCTCCAAAGATCCACTATCCAAAGCAAACTGGTCAATCTCCTACACTTCTTTTCTAACAAACCCCTCTAATAAACCCTGCTTGAATATCTGCATCCCACGCTTTCTCTGAATATAGATATGATAGACTCTATCTACTTTCCGACTGCCTACCTGTGCTCAATACCACCTCCCCATTTTTCCAACAGAACAGAGGCTAGACAACCCCATACTTTTTAAACGCCTTCTTAAAAAGAACCTAAGAACATTTCTCATCATTTTCTAACACAAAATCCACGTTAGAAAAAATATAATTTGTTTTACCTTTTTCCCCCACCACCTTCTTAATTTCCTCCCGCTTTAACCTCTGCAGATTCCACCCACCTCCTGCCCTACACACTTAGCTTAAAAAGCAACTGAAATCACCTCAAATTCCACTTTCAAAAATCGCTCCTTCGCCAACGCAACTTTCTCCCTACTTTTCTTTAATAAAAAACTTTTAACTTTTCTTATTTTACCCACTCCCCACCAACTTAAGCTTTTGAAAAAGCATTCTTTCTTCTTTCTCCTTTTCCAACTTCTTCTGACATTGGTCAATAGTCACTCACAGATTAACATTTTTGATCCAACAGATATTTGGCACAAGGAAAATTGTTCACACCTCAACCTCTTTAGCAGACCACAATACCCTATCTATTTTTGACTTAAACCGTACCCACCATCAGAGGCCCAGTAAAAAACTTTATCCCCTTTGCCCGTTTACCTCCTGTGCATCCCTAAATTAACAAGTCTCGCCTATCACTCCCACCCAGACATTTACTAGTGCTATCACACCACATTCCGCACCTCCCACCCTATCTGTTTATGCAAAACACAAATTTAGATCCCCCACAAAACAAAGGATCCGGCCCTGTAGAACATATGACCCTTTTCAAAACAAAATCCTGCCTCTCTTTCCTTTCGACAGGTGCATAATGTTGATTAACCTAAATTTCACATTCAAAATTTTCATGTTACTAACATCATCTCCCTGTTAATATAAATCTCAGAACTTAAAAATATCAAACCAATTATTTTTAACAGACTACCTATCCCAGCATTTTTGTTCCACCGCGGATGTTGCCCCCAATTCTGTTTTTTTTGGTCCCGCCCACCCATTCCTCCGGTCTAGGGGGCATCTTTGATTCCGCATTCCTGGAGACCCAGTATATCTCCCCTTTACTTAAACCCTTAAAAAACGCAAAATACTGCTCTCCGGCTTAAGAAAGTAAAAACTCAATATTAGGGAAGATATCAGAGCAACCAATTAGTTACCCATGAAAAAAAAACATACATCGCATTTTCATCAAACCTATTCAGGAACCGTTCCCTGTAAAGACCCACCCAGACTCAAGGATCTAACATCCTGTGGAAGATAAGAAATCCACCCTCTACTGATGTTTCTGATTCATGACGCCGCCACTCTCTGTCCACCACCAACCTGAGAGTTGGGAAAGACTCTAATAGCTGTGATCCCCCTTGCCCCTCGCTTGTTCCATCTGCTTCTCTTAGTCAGGGGGCTCATACTTATGGGTTAGCCACACCAATCCCCTCACTCTCCGCCATATTCGGTTTCTTTTGGGATGGCTGCAACCCACGTTTCTGCTGCCTACCCCCTCCATGTGCTCACACCCGGGGTGCCCCTCCACATGCCGTACCACACTTCCCTACCCCAACTCCCGTCACGGCACTTTGCTGAACCCACTCGCCCCGATTCTCGATGCTTCGGCCCTCCCCCCACTCACTCCAGACACCTCCTCCTCCTCTCCGCCGACCTCCCTCCCGCTTGTGCTGGGTAATCCCATCACTCGCCCATCACCTGTGACATTCCACCATGGGGCTACTCCTCCCTCCATATCCTCCTCCCCCTCAGCATTCGCAGCTTCACTCTCACAGCCGTTCCTTCTCGCGTTCCTCTCTCTCCTCTTCCGACACTCCAGTCCTTACCTGTCCTCTGATGTTACACACGGGACACCGTACTGATGTATAGGCCTGGACAGCACTTTTCTGGACAAAACTTGCACACGTGTCCCAGTCTTACCACAAATGTCACATCTTTCTGGGGGTCTGGGCACCTTCCGACTTCATTGCCCGCCCTGCTCCCCCACAATTTCTGCAGCGTTGGCACACCTCGTCAATCATCTCTTACATACCAAACGACAATCACTGCCCGGCAATACTGGGGCTGGCCAGGTAGGACAAAAAAACCCTTTTGTCTCCCCCGTTTGAAAAACTTGATGGAGGGTGTTTTTGTGCCTCTACCCCATCGGGGTCCTGGGCCAGCCTACACATGAACTTCACCTTTGCCATTGAAGTAAATTATACTAGCAATTTAATATGCCTACTACCCTACCTCCTTCTTACTGTGGAACAGTACCTTTTTAAAATGAGAAAACCTCGTTCAAAAACCTCATCCAATTCCGTAAACGGGTTACAAAGGTTTACAAATAATGGAAAAAGGTCACATCAAAAATCCCTTGTTGCTGAAAGTCCTGCAGGCAAAACATTTTTCACCTGATCTACTTGAAAAAATGCTGAAAACAGGTCTCCACCATAACTTGCAAATAACTCTGCTGCGATGAGCTGGCTCCACCAGAAACCTGAAGCGTGTTCTTTAGCCTTGCTTCAAAACCCCATTCCCGATTCACTCCTCTTAGATCGCAGCCCCAAAAGGCCGAGAAGCGATAACCCGAACTGCGGCAGGGATGGGCCCCACGGGGAGAAATGCCCTGCCCCCGACTGCCCTTTCGGGGCTCTTCGACGCTCGCTCCTCTCGGCATGCTCTGATGCATGTCCGATTTTGCCTCTGTATGGCAGCCCAGCCTGCGGGTGCACACCTTTGCTTGCAAGCCTTGCTCTCTAAGCTGGGGGCTTTAGTCCTCTGACACCACAGGGTCTTCTCTAGCCGTATCCCAGCCGCCGATCCAAGCACTCAGCTCGGCCGTTCTTCCAAACTCCCTCTGACATCTACATATCCCACCCAGAGGGCGGTGGCGGGGAGGGGCGAGCTGTCCGACGAGAGACGTCGTCCCCTACCAAGAGGCTGTGCACAACACACATTGTCATATCCTTGAGTCTGACACCTCTGAGAGCGGAAGGCATCCATCCAGACATAAGTCAGTCAGCAAGCAGGTAGGCTGAGGCAACAAGCAGCTGCGAAAGAAAGAAAAAAAAAGAAAGAAGAAAGAAAGAAAGAAAGAAAGAAAGACGAAAAAAGAAAGAACAGACTGGTCTGACCGCTGGGGGGGCACCCCTGAACAGAGAATTGGGACAGACAGAGTAAAGAACAGGGCTGCAAGAGTAAAAAAGAAACACCTCCAAAGAAAAAAATAATAACTGGACACAGCAGACAAATCCACAAAGTCTGTTCTTAAATTCGAAAGGAGCACGAAAGAGAAAAAAAGAAAAGACAAGGCTTTCCTTTTTTTTTCCAGTTCTATCTTTGGCAAACTTGTAAGAGAGAGGTGCACCGGTCCTGGAGGTCCTGCATACCAGGTCGATGCGTGGAGTGGACAGAGCAGCTCTTCTTCCAGCTCCCTGTTCCAAAATCCATTAATATATGGTCCCCAGATAGGGACGTATCGATATTAAACTGATAAGAACAGATTTTTTTTTTTTTTACTTCTAGATAGGCTGGCTGGCACTTAGGTTCAGATAAAGAGAATGTCTTCTGAAAAAAACATGCCATTTCCCTCATCATAAGATCATATACAAACAAACTACAATATTACATATCTAACACAAACATTCTAACCACACCAATAAAGCGCCAATAATGGGTCCTAACAACCCTCATTAACCAGATCTCTCCATTTTTTTTGTTTTCCATATCCCCTCTGGCGCTTGGTTCAACCTTTCCTCCGCACTCCTGTTGTAGAAAATATACATCTTTCCCAAGGCCAGAAAACTATCTTACTTGTTATAGTTTCCTTTTTTAAAAATCAAAATATTTCTAGCCTCCCAATAAACTCTGTTTAACACACACTAATATTAGCCAAATAATCTTTCCTGACTTTCTGTACCCTAACTAACCCAAAAGCAATTAAGCCAAAATAAATACTCTGAAACTCACTACTTTCCTTAAGAACTCTTCCCATTTTTACCCACACCTCCTTTGCCACTTGACAGCTCCAGAACACATTTTTCAATATTTCTGCCACTACACACCCTGCCCTAGGCACAAATCTGTTGGGCATTTTGTCTCTCTCTTCTGAAGACCTCTTGTTGGCAGAGCATTATGCATCTGCAACCACACTAGCTTTCTGTTTCCCAAATGCTTCCACCTCTATTAGATCTTCCAGATTTCTTAGATTGATTTACAGTCAACGCCCATACATATCATCTCACCTATCCTTCACCCACTTAAGAACTTTCTTCGGGTGACCCCACTTGTTCTCTCTATCTTTCCATCTTCAACACTCTTATTTTATTAAGAACCCCATAAAACTTTGGGACTCAAAAACCACAGGTCTCGCTATTACTCCAACATATCACCCCCAAATTTTGAAACATCGTTCCTGACATATAGAACATCATACACCCATGTATGAATTCTTAGAAATTGATTTTACACAAAATATAAATAATGTCAAATAAGAAATTACCCAGACAGGAAAATCCCACCACCTTTCGACATTCCTTTTTGACTACTCTCTTTTAAGTTTCTCATATTTTGATCCCCAAAAAAATAAAAACAAAACCTTTCAATTTTAATCACCATACTAGGGCTGGGGGAAACGCAAAACCTCACATACAGCCTCAGCGGATTATATGATTTGATTATCAGAATTTCCCTGAAAAGGACATTCTCTTAATTCCAGAAGTTTAACTTCTTAACCACCTTCTGTCCCACTGAGTTCCGGACTCTCTTCCCTCCCTCAACTTTGTCAATAAATTAATCCAAGATCTTAATTCCTCCAGTCACCTCTTCAAATCCTTATCAGTTACTTCAAATTTTGCCCAAAACACTTGTACATTGTTTTCCCCAGTTTACTTTAAAACCGGACCCACAACAAAATATTTCACAATCAGTTTTGCTCTTTGGAGCATCAAGCCGACGTGCAAACAGGGTAACATCGTCCATATAACCCCATAGCTTTTAGAGCCCTTCCCCCCCTCCCGGGATCATATATCCTTAAACTTAACCCTGTCTTTATGGAACTCAGTAATAAGACCTCTATGCACATACAAGATTAATGGAGACAAAGGGCATCCCTCCTCACTTCAGATCTTAACCAATATTTATATTATAATCACATCATACAACACATTATCAACCAAAATACCCTAGCTTTCACTTTATCTGTACTATTCCATCCATACAACATCATCCCATACGCTACACTTTCTAACCCAGTTAAACCTCTCACAAACCATCTCATTTTTTCCCATACTCCCCTCGCATACTCACATCCCCAAAATACATGCATCACATCCTCTTTTCCCATACACCCCACTCTCGGACACACCTCACTATCAATCAGTCTTCTTCTCCTTTGAAACATTCGAGTCGGCAAACACCCATGTACAGCCATCCAAGCCACATCCTTCTGTCTATTCATTACTTCTTTATCATTCACTCTCTTCCAAACCATCGCACTCTCACTCTTACTCAAACCCTCAATCATTACCATCTGTTCTTCTATCTCCAGTCTTTTCAACACAACTTTACATTCACACCATTCATTCACAGTCACATCTTCCAATCGATTCCTTCTTACACACCTTTCAATTCTTACATAAAACCAAGCCGGAGCAAAACATATTGGCCTACGCAAATCCATATCATACAGTCCATACTTTCTTAACACATTTCCACAAGCATACTTTACCATACATCCTATCACACTTTCCTTCAAGCTTACCCTAATACACAAACTTACATATCTAACAGCCAAAAACTTCTCCACATTCATTAAACCTTTCCCACCATTCTTTCTCAATTTCACCACTGTCTCTCTTTTTAATTTTTCCATTCTGGAGTTCCAAATAAAACAAAAAACCATTCTTACCACTCTTTTCAACATTCAATCTGACACTGGAAACACACTATTAACAAATAGAAGGATAGGAATGATTACTGATTTTACAATCAAAATCCTACCCTCTATAGATAAAGCCCTTAAGGCCCAAAATTCTATTTTTTTCCCCACTCTCTCATATACATTCTCCCAACTCTCTTTTCCCCACATATCCTTATCATATATTATCCCAAGCACTCTGACACCTCCCTCAATAATCGGCCATCCGCATCTTTCAATCTCCATCCAATCTCCAAAAGCCTTACACACACTTTTATCCACATTCAATTTAAACCCACTCGCCATACAAAAACATTCAATTAACAATCTTACTCTTTTTAAACCTGCACATGACTTGCACACCACAGTCACATCATCCATATATCCTATCAGTCGCAAATCTCTACCATTACTACCAGGCACCACCACACCACGCATAACCTTATCATTCATAACTGCTCTCATCAAAGGTTCAATCACACAAATAAACAAAATAGGAGACAGGGGACACCCCTGTCTTACTCCTGAATTAACAAAAATTTTTTTAGTCAGAAACCCATTCACTTGTATCACACTTACCATTCCCTTATATAAACATTTAATCTATCAATCACACTTCTCAAACGATTTGCCAATATCTTAGATATGATTTTATAATCCACATTCAACAATGATATTGGTCTCCAGTTTTTCAGATCATTCTTATCCCCCTTCTTATACAACAAAACAATCACACTTTCACACATACTTCTAGACAAACACCCCCTTTCTAACACCTCCTTACATACTTGAAACACATGCTCTCCAATCATCTCCCAAAACTCACCATAGAATTCAACAGGCAGACCATCCATACCAGGCACTTTCCCTTTCTTCATCCCTTTCATACTCTCATCCACCTCCCATTTACCCAACTCCTCACTTAAACAACTCTTATCATCAAATAATAAGCGATCCTCAACTATACTCAAACATTCATTCTCCAAATTCTTGTCCCTAAGCTTCTCTGTAAATAACTTCGAATAAAACTTCCATACTTCATTCAGAACATTCAAATTCCCAGACACCACATTACCTTCATCATTCATAACCCCAGTCATACCCACTCGTTTCCCAAACACTTTCTTAAAAAAAAACCTTGTACACCTCTCATCCTTTTCCATCACATTCATCCTCGCATGCATAATTATCTTTCTCCCTTTCTCATCCAAAAACTTACTTGCATTCTTTCTTGCTTCCTCAATCTCACTTTTAACATTCTCACCCACTTCTCTCAACTGTTCCAAATATACCAGTCTTCTCATCCATGCTTCATATTCATCCTTCTCTCTATTAGCTTTCAAAACACCCTGTCTTACAAAAAACATTTTTGTCTTAAATTTTACCCATTCCCACCACTCACTACAGTTTTTAAACTCCCCCTTTCTCTCTACCCACCTCAAAAAACTATTTTTATATTTTTCCTTTACACTAGGATCCTCTAACAAGGAAATATTCATTTTCCATATTCCTTTTCCATACATTCTTTCTTTCACAACCTCCAACTTACATACAATACATGCATGATCGGAAAAAAACACTCTTTTAACAACATAACTCTTTACCTTAATAGGTCTTGAAACAAAACAGAAATCTATCCTAGACATTATTTTTCCATTATCACTAAAATAAGTTGCTGTATTTGATTGATTTTCAGTCTTTTTAGCGACATCATTATATCCAAAAACAGACAACATTTCCTTTAAGTTTTTCCCTGATAAATCAATCCCACCACCAACACCACTAACACCTTTCCGATCACCTTCTACCAATATACAGTTAAAATCCCCACATATAATACAATTCCCTTTCCCTCCCAAAAAAAATTTTAACTTTTCAAATAAAACTATCCTATCTCCTTTATCAGGTGGAGCATACACATTAATTACTTTTAAACTTATCCCTTTAAATTTAACAGAAACACAAAGTACCCTCCCATTTTCAATATATGTTACATCCACTATTTCAAAGAAATGACTTCTAAACAAAATTCCCACCCCTTCATTTTTCTTTGCACCCATAGACCACACACTAGGTCCAAAGGACCATTCCTTGGGGCTCTGATTGCTTCCAATATTACAATCTTGCAGACAAATAATATCTACATTTAAAGAATACAAAAAACTAAAAATTGCTGCTCTTCTTCTTGGTGTCTTTAAACACCGAACATTTAAGGAACCTACAGAAAACGGCATAGGTTACAAAAAAAGAAAAAAAGGCAGGTAACAACAATTTTCAAAAAAAACTCATTTTAACCTCGGCCCCCCTCTAGCTCTTGCACGCCCGTTAGGGGGTGGATGATCCCCACTAGATCCATCTACACCTTTCATGCCAGGTTTCTCTTTTTGACAATCCTGCTTAGATTTTTTGCTTTTGTCAGGGAAAGCCTCCCCTTTAACCAGGCTCATAGTTTTGGCTAATCTTTTCACTTCCTCTTTATCCAGGAAATCTCCTACAGACACAGATGAGTCTGACTCAATTTGTCCTGAAGTCTCGTCTCCTCCAGAACCTTCAGTACCAGAGAATTCCTCAATTGCTTCACTCCAAGCTTTTGTTCCGCCCGGATCTTTTCTCTTAAGGGACATTTTTTCCACTTCCATGGTGTCGTCCTCCTTTCCTAGCTTTTTTCCCCCTATAGGCTGCACACTCTGCTCTCCCTCCGCAGTTAAAATGTCCACATTTTCTTCTGTGTTGGACACAAGATCCTCCCCCTCCAGAACACCATCTTCTGCCACGGTAGGTCTGGTCGGCACATCGGGTTCAGAATCGGGTATGCCTCTTCTCACAATATCCGCAAAAGTCGTCTTGCTTGCAGATGGACATTGTTTAGCGAGATGATCTTGTGATCCGCAGAGATGACATTTTCTCGCGTCTTTACAATCTGCTGTCATATGACCGGGTTTAAAGCAATTTCTACATACCACTCCTTTATCGCATTCGTCTCTGGTATGACCAAACTCGTAACAAGAGGCTGTCCCGGGTAGAATAGATACCCTCTGTTGGTCCGATAGAAAAGGTCTGTGGTGGATGCTTCAGACCACCCACACCATAGGGATCCTTATCGAACTCCACCCAGAACCTCCTTTGTCCGTTAAAAGTCCCAAAAACGTTGGTCTTTTTCTCACCAGGCGATACATAAGTGCAAAAACGGTCTAGGAAGGTTTGAATGTCCCTGTTCTCCACGAAAGGATTAAACATATGTACAGTAATGGGTACACGATTTTTGCTTTCATTAATAAGAAACGTAATACCCTTTAAATCAGGATGAGATTTTTTTTCCTGACTCCTCAAATAACATGTGCGAAGGTCATTGGCAGAAAAAAAAGACACGTCAAAAAAACCTTGTGCAGGAAAAGCTTGCATGCAAAAAATACAAGAACGAGACATACCCAAAAGATCCTCGACAACTTTCTTTTGAATGAAATGCAGACCAAAAGACTCTCTCTTCAACATCGGCCATGCATCAGATCATGCTCGAGGCATGCGAGCGACATCGAAGAGCCCCGGAACTGGCATACGTCGGGGGCAGGGCATTTCTTCTCCCCGGGGGCCCATCCGGCCGTGGGGTGCAGCCGCTCGGCCCTGCCAAACTTCGGGTTATCGACTTCTCTGGCCTTTTGGCGTAGACGCAGTATGGAGAGCGAGCGGGTCGACACTGGGTTTGTTGAGGCGAGGATGAAGCACACATTGAATCCAGACACCATGCATCACTTACTGTGTTGAAGTCGCAGCGCATATCCGACGTGTGGACCGTTTGGATTCGTTGTGGAGTCAATTTTGGTATGGGCTATTTAAAGTGGACCATCGGCAGACTTATTTTGTCTACAGGTTTTGCATGGCTAGGGTATTTATTCGATATACTTTTTTTCATGAGGCGCGCACATCTTTTGGAAGTTCTACTGAGAAAGGTTAAGACTCTGATCTCTTGAACACGTAGGGAGGGAATAATATTGTTTGCCGAGTTTCCAGCTAGAAAGAAAAGCCTTTGGGTGTAAACCGTCTTCACACCTTATACAAATTTGGATGAGGTGGTAACTCTTCCTGAAGAGGTATTGTCCACGGTCGTGGTGGTATTCGGCAGTACAACAGGTTTAAAAATTCTCTTATAATTGGAAAGTAAACACAAATTCTGGTGTAAGACTATATCCTGCCCCGTAAATCACACAGGTAATCAAGGGGACAAAGCACCCCCACTGTTTAATTTTTTTCACACTAAGGTGGGAACCGAAGTGTTTCTTGAGCTAACAATCCTGGTATCAACACGCCGCAGATATGCAGACATGGCCTGACCTTTGGCCAATGTGAAGGAGTGCCGACACCCAACGTTGTAGAAATGGTGGTCAATAGCATGACATGAGGTGGCGAGATGGGCTCGGAGCCACGTAAGTGTGACATTTGTGGTGAAGAACGGGTCATGTGGTGCAAAGGCTTGCCCTGAGAAGACCTTTAGGTTTGTTCTTTTTGCGAAGTGGCTGCAGAACGGGCCTACCTTAGGGGCCTGTTCTCAGGGCGGTGCCATGACGGAGGCAAGTATAGATATGCTGATGGTTGTAAGAGCCCTAGGCATGGAGAAAGGAGGGTGGCGGTCAATGAAAAGATCTTCTTTGAGAATTGAGTGGTAGAGGACTTTATGGAGGAGTCTCCGCGGAAGAGGATATGAGACGACGATGGTACCTGTCCAGTACGCACTCCACAATTCCGAGGAAGGAGTGTTGAAGTAGAGGAGGATAGTGTCGGTCTGCAACTGGAAAGAACTCCGGTATTAGTATGGGAGGAAGACCAAGTTTGAGGAAGCTATCCATGGGGAAGTATTTTTAGTTGGGTAAGATCCTCAATCTAAGTTGGGAAGGAGAGGATGCCCGTCACCACAAAAAAGGCCGAAATTGAATTGACGGAGGTGGATTATAGTGAATCATTTGGGGTGTTGCGGGGAGATGGAAGAAGAAGAACAGGGGACTCCCAGAAGATAGAATTCTTTTCGACTACTAGTTGAGGAGTAGCAGAGGGTGTGAGGTGTCGGACTCCGGACTCAGTTTGGTGGAAGGGCCGTTTTTTTTTTTGTGCTCCCAAGAGCGTCTAAGTCCTTCAATCTGCGTGGGGCTTTCAACTGGGAAAAAAGTTCATGAGTGGTTGAGGTGGTGTACTCATGTAATTTTGTTTATGTAAATGTTTACAATTGCCTCCCTCTTTATGTCAGATGTTTACCTTCTAAGGCCAGGAGAGCCGCATTTTAGTTTTTTTTAAGCATCTAAGTAAAGGAGATTAATCTGCCTGCGGTGAGTGCCGTAATTGCAGACCCACCAAAAGCAGAAGAGATTGGGGGAAGGGACCTGTGGTGTTGGGCCTTGCTCAGCAAAAATAAATTCTGGATTGGGGTCCTGTTTAAGAGCTCACAGTTTAAGTGTTGTGAGTTATTTGGTATATTCCCAGGGAGGTTCTTGTGTTAAGTATGAGTATATGGGTACAAAAATTTAATAAGTTTGTTTAATGTTTATTTATTTTATGCCTCAACTGGAGAAAGAGAGGTTAAGATTTTGAAAAACTGCTTAATTTTTTTATCCGGGGGAAGAACCATGTGTTTTAGTTGGGACTTTATATTGCGTTTTGAATAGAGGTGAGAGGGATGGAGGAAGGGAAACAATTTAGACCAGTTCAACAAGCAATGTTAAATCAGATAATTAAGGATCTGGGCCTAAGGATGCTCAAGCGGTGAAGGGATGCGAACAGTTCTATACCTGGTTTCGGATAAAAGGGGATATTAAGAGTCCAAAATTGACAGGGTGTCACCTCAAAGGGGTGGATGTGTTAAATTTTGGGGTAAAACATATATCTTTTCAATCATGGGTTAATTGAATGTGAGGTGGGGTTTGATCAAGCCGTGAAGTGGGGGAAGGGCTTTGGAAGCTTAATACGTTTTATTGGGGAGAAGGTGTAATGTTAAGGTTGGAAAAATGGGAGGAGTGGGGAAAAGGAAAGGTGACTTTAGCATGTTTTACAATGGTGGGAGTTGGGTAAAAAAGAGTCAAAATTTTCTTTGTGGGTGAAATTAAGGGAAAGCGTACAGAGAAGGAGGGATTTTGAGGGATTAAATCAGAGGTTACATTCTTGTACGCAATTGAGAGGGCTGGGTAAGAGGTGGGAGAAGCATTTGGGAAATAAAGGATAGAAATAAAACATTTTGTTGGGCGGGATTTCCGTGGTTTTTTGGCGAAGGGTTTCTAGGTGTCTTTTTAAAAGGACCTTCAAGGGTGTAAAGGCATTATACATCTCGTTATGAAGAAGTGAGAGAGGTTCAGATAAGGATTTAATTAGGCGGGAAGTATCTTTTATACGGACTAGTTTTCAGAGAGTGTTCATAGGTAAGATTTGTGATAGAGAAGAGCCTTTCAGTTTATACGTATTGTTTCCGATCCTTAATGATGATCGGTTCGTAAATGGTTTTGTAGGGAGTGTCCGGGTAGTTTTATATTTTTGGTCAATTGTGTGCTTGTATAGTAGAGACTTTAATGTCTGGTAAAAAAAAAAAAGCTATTTTAATCCAGCAAACTAAAACCCGGGTTAGTGATGGTTTATCATATGAGTTTTACCAGAAACTGTGGAATCTCATCCAGAGGACATGAGGGAGGTAGTGGACTCATGTTTCAGCATGAGTGATAGTCTCCTCAATGAGACAAGGCATATCACGTTGATATTTAAAAAGAAAGGGGATAAAAAGAAATAAAAATTGGAGACCGATCACGCTCCTTAACGCAGATTATAAATTTATGCCAAAGTCTTTGCAAATAGATTAAAGGGTGATAGACAACCTGATTGGGGGAGAACAAGTTATGTGGTGTACCTAAGGCATTCAACAGAATTTAGTGTTGATGCGTGATATGTTATGGGATAATAAGGAGAGGGGACATCAGTCATTTTGGTTAATTGGATTTGAAAAGCATACGATCTGGTGTCCCATAAATTCCTGTTTAAGGTATTAGAGAAAATGAAAGATCCCGTTGTAAAATGTTTGGGGGCTATAGAAGTTTGTATTCGAATATACTAGTAAAGTGATGGTAATGGGCATGAGGGGCAAGAGATCAAGTGAATTGGGGGTAAGGCAAGGGTGTCCATTCTCCACCGCGGGCCTTATTTTTGGGGATAGAGCCACTGCTCCGGCAGTGAAGAGATAAAGTGATAGATGGATATCTAGTCCCAGGGAGTAGAGTCCGCAAGTAAAGTCCTGGGGTACATGGACGAGGTCACAAAGTAGTTGGGCGCCCTCTAGAGCCTTAATAGAGCTAGGCTGTGGGTTACTTTTTTTGTAGGGTCAAGTTTCAAAGTGAACTGAGAAGATGTGTTAAAATATTTGGAGAATCCAGGAGTGGAGAAGGGGGTTAAGGAGAAAAACCGGGGGATTAAAGCATTAGGCTTGGTGTTTGCAGAAGATGGGGGAATAAAGAAAATTGAATATGGTGGGAATAAGATTTGTAAGAAACTCAATTTTTGGAGTACGAACCTGTCCTTTGTATGGAAAGAGTGCGGGTTATCAAGGCGGTATTCTACCAATTTGCTATATTGTGCTATGGGCTTTCCGCCGACACATTGTGTATAGCAAACTAGAGAGAACATGTTTCCTCTTTTTGTGGGGGGCTTAAATATAAGCGAAAAGGGAAGTGGTAAAGAGGGAATGGCTGAATGGGGGTGGTAAATTTTCCTGTATAGAGGTATTTTTGGACAGTACATTATTGCCTTTTTTGTGTTAAACTTATCTAAAGAAATTTGACTTCATATTTGATGTTTTATTTGTCTTGTTTTATATTTTAGAAGGATCGGAATGGCTCACTGTATAATGAGAGACCATGTGTGCTACTGTACCGCAATTTTTATTTTTATCTGGAAAAGGCTTTAAAAAGGTTGAAGATAGAGCAACGTGGAGGGTGGGGATTGTGGAAGCAACACCAAAAGTGTGTGTTAAAAATATGAAGAAAGAAAGAGAAATAAGTAAGGATTGATGAATCAATACCAATGAGGAGAGTATGGAAAGAACTATACTTGTATAAATACAGAAAACAAGGGAGTTAATTTGGCTTCATTTGCATAAATTTTGCCACCTAGGGATTTCAGAAAAGAAGAAGAGTAACAAACGTAAAGTTGTCCAAGGCAAGGATGTGGGAAGATGGAGGATGTAATCATTTGTTTTGGGAACTGTGAATTTGTGCGCAGAAAATATGGAGGCAAGTGTGGTCCGTTGGGGTGAAAGAGTGTAGGTGGTATAAATAAGTAAGTTTTTAGAGTGATAATGTATGGGCTCTTTTTTGCCTAAACAACAGCTAAGTCTTATGGGTTTTTGATTAGTGCATAAAGCAAGCTTTGTGGAGGAGGGGGAACATTTTATTGTTTAAAAAAGATGAATTTTCAGTAAAAAACGTTTCTGTGATTTTGGGAAGGTTTATGTTTTTTTAGAACAGGAGGTCAGAATGAAAGGTGATAGATGATGCGGAGGGGGTTAGTAAGACGAAAAAATGGAGGGATTTTAGTGAATTAAGAGGATTAGATTTATTTTTATTAGGATGTTAATTTTGGTTTGTTTGTGTATGAGGTAATGGTCCTAATGATGAGTCTGGCACGTTTACGGATTACCTGGTACTCTGGCGCAAGGTTTTGAGGTGTAATGGTGCCCAAGATCTGAAGGAAAAAAAAAAAAAAAATCTGTCTTTATCATTTTTTAATATCTGATACGTCCCCTATCTGGGACCATATATTAAATGGATTTTTGGAACGGGAGCTGGAAGAAGAGCTTGCTCTGTCCACTCCACGCATCGACCTGGTATTGCAGTACCCTCCAGGACCGGTGCACCTCTCTCTTACAAGTTGCCAAAGATAGAACTGGAAAAAAAAAGGAAAGCCTGGTCTTTTCTTTTTTCCCTCTTTCTCCTTTTCGTTCAGCTTTCGACTCTAAGACAGACTTTTGTGGATTTGTCTGCCTGTGTCCAGTTATTTCATTTTTTTCTTTGGAGGTGTCCTTTTTTCTCACCTCTTGCAGCCTTGTTCTTTTCACCTTGTCTGTCTCTCCCAATTTTCTCTGTGTCAGGGTCGCCCCCCAGCGGTCAGACCAGTCTGCTTCTTCTTTCTTTCTGTCTTCTTTCTTTTTCTTTCTTCTTTCTTTCTTTCTTTTTCTTTCTTTCTTTCTTTCTTTCCTCCAGCTGCTGTTGCTCCTCAGCCTACCTGCTTGCTGACCGACTTGTGTCTGGATGGATGCCTTCCTTGCCTCTCAGAGGTGTCAGACTCGAGGATATGACAATGTGTTGCTTGCTTGCACAGAGCCTCTTGGAAGACGGACGACGTCTCTCCTCGTCGGAGCCCTCGCCCCCTCCCCCGCACCCGCCCTCTCGTGGGTGGGATTATGTAGATGTCAGAGGGAGTTTGGAAGAACGGCCGAGCTGAGTGCTCGTGGATCGGCGGCTGGGATACGGCTAGAGAAGACCCTGTGGTGTCAGAGGACTAAAGCCCCCGTTAGAGAGCAAGCTTGCAAGCAAAGGTGTGCACCCCTGGCAGGCTGGGCTGCCATACAGAGGCAAACATCGGCACATGCATCAGAGCATGCCGAGGGAGCGAGCTCGAAGAGCCCCGGAACGGCAACGTCGGGGCAGGGCATTTCTCCCCGTGGGGCCCATCCCTGCTGGGGTGGCCCTCGGCCCTGCCGCAATTCGGGTTATCGCTTCTCGGCCTTTGGCTGCGATCAGGACGTGTCCCGAGGCGATCCAGGAGGTTGGAAGGCGAGTGTCTTGGAGGTTGGAGATGCCGGCGCCCCCCGAAGCGACTTTGACAGTTCGGCTGTGTTTTCCTGTGGAGAAGAAAGAGGTTTTACGCTGTTTTACATCCAGAAGAAGTTATTGAAGATGCGTTAGCAATGCCAAGATCAAGTATCTTTTGCGTCCAAGGTTTTTCCTCACAAGGTTACTTTGATGTTTCGTTTTTTGATATTAATGATTTAATATCTTGTTATATTCGCGTAAAGAGATGGCAAATCACCCGGCGTTGAAGGTGATTGAGTTTGTTATCAACGAGTCCCGAAATCGAGTGCCAATTACGGTCCCATGTTTCAATCCTTTTGTTAAGGACGTGGAGATTCTGTCTTCCTGGAAAGTGTACTGTGTTTATGTTTTCACCTGGGGAGAAAAAAAGAAATTATTTGGCACTTTCAATGGCAGAGGAGATTTGGGGCGAGTTAAAGAAAGATGCTAATGGTTGTAGGAGGACAGATGCACCCTCCGCAAACCTTTTCAATTGGTAACAACAGAGGATATTATCTACCCGGGGCAACCAGAATTTGTAGGATGAACTGCTACAGTTTTTGGGCACATGAAAGCGAATGCAAAAAGGATTTTTGTTGTAGGAATGGTGCTAATCCAGGAATCCGCAGTGAGGTACTCATTGGAAAATGGTTGCAGCTGATGACCGGGGTGGAGTCCAATCTGTACCCGACGTGTTGGTTTCAGAGGGGGAAGAAAGGCCAGTGCAGGCTGTCCCTCAGGCAGTCCCTCAGGTAAAATCTCAGGAAGGTGTTTTCTGAAATGGAAATAGAAAAACGGTCTCTTAAAGAAAACCAGCAAGAGACACAGCAGTTTTTGAGGCAAAAATATGAAGGACTTTTCGGAGGAGTCAGGGGAGGAGAGTCAGCAGTGATCGAGTCTGACTCATCTGTTCAGTCCACAGGTTTTTCCTCGATAAAACCGAGGTTATGAGGCTAGAAAAAACCATGAGTGTGGTTAAAGGAAAGGAAACTGTGAAAATAGAAAACCAAGAGGAGGAAAAGAAAAACGGAAATGAAAGGGGTTGAGAAACCAGCAAAGCAACTGGTACAACCCAGGGCCGGGCCAGAGCTAGAGGTGGTCCGGAAAACAGAAATGATTATTATTTGTTTAAAATGTTTTCCTTCTTAGTCTAAATGCCATCTCTATTGGATCCATAAATGTAAGATGTGTTAAATCTGCATATCGTAGGGCATCGGTTTTAGATGTTTTTTCTACTTTAAATCTAAACATTTGTGTTTACAGGAATGTGGGATAGATGAAGAAATAAGACAAAATGAATGGGTGTATGGGCGAGTTTTTGGTCACCTTGTAAAGAAAGGAATGGTGGGGTGGGTATTTTATTTAAAGGGCATGGTTTATGGTTTCTGAGGTGATTCATTAATTAAAGGGAGAGCCCTGTTAATTTATTTTGAGTTTAGAGGTATAGCTTATAAGTTTTAAATATATATCCCCAGCTGATAGGCAAGAGAGAATTGCTTTTTTGAAGATATTAAGTTTTTCTGGGGGGAAAGGGAATGTGATGGTGGTGGGACTTTAATTTTATTATTGTAAGGGGGATAGGCAAGGGATAAGTGTTAAAAATCAGGATTTGGATAGGTCTAGTAAAGTCCTGCGAGAAATGATGCTTTATATGATCTCCAGGATTCCTTTAGAAATGGGGGAACGGTGAGAGTTTTACTTATTTTTCAGATAAAGGGAAATATTAGGTCTAGAATTGATTTTTTGTTTTTTTCTAAAGGGTTTGAATATTAAGTTATAAAGTTAATAGACTGCCTTTTACTGATCACGTGTGTGTGGATTGTGTTTGTAGTGTGAATGAGGATAAAGCGCATGGGAAGGTGTTTGGAAATGAATGTATCACTTTTGGGGGAGGTGGAGGTAAAAGAAGTATATAAATTTTGTTTAACAATGGGCTAAAAAAATAGGGGATTTCGAAAACATTATTGTTTGGTGGGATTGGGGTTAAACACAGTCAAAATTTTTTTTTGTCTTTATTAGTTGTGGAAAGCCAAGGAACGGAGGAATGAGCATGAAAGATGGCAGAGGAGACTGGAGTACCTGGAGTGTTTGAGAATGTATGGTGAGAATGTCGATAGTGAGATTGAAGAAGCGAGAGGATGCGTAAGGAAACTGTTGGAGAAGACAAAGGGAGAAGTATAATATCCCAAGCGAGACTGGTAATAAAAAGAGAAAGATGAAAAATGCTCGGATTTTTTCTTTAAAAAGTGTATGGAAAAAGAATGAGTTTACAGAGTGTTTTGAGTGAGGATGGAAGTGAGGTGTGTGGGAGAAAGGAGATGCTTGAGGCAGTGTGGCAGTTCTATGAGATTTGTTTACGGAGAAAACAAAGAGATGAAAGTTTAGAATCAGAGTATCTGGAGGTGATTAAGAGAGATTGGGGGAGGATGATAGAATGTTTGAGTGAGGATGTGTTTAAAATGGGAAATTGATGTTTGTATTGGAAGTATGATGAAAGGGAAGTACCAGGGAGCGACGGCTTGCCGGTCGAATTCTATATTGAATATTGGTATACATAGGAGAGTATGTGTATAAGTGTGTAAGGAAGTTTGAAGTGGGAGATTTGTCCAAAGTATGAAAGAGAGTGTAATAGTTTCTGCTCATAAAAAGGGTGATAGAAGGGTCCTCAAAACTGGAGGCCAATTTCACTACTAACGTAGATTATAAGATCATGCAAAAGTTATTGCTAATCGTCTGAGGAATGTAATAGCGAAAATGATAGGAGATGAGCAAGTGTGTTCGATACCTGGGAGACAGATTGGTGAACGTTGTTGTTTGTTGAGGATGTATTGTGGTATGCGAGAGAAAGGAAGGTAGATGTGACTGTGTTGCGATTGATTTTGAGAAGGCGTATGATAGGGTGGTGCATGGGTTTATGTTTTGCTGTGTTAGGAAAATGGGAGTGCCAGAGAGGATGATAGAGTGGATGGATGTTGTGTATAAGAGGATTGTGTGTAAGGTATGGTGAATGGATGTTTGACGGAGATGTATGGGTTAAAACAGGGGTGAGACAGGGGTGTCCCTCGTCTCCTTTTGTTTGGTGTTGTAATTGAGCCATTGTTAGACAACGATTATGAAAGATAAGTGATGGTGGTGTGGATGCCTGGAAGTGGGGGTGGAGATTTGAGGGTGATTGGATATAGGGATGAGTTACGTTAGTGTGTAAATCCAGGGAAGTTTGAGGAGAGCGAGACTATTGATTGAATGTTTTTGTATGGTGAGTGGTTTTAAATTGAATGTTGAAAAGCATGTGTAAGTGTGTGTGGTGAGGTGGAGGAGATTGAATTGTGTGGATGGCCGATTGAGAAGAAGGGATGAGAGTACTTGGGATAGTGTTTGATTTGGATATGTGGGGGAAAGAAGTTGGGAGAATGTGTATGAAAGGATTAAAATAATTTTATTTTTGGTCTCTGAGGACCTTATCCATGGATGGGAGAGTGGTGGTCATTAAAAATGTAGTGCTACCAATCTTGCTATTTGTTAGTAGTGTTTTTCCAGCACCAGATCGGATTTTGAAGAAAATGTAAGGTTGATTTTTTGTTTTGTATGGAACTCGAGAATGGAAACTGAAGCGTGAGAGGGTGGTTAATGTAGGTTAATGAGGGAAGCCTTAATGATGTGGAAAGGTTTTTGGGCAGTGAAGTATGTTGAGGCAATGTATGAAGGTGAGTCAGAAAGAAGGTATAGATGGGTGTATGTTGAGGTATGCAGCGGAAGTGTTGTTGAGAAAGTATGGGTTGGTGGAAGTAGATTTGAGGAAGCCTGTGTTGTTTAAGTCAGCATGGTTTATGTAAGGATTGAAAGATGTATCAGGAGGAATGGTTGTGAGAATGTGACGGTGAAGAATGTGTGTGAGGGTAAGACTGTGGAGAGAAAGTTGGAACTTGGAAAGGATGGAGATAATTGGGGGTTTGATGAGAGTGAAAGTAAAGAAGTATGGAAGAGAATAGATGATAAGTGTTTGGTGAACAGGCAGAGAGATGTGGCTTGGATGAGTGTGCAGGGTGTTTTGCCAACGAGAGTGTTTTCAGCGCAGGAGACGTTGGTGGAGAGGGAAGTATGTCCGAGGGATGGTGTTGGTGATGTGAAAATTTATACATGTATTGTGGGAGTGTAAATATGCGAAAGGTGTATGGAAAGAATGCAAGGGATTATAGAGGTTTGACTGGGGTGGAATTTTGACGTGAATAATGATGATTTGGGCAGTGTAAGTTGAAAAATGAAACAAGTATTGTTTGGGCTGAAGTATTTGTGTGAAGGAAGCATTGTGGATGTTAGAAATATATGTGTGTTTAAAAGAGTGAATTGGAAGAGAGAGAAGGTGGAGGTTGGTATGTGGCAAGAATGATGTGTATTGTTTGGTTTTAGGACAAATGGGTGTGGATGCGGAAGGTGTTTGGAAGGTAAAAAAATGGAAGGACTGGCTTTAGTAAAGTTTAAATTGTATTATACCTATGTTCTTTTGTAAATTGTAAATATGTGTGTTATATATTTGAATTTTTCAGAAATTAATGATGAGTTGATAACAATCGTACAGTGCTTAAGTGCATAGTGAAATGTTATCGGATCTGAAATTTTTGACAAAAAAAATAAAAAAAAATCTGTTCTTATCAGTTTAATATCTGATACGTCCCCTATCTGGGACCATATATTAAATGGATTTTTGGAACAGGGAGCTGGAAGAAGAGCTTCTCTGTCCACCTCCACGCATCGACCTGGTATTGCAGTATCTCCAGGACCGGTGCACCTCTCTCTTACAATTTGCCAAAGATAGAACTGAAAAAAAAAAAGGAAAGCCTTGTCTTTTCTTTTTTTTCTCCTTCTCCTTTTGTGTCATCTTTAACTCTTAAGAACAGACTTTGTGGATTGTCTGCCTGTGTCCAGTTATTTCATTTTTTCTTTTGGAGGTGTCTTTTTTTCTCACCTCTGCGCCTTGTTCTTTTCACTCTGTCTGTCCCAATTTTGTCTGTGTCAGGGTCGCCCCCAGTGGTCAGACCAGTCTGCTTCTTTCTTCTTTCTTTCGCACTGCTTTTTGCTCCTAGCCTACCTGCTTGCTGCCTGACTTATGCCTGGATGGATGCCTTCCTTGCCTCTCAGAGGTCAGACTCAAGGATAGAAAATGTGTTGCTTCCACGCGAGCTCTTGGTAGATGGACGACGTCTCGCCTCGTCGGAGCCCTCGCCCCCTCCCCCGCACCCGCCCTCTCGTGGGTGGATTATGTAGATGTCAGGGAGTTTGGAAGAACGCCGAGCTGAGTGCTCGTGGATCGGTGGCTGGGATACGGCTAGAGAAGACCCTGTGGTGTCAGAGGACTAAAGCCCCACTTAGAGAGCAAGGCTTGCAAGCAAAGGTGTGCACCCCTGGCAGGATGGGCTGCCATACAGAGGCAACATCGGCACATGCATCAGAGCATGCCGAAGCGAGCATCGAAGAGCCCCGGAACGGGCAACGTCGGGGGCAGGGCATTTCTCCCCGTGGGGCCCATCCCTGGCGTGGGGTGGCCCGCTCGCCCTGCCGCAATTGGGGTTATCACTTCGCGCCTTTGGCTTGCGATCATGTGTAGTATCTGAGCGGGTGTACACTGGTCTTGTCTGAGGCACTTGGGACCCCCCTTTCTCGGCCTTCCGGGTTTTAGTACCTGGTTGCTGCTATTGGGTCAGGGGCTAACCCTAGGTGCTGAAGGCACGGGATATCGAGGAGGCGATTTGAGGACGGAGGAGGAGAAAGATGAAACCCCACCTGATGCCCCACACGGTTAGGATCTGCTTTCCGGTGGAGAAGTCCCATCCGGCATGCTTCTGATGCCTGTGCCGATGTTTGCCTCTATGCAGCCCAGCCTGCCCGGTGTGCACACACCTTTGTGCTTGCAAGACAGCTTGCTCTCTAAGCTGGGGGCTTTAGTCCTCTGACACACAGGGTCTTCTCTAGCCGCTCCCGCCACCGTCCACGAGCCTCAGCGCGGCCGTTTCTTTCAAACATCCTCTCTGGACATCTACATAACTCCCCCCACGAGAGGGCGGGTGGCGGGTGGGGCGTAGGCTCCTACGAGGGAGACACGTCCGTCTCCAAGAGGCGCTCGTGCAGCAACACATTGTTCATATCCTGAGTCTTACACCTCTGAGATGACGGAAGGCATTCCATCCAGGACATCAATCGCATCAAGCAGGTAGGCTGAGTGATGCAACAAGCACTGCGAAAGAAAGAAAGAAATAGAAAGAAAGAAGAAGAGAAAGAAGAAAGCAGCTAAGAACTGTCTAGCCGACTGGGGGCGACCCTGACCACAAGAAAAATTGGAGAACACGACAAGGTGAAAGAACAAGGCTGGCATGAGTGAGGAAAAAAGACACCTCCAAAGAAAAAAAATGAATAACTCCACAGGCTGACAATCCACAAAAGTCTGTGTCTTTAAAGAGTCGAAAAGCTACACGAAAAGACAAAGAGGGGAAAAAAAGAAAGACCAAGGCTTCCTTTTTTTTTTTCAGTTCTATCTTATGGCAACTTGTAAGAGAGAGTGCCCCGTCCTTGAGATGCTACTGGCAATCCACCAGTCGCTTGCGTGGAGTGGACAAGCAGCTCGTTCTTCCCGCTCCCTGTTTCCAAAAATCCATTTAATATATGGTCCCCCAGATAGGGGACGTATCAGATATTAAACTGAAAGAACAGATTTTTTTTTTTTTTTTTTTTTTTTATACGTCTAAAATAATAACAACATCCAAACTTTCTCATAGCATGTTATATTTCTTACTTCCATCATTAGTATTATTCCAAGGAACACACACACATCAAACATTAATCTCAATCAAACCTTCCCAACACACATATTATACACACTATTTATCCCATACATTAACAATAAATCCAGATTAACACTCTAAAAGGAATTTTTTTTCTAAACATCTATATATTATCATAAAACCATTCTTCCTCCACTTTTTTTTGCCTTCTATCCCGTTCCCGCATCCACACCATGCTTTCTCTTATCACTCATACCTACGATACAATTTCCCAAAAACCATTCTCACACTATCGTCTGTATTTAACTCCTTATTTTTAAACACGGCAGATATTACCTCTGTCCAATAGCAACTCCTTAACTAACGCAGTTTATCAACAACCATAACACTCGCTGGCTCTTACTTCTCCCCCTTTCAACCCCCACACAAACCATACATCATCATCTCCCCCCCTATGTCAACACTTCTATCCCATCAACCCTCTCACCATTCTCCCCCAGTCTCCCCCATACATCCCTTGCATACTTACACTCCCAGAACACATGTTGCACATTCTCTGACTCCTAACATTCCACTTTCTCGGACACACTTCACTTTCAACCAAAACGTCTTCCTCCTCTGATACACTCTCGTAGTCACACCCATGTACCCACACCACGCCAAAATTGCCTTCTGTCTATTAACCAACCTTTATCATTCACTGTCTTCCACACTTCTTGTCTCACTTCATTCAAACCTCCAATCCACTCCAGTGTGCTCTTCCATCTAACACGCAAAGAACTGTTTTACTTCACAACACCAACTCATTACCACTCACACATTGCAATCCATTCCTCCTAACTACACCTATCGATCCTATACATAAAAAACCATCAACTTAAACGCAACTGGCTTCCATCAAATCGACCTCACCCAAACCAAACTTCCTCACACACCACCTCCAAATAATCTTATCATACATCCATTTAGCTTTCTTTCTTACTTACAATCCATACACAAACTTACATATTTCACCGCAAAACGTTCCACATTCATAAGCCCCTTCCCGTTCCATTCTCTCTCTTTTTTAAACCACCTCATACGGTTTAAATTTTTAATTTTCCATTTTTGGGTCCAAAGAAAACAAAATGGTTTCTGATTATTTTTCCGTAACGACGTTCGGAATTGGAATACATTATTACATAAAGTAAAATAGGAATGATTACAAGCTTTTATGTTAATATTTCTTTCCTTCATGATAAAGCCCTTAAGACCAAAACTGTATTTTTTTCTTAATTCCTGCATACGCATTTTACCAACTTTCTTTCCCCCACATAATCCTCATCAAACACAACACCCAACAACACCTTTATTACCCCACTTTCACTACAGGCCATCCACAAAGCTCAATTTCTCCCATTCCCAAATCCTCTACAACACACTCTTCCCTACATCACTTGAAACCACTCACCATAACAAATATATCAATCAAAATCTTACTCTCCCTCCCTCTTTTGCATTACTCTTGGACCTATATCAGTACACATCCATATCCAATCACTCTGAAGTCTCTAACACCCACTTCCAAGGCACATCAACCCTCTCACTAACTTTAATCTCTCATAATCACTCTCACCAATGGTTCAATCCCGCCATATACAGAGAACAGGGGACAAAGGGCACCCCTCCTCACACCTGCAATTTACCCAAAACTCACTCCCCCATCAAAAAACCTTCACACAAAATCTTACATACTATACTTTTATACAACAAGCATCCATCCACTTTAACAATTCTCTGGCACCACCCATCTTTCTTAATACTGCATACATAAAGCCATGCACAACCCTGTCAAACTCTTTCTCTAAAATCCACTGCAACAATCGCAACATCTTGCTTCTGTCCCTTGCCATCCATACAACATCCCGCATTTCCCCATCAAACATTTCACTGATCTTCTCCCAGGCACTGCACACACTGCTCCTCTCCCACCATCTCAACAATACCTTCCTCAACCTGTTTGCTATTAATTTCGCAATGATCGTATAGTCACTTAAGGTTAATATATAGGTCTCCATTTTTTTTAGGTCTTTCCTTTTCCATCTTTCTTATACAAACATTACATTATAACTTTCATCACACAGACTTTCAGACATCTCTCCCCTTCAAACACACTCTTACCATAACTCAAACACTACTCTCCAAACAACAACCTCCAGAACCTTTCATAGAATTCACAGGCAATCCATCTCCACCGGCACCTTACCTTTCCTCATACTTTATTTCATACATCATCAATCTCCCACTTCTTCCACATTTCCTTCAAACTTCTTTATCCTCCTCTAGCAAACAATCCTTCATTACTCCCAAATATTTCATCTTCCAACTTACGGTCCCTGTTCTGTTCCTTTCTCCGTATACAAAACAACCATAAAACCTTTCCACGTCTTACCACTTCATTCTTCCACCAAACCTTCACTACCATTTCTCCTTCAATACACTCATCATTTCCACTTCCTCCTACACTCTTTTGAAAGAAAAAAATCCGTACCACTTTCATCCTTCCTCTTTGCACTACCATTCTTGCTTGTTCAATTTATAACTTCTTACTTCTTCCTCATATCCATAATAGTCCCTCACACACCTCTCTCCGCTTCCACAATCTCACTCTTAACATCCTCATCCTCCCCTCCCCAATGCCTTCTCAGAACAGTCCAGGATACTCCAATCTCATTTTGCCACCTTTCAGACTCCATTCGTTTCTGTCTTTCTCTTCTTCGTCGCCTTGTCCACACTTAATACGAATAAAAAACCTTTTTTAGTTTTCTTTCCCCGAAAAATTAACCCAGTCCCACCCAAAAAATACAACTTTTCATAAACTCTTTATTTCTTTTCAACCCTTTTTTAAACACTTTTCTATATTTTGCCTGTATTTCTTTATCCTCTAAAAGAGCTCTATTTAATTTCATACACCCGTTCCATACATTCTTTCCTCATCCACACCAACCGTCATACCAAGCAACATCCATGATCCTAAAAGTAATCTATTAACACAGTAACCTAAAATTTTAAAGACTTAGAAAAAAAAACAAAAATCAAATCAAGAAATTTTGACATAAACGTTACCTTTGAGCTGAAAAAAAGTAAATTTGTCTGACTTGGAATCATTTGCATAACTAACAGCATCCGTAAATTAAATAAATGACTATGTCCCTTTAACATTTTACCTTATTAATCTACCTTCTGTTCACTTCACCCACCACCCACCCCACTCTGTCTTCTATCTCCACTATCTCTAATACCATTAAAATCACCCACTAAAAAACACATAGCCCTCCCTCCTAAAAAAATTTCACTTTTTCAAAAACGAATCCTTCCTACGCTCTAACCAAAAAAAAAAACTAAAAACCGGCGCATAAATATTTACAGTAAAACATAAACCACACCCCTAAATTTAAACTTAACTAACATAGCCCTACCTTGAAACAATATGGAAAACATTTAAAACAAAAAAACTGTGGCTTTAAATAAACACCGCCACTCCGCCATTCCGTTCATGGCTTACTACTTGACCACACCTAGGGCCCCCATTTCCACTCCCACTACTCCTTTGGAATAGAGGTCAGGCACTTCTTGCAAACAAAAAATTATTAACATGTTAAAACAGAAAACAAATCACCACACGATAAACCCTTCGGCCTCAGATTTAATACCTCTGACATTCAACGAACCTACTGAGAAGGCATCTAAAAAAGTATAAGGTAAGGAAAAAAAAAACGTTAATTTCATGAATACATCACTATTTACACAAACCCCTTAACATGGTTAATCCCCCTGCCATCCATAAGGAATGCCCTGCCAAGCTAAATCAAGGGAGAACGAAGAATACAACATTTAAAACACCTAGATTTTACATTTTTCAGAGGCTTTTTTTGTTCTTTTTGGTATTCCCTCTAGCTCTTCCCGCCTTTTTTTCGGCTCCTGCCCTTTAAATACCCCTTTCTTCTTTTTCACTGGCGTCCTCGATCTTTTTCTTTTTTTCCCACCATGGAACCCAGTTATTCTTGAATGCTTCCACATTCCCGTTATTTAATAAACGAACCAACTGATGAGTCTGAGTCTTGCGCAGAGTCAGCCCCATAATACCTCATGCTCAGATTCTATTCACTAATCTTCGGAGACACACCTCCTCTTATTTCCCTCTTTCCTTTCCAGCTTTCTTTTCAACAACACTGCTTTTTCAGTTTCCATTTCTTTCTCCTCCACCCTCAAAATCAGAATCCAGTGACTCCCTCCCCCTCTACCAGGAAGGCCTCCATGTTGTTGTTGGGTTCCCCAACCAGAAGGCCCCTGCCCCCTCACATTTTCTTTGAAAGCAGTCATACCCCCAACACAGATTGGGGGTTCCCCCACTCCACATTTCAATACCATCCTCCTCTTCCTTATTTTGTTGGCTCTCTGTTACCCTCGAGGCCATCTTGGGATTTTAGGGCCAAACGTTTTTGGTCCCTTGGGACCATAGGGGTCTGCAAAAGTAGGTTTTTTCTTTCTTCTTTTGACATTGAACACTAGGACACTTCCTTAGCTAAATGTTCTCACTCCCATATCCACAAAAAATGGCTTCTTTGTGTTCTGGGCAGTTTTGCTGTCTTATGTCCTGCCTGAAAAGCAATTTCTAACTTTTCTACAAACAATTCCTTTCGTACAAGCCTCCTTTGTAGGCCAAAGGCATACATAACCTGCAAACCATGGCTGATTAGGGGTAAAAAAGGTCACCCCTGTGTAGTCCGATTGAAAAAACTTGCGGGTTTGGGCATGGTACCCCCAGACCCTCTTTTCTGGTCGAAATTAATTTGACCCATAACGCCTCTGCCCATTGAAAGGTTTCCAAAACATGGTTAGCTTTGTCCCAGGGGACCCATACCTCACAGTCACCCTCCCCAAGAATGCTACGTCTCTTGGCGTCGGTCACAAAAGGATTATGGTAATGGCCGTGATTTGCGTACGTTGCTTAGATTCGTTCACTATGACTTCAACCCCTTCCAATGTGGGTTCCCGCCTCTGTCTTGCCGCTGTCCTCCTCTCCATACAAGTCATCAAGTGATATTGAACTATAAAAGGTAACTCACAAAAAAAACTATTTTGGCGGGAAGCACTGTACACAAAAAATTGTAATCTCTTGACATACTATAGTTTCCTCCTCTATCCGATCTTCTGTTCTAAAGTCCCCACGCTTGTTTGCTTCTCTTCGCTTCTGGTATATACAGCCTGACTGTAATTTCCGCGTCTGGCGCTGTCCGCGTCATCCTGCGTAACGATCGCCCCGCCCCCCTCTTCCATCCAGGCCAAGACCAGTGCAGATACTACACTGATCGTCTAGCCAAAAGGCGAGAAGTGATAACCCGAATTGCCGGCAGGGCAGCGGGCCCACCCACGCCAGGGATGGGCCCCACGGGAGAAATGCCCTGCCCCCGACGTTGCCCTTCCGGGCTCCTTCTTCGAGTGCTCCCTCCGGCATGCTCTGATGCATGTGCCGATGTTTGCCCTCTGTATGGCACCCAGCCTGCCAGGGGTGCACACCTTTGCTTGCAAGCTTGCTCTCTAAGCTGGGCTTTAGTCCTCTGACACCACAGGTCTTCTCTAGCCGTACCCAGCCCCCGATCCACTAGCACATCAGCTCGCGCGTTCTTCCAAACTCCCTCTGACTCTACTAATCCCACCCACGAGAGGCGGGTGCGGGGGAGGGGGCGAGGGCTCCCGAGGAGAGGACGTCGTCCTCTCCAAGAGGCTCGTGCAAGCAACACATTTCATACAGAACTCGAGTCTGACACCTCTGAGAGCAAGGAGGCATCCATCCGACATAAGTCAGGCAGAAGCAGGTAGCTGAGGAGCAACAACCAGCTGCTAAAGAAAGAAAGAAAGAAAGAAAGAAAGAAAGAAAGAACAGACTGGTCGACCGCTGGGGGGGCGACCCTGACACGAGAAAAATTGGGAGAGACGACAAGGTGAAAGAACAAGGCTGCAAGAGGTGAGAAAAAGACACCTCCAAAAAAAAAAAATGAAATAACTGGACACAGGCAGACCAAATCCACAAAAGTCTGTTCTTAAGAGCGAAAAGCTGACAACAAAAGGAGAAGAGGACAAAAGAAAAGACAGGCTTTCCTTTTTTTTTCAGTTCTATCTTTGGCAAACTTGTAAGAGAGAGGTGCACCAGTCCTGGAGATACTGCAATACCGGTCGATGCGTGAGTGGACAGAGCAAGCTCTCTTTCCAGCTCCCTTTCCAAAAATCATTATATATGGTCCCCAGATAGGGGACGTATCAGATATTAACTGATAAGAACATTTTTTTTTTTTTTTTTTTTTTTTTTTTTTTTCCCTTTTATTCAGTAGATTGGCACTAAAGTTCAAACAGATCATTACTCTCTGCAAAACTAATGCCATACTCCTCCTCTCTATCACATCAGACCACTTAATAAACATTATAATACATTATAACATAATTAAGCCATTAAGTCTACCTTCTAACACAAACCATTCTGATCTTCTGCTAAAAGCAATACCCACATGATAATCACCAATTCCCTCCAGTTTTCATTAGTTTTCAAATCCCTACAGCAGCCGACTTCCCCTTCTCCGAACTATCCTTAGCTGAGATAGAATATATACATCTTTCCTAAACATTGATATCATTTTATTTTTAAACTTAACAGATACTTTCTTAAAACCTAAATTTTCTTGCTCCCCATAAACTTTGTTTGATACAACAAATATAACCCATAAGCATCTGCTCTTTTTTCTCTACAACATAACCCATAAGCTATCATTATAATTAAACTTCCTAATCCCACTAGCCTAATAACTTTCCCCATTTTACTCCATAAACTAACTTGGGCCCTATTACAATTCCAAAACACATGTATGTATTCCTCCCCTTTTTTCCCACATCCTTCTCTAGCGCACATAATCTGACACCACAATCTCGTTTTTATTTGAAAGCTCTTAGTCGAAAGCAACATGTGCAGCCTTAGCCAAATTAAGCTCTTTCTGTTTCTGACACTTTGCCTCAACTAACTTTCCCATACACTCTTTTATTCATTTCACTTAAACCTATCCACTTGGAACCACCTACTCCTATTTTTTTAACATACTTAATAATTTTCTCGGCTGACCCCACTCAATCTCTCCATTTTTCGAATTTCAAACCTTTTTAACTTATTCAACAATTAACTAAGTACAATTTTGGCACCTTTGAAACTGATACTGGTCTGAGTTGTCTCCACTTGACTATACTCCAATCTACGGAACATTGACCTGCCAAATAAACATTCATACTACCACCCCAAATTCCCTCCTTTCACATCCGCTTAACACAAGCAATGACAATATGTAAAATATACAAAGTCCAAACACATGTGAAAATCCCATCCCCCTTTTGATACCCCTCGTCTTTACTACTCTCTCTTGCAATCTTTTTCTACATATTGCCCCCATAGCAAAGAAACACATCTGCAGCAATCTCTCTACCTTCTGATACATTCCTGATCGGCGAAAGCCAACTAACATACAGCATTACTGGCAAAATTACTGATTATAATTACACCTTTCCAGGCTCGACAATTCCTTAGCCTCCCAAAAGTTCAATTTTCTAACAATCTTCTGCCCACTTGATCCAGGATTCCCTCCCTTCCACATCCTCTGTAAATAAATTACCCTAAAAATCTTTATCCCTTCTTTATCTCTTTCACATCTTTTATCCCCTGATTCAAACACTCCTCCCAAGCATTTACACACCAGTTTTCTCCCGTTCACTTTAAATCCCGTTCCAATACAAAAATATTAACACCAAGCTAGCTCTACTGCAACAACCAATAGAATTTGTGCAAAACATGGTTATGTCATCCATGTTAGCCCATATTTTTCAATGTTTCCCCTTTGCTACCTGGGATCTCATAATCCCCTAAAGGCCTTATCTTTTGCCACACATCTTAGCAACTTCGATTGCGCAAATAATCTAATGGAACAACGGCCATCCTTGTCGAACCCCCGATTTAAACCCTTATTCTTCCTCCTCCTAAACTGCCCATTTATATCAAACTCTGCTAAAACTACTTTATATAACAGTTCACCTCCTCCCATTTTCTCAAGAACTTTAATCACATATTCATGCGACCACCCCCTGTCATAGGCCTTTTCATCATTTCAAATCCCGTTAAGGATCATCAGGCTTGTTTCTTTACACTGCATCGTAAAATGATGTCTCTTATTAACACCAATTCTGTGGACAGACCTTCCTGGTATTCCACAGACTGTGTTTCCCCCCAAGTAAATTTCCTACTACGACTACCCGCCTTTTAATCGGTTTGCTAATAGCTTTGCAACACCACCTGATAGTCTGCATTGAGTAGCGTAATCGTTCTCCAATTTTTCATTTGTTTTTTATCACCTTGTTTATATATCAGGTTTATCACCCCTTCCCACATTGACGGTAAATTCCTTACCAGAAATATCACTGTAAAACTTCCATAAATCACCCTGTATATTATCCCAGATTGAACATAACTTCAATAGGTAGTCCGTCACTAACCTGGTGTCTTATTTAATTTAAATGACTTAATTACTGTTCCACTTCTTTCTTTTCGGATTGGGCTATCCAACAAGTCACACTCATGTTCTTCCAATCTCTTCTCTATACTTTCTAATTTTCATTTTCAACTCTCCCTATCCCTTTTTTTCTCCGCATATAACTCTTTATAGATTGTTCCACCTCCCTTTTAATTTGCTCTACAGTCTGTAGTAATAGTCCCTCAGACTGTATAGACTGCCTCAATCCCTCTTTGTTTTTTGAAGGTTTTTTTGAAAAAAATCTAGTGCATTTCTCATTTTGTTCCATAGCATCTATTTTTTGCTTGGAAAACTATTTTCTTCCCTTTCTTTATAATTTCTTGTCTAATTTCATTTCTTGCTTCCTCAATTCCTTCTTTCCACCTCATAACCCAATGTTCTGCAACTATACAAACTGAAAGTCTCTTATTAACTTTCAAACTTCACTCTTCCCAAATATGCCTTTTCTTTTCCTTTAACACTAAAGAAAGACTTCATCTTCCCCTTCAACCCATTCCCACCATAAACAGAGACATTTTCAAATACCTCTTTTTGTCCATATCCTATTAACTCTCTCTGTAGAATCTACCCCCATTATCTTTTCATCCACAGCAGCGAAGTGTTTTAACTTATAAAACCCTTTACCATAAATTAAACTACTTGTTCTATACTAACACTGACCTGTAACAACCTGTTGTTCAGAAAAGAAAACAGAAATACAACGAAACTCATTAATAGTAATCCCTTTGACGTTAAATCCTTTCAATTCTGAGTTTTACCAAACCCGATCTGAATACCTTTAAAACCATTCAATCCGGCTCTACATTACATGATTTTGCATATCTTTAAAACCTAAAATCTTCAATAATTGGTTTAACACCCCGGCTTGTACTATCCAGCACACTTTCAGACGTCCCTTCCTATCTACCTTTTGATGATACAATTTAAATCCTCCACCTAAAAGGCGACTTCTCCCTGGTAGTGCAATAATATTCTCTCAAAAACATTCCTGTCTCTCCTTTTTATCAACTGGAGCATAAACATAAATAACCTAAACATAAGATATCCACTTGAACATATAACAGTAACACCCCCCCGGCACAACATCCACTGTTTTGTAATTTTAAACTTCCACTCCTTAAATACACCCAAACCCCCCACCCCACTCTTATATCGGCAGAATTGATGACCAGCCTACGGGGCCAACATCCCACTCATCCTTGCCTAGATATCCCCATACCACATCCTTGGAGACAAAAAACTTCTCCTCCTTAAGCCTTTTTAAAAATTGAAAGATTTGTCGCTCTTCTATACTTAAGCACACTGATTTTACATTATTGATGATAATACCACATACATTTACATCATTGTATAGATAATAAACAAAAAACAAACATATTCCAACACAACCATCCCCCTTTTCCGCTACTGTCAGCATAACCCATTGCGGACTGTAGGGACCTGACGTCCTGAGAGCTCAAGCCCCTTCAGATGATGAGGTCTGAATCAATAACATCCTCCTCTCATCCTTCCATTGTAGTATCATACACTCGATGATCTGTGAAATTTCCTCCTTACTTCTTCTGACTCCTCTGTTACAACCTCGAACCGTTTTTCCATCCGAACCCCTAGCTGACGAAATTCTCGGCTTCTTTGGGACCGTGACAACCTCCCACCTGGTCTCCTCCCTTGATTTAACAGGCACAAATCTGATACCCGCTGCCTCACTCTCTCTCCTCTTCTTGATCCCAAACTAAGACTGGTGTTTTTTTCCAAGTCCACTGGACCCTCCACAGTATCCTCATCACCTTCCTCCACCTCTCCGTCTTTCGACTCTCACCTTCGGACATCTCCGTCTCTGCCACAACCACCTCTGATTCCAAATTACTGACCACTTCCATGGTTCCCTCACCAATCCCGCTCTCACCACCTTCCCATCCGCTCGTCCCAACTTCCCGCCCTCTCCTCCTCCGAGATTCCCTCTCTGGCAGTTAGCTTCCCGCTACCAAGGGTTTCCACGGACCCCTAGGTATTGTCGCCCAGCCGCCACATCACTGAACAACATTGCTATATCTTTTTTTGGACCATTCACGACACATATGCCCCGTTTCTCCACATATTCACATTTCCTCCTGGGTTGTTGACCCCTCCCCACCTCATGGTCTGCTTTGCCACAATTTCGACAACCACGGGGCTTTCTGCATCATCTTTTGTGTGCCCAAATTTTAACATGTCTGCAGTATAATGCTGGCCAGGGTACGAGAGAAATCCCCTATTTCCTCCAATTGTAAAATTTCCGGCGGTGCTTAACACCTCCAATTCCATTTGGTCTCTCGCCAATCTTACCCAAAATTTTAGCTTGCATTAAAGTATTAAATCTATTAAACTGCTTTAAACCTCTCCCCCTCTCACAGACGTACAATACCTCCTTAGAAAGGACGATTACTCCATCTCGTCCGTGAATGTGTTGAACGGTGTACGAGCATTGGTTTTTTTTTTTCCTCCATCTGAAGCTCGGTACAATCATCACCCCTTCCAATTCCGGAAGCTCCACTAAGGTCTACCTTTCTCATAAAAAACATGGGCAGTCTGACTCGTGAAAGAATGAGGTCAAAGATCCCCTGGAACTGAAATCCTCTAAGCAGTAACTTGATCTTGATACCTTAAAAAGAGGCGATGCAAATCAAACTCGACAAATTGCAGGTTGACTCTTCTCCTTTGTGCTGGCTCCACCAGTATACGAATCGTGTTCTTCATTCTGGTGCCTCGAAGACTGCCATCCATCACGATCGCCTTCTCACTTGTCTTAGCCAAAAGGCCGAGAAGCGATAACCCGAATTGCGGCAGGGCCGAGGGGGCCACCCCACGCCAGGGATGGCCCCACGGGGAGAAATGCCCTGCCCCCGACGTTGCCCGTTCCGGGGCTCTTCGACGCTCGCTCCTCCCTCCGGCATCCTGATGCATGTGCCGATGTTTGCCTCTGTATGGCCCCAGCCCTGCCAGGGGTGCACACCTTTGCTTGCAAGGCTTGCTCTCTAAGCTGGGCTTTAGTCCTCTGACACCACAGGTCTTCTCTAGCCGTACCCAGCCGCCGATCCACGAGCACTCAGCTCGGCCGTTCTTCCAAACTCCCTCTGACATCTACATAATCCCACCCCAGAGGGCGGGTGCGGGGGAGGGGGCGAGGGCTCCGACGAGGAGAGACGTCGTCCGTCTTCCAAGAGGCTCTTGTCAAGAGCAACACATTGTCATATCCTCGATTCTACACCTCTAGATGCAAGGAAGGCATCCATCCAGACATAATCGGTCAGCAAGCAGTAGCTGAGGAGCAACAAGCCGCTGCGAAAGAAAGAAGAAAGAAAGAAAGAAAGAAAGAAAAAAGAAAGAAGAAAGAAGAAAGCAAAGAAGAAAGAAGAAACAGACTGGTCTGACCGCTGGGGGGCGACCCTGACACAGAGAAAATTGGGAGAGACAGACAAGGTGAAAAAAACAAGCTGCAAGGTGATAAAAAAGACACCTCCAAGAAAAAAAAAAATAAATACTGGACACAGGCAGACAAATCCACAAAATTCTGTTCTTAAGGATCGAAAAGCTGACACGAAAAGGAGAAAGAGGGGAAAAAAGAAAAGACAGCTTTCCTTTTTTTTTTCAGTTCTATCTTTGGCAAACTTGTAAGAGAGAGGTGCACCGGTCCTGAGGTACTGCATATACCAGGTCGATGCGTGGAGTGGACAAGCAAGCTCTTCTTCCAGCTCCCTGTTCCAAAAATCCATTTAATATATGGTCCCCAGATAGGGGACGTATCAGATATTAACTGATAAGAACAAATTTTTTTTTTTTTTTTGTTTTTTTTTTTTTTTTTTTTTTTTTTTTTTTCTTTTTTCCGAAATCATTCAGTCATCAATAACTTGCAGGGAAAAAACCAAACAAGTCATTAACTCATCATCATTGATTTCCTTCATTTTTTCCACACACAAAAAAAATCTTAGTTAGTACATTTTGTAATACATTACAATACATAACATTCTATTTAGGTTGATACCCAATCTCTCCATTTCAAAAACTTCCATACACCCTCAGCATCTTCTTCCCCATGCATTTTTTTATCTTTCATCCCATATCCATACAACCTCAACCTCCCACATATTAACCTCACACATTCCTCTTCACTCATCATACTTCTTAATACACATAGATTCCTTGCATCCCAAAAAAACTCTTTCACTACAAATGGACGACACTGGAGAAGGCGATTAAAGGAGGAGGAGGAGGAGGAGAGGATGAGGATACCGCCTGATGCACCATCCACGGTGAGAATTATCTTCCCGGTGGGAAAAAAGGAGACGTATGGATTATATTTTATTCAGAAGAAATTATTGGAAGGAATACTAGGTATGTCTAGAGCTTCAATATTTTGTGTTCAAGCTTTTCCAATGCAGGGGTTTTTCGATGTATCCTTTTGTACAGCAAGTGATCTTCGTACATGCTTTGCTCGTTGTCAGGAAAAAAGCTCTGAACCTGAACTGCAAGATCTTATTTTTGTAATAAACGAGGCTAAGAATAGAACCCCAGTTACTGTGCACATGTTTAACCCTTTTGTGGGCGATGATGAGATTCGGGCCTTTTTGGACCGTTATTGTACTTTTGTTTCACCTGGTGAAAAAAGAACTAATGTCTTTGGTACCTTTAATGGCCAAAGGCGTTTCTGGGTTAAATTTAAGAGTGATGTTAACGGTGTTGGGGGAATGATGCACCCCCCACAGAATTTCTCAATTGGGGCAAACAAAGGTTACCTTTTCTATCCTGGTCAGCCTTTGTTTTGCAGAAACTGTCTTAATTTTGGCCATACAAAGAATGACTGCGACAAAGAGTTTTGTTGCCGAAATTGCTATAAACCTGGACATAAAACTTCTGAATGTCGATGAACTACGAAGTGTTCATTTATGTGGTTCACGGGAGCATCTGGCAAAGATGTGCCCGACTGTTAAATTTTCGTTGGCAGAGGTTTTAAGGGAGGTTATGTGCGGTACGGAGGTAAACAGAAAAAACCTGTTCAGGAAGAAGCAGGAGAGGACGATACTTCTGTGATAGAAGAGGTGGTAGATGCTCTTGTAGCAGAAGGTGAAGATGGTGCATCGGGGCAGGTGGGAAAGATTATGAAGGAGATTAGTGAAGAAATGGAGACAGAAAAAGCTTCCCTTAAAAGGAAACCAGGCCCTGAGGAACCAACAGTGTGGAGTGATGTGCTGGAAGAGTACTCTAGTGACGAAGGATCAGGTGTGGAGGTACAGTTGTTAATATTGAATCAGATTCTTCTGTTTCAGTAACAGACTTTTTGGATAGAGAAGAAGTTCAAAGGTTACAAGAGACAATGAAGGTTGTGGCCCCTCCTCCCAAAAAAGGGAAAGGCAAGATAAAATAATTGAGTGAAGAGACAGAAGCTTTTGGGAAATGAAGGAGTGGAAAAGAGAGACATGTATAGCTGTTGGTCGGGCAGAGAGCACGTGGTAGCCCGAGATGTAAAGAAAAAAAATGGAATGGGCGGCAGTAATAATTAAAAATGGGGAGAGTATTTTTTGTGTTTGTGGGCGCTAAAGAATTTTTGTTTTTTGGAGCCATGCCTTTAATTTTGGGCTCGTTAAATGTCAGGTGTATGAAAACACCAGATGAAGGGTGGCAATTTTTAGTTTTTGGGCTTCCTTAAGGGAATATTATTTGTTTCAGAATGTGGCTTTGGGAAAAGACATAGAGGCAAATGAATGGCCATGTGGGCCTAGTGTTTGGTCCCCAGGTTCTGAAAGAAATGGGGGGGTTGGGATTTTATTTAAAGGGAATAATTTTGAAATAAAAAATGTTATTCATGTAGAGCCAGGAAGAGCTGTTTTAGTTGAATTTAAATACAATAGTATAATGTTTAAGTTGTTAAATGTTTATGCATCTCCGAAGAAGCAAGAGAGAATTAATTTATTTGAGAAAATCAAGTTATTTTTGGGAGGGAGGGGGAATGTTATAATGGTAGGGGATTTTAATTGTATTATTTCTAAGGGTGATAGGTGTTCAGGAACTGGTGATGGGGGTGGAGGTTTAGATAAATCAAGTAAAATGTTAGGGGATATGATTACTGTATTTGGGTTGCAAGACGCTTTTACATCAGTAGAGCAATCGGATCCTTTTACTTATTTTAGTGATAAGGGGAATGTATGTTCTAGAATTGATTTTTGTTTTTGTTCAAGGTCATTTGTAGTTAAAAAATATTGTGTGGAAAGGGTGGCATTTTCAGATCATGGGTGTGTGGAAGTAGTTGTAAGTATAAATGAGGAGAAAATGTTTGGGAAGGGGTTATGGAAACTGAATTTATCCTTATTAGAGGAGGAGGTGATACAAAAGGATTATAGGGAAATGTTTATGAAGTGGGTTTGGAAAAAAGGGTCTTTTGAATCTTGCGTTAAATGGTGGGAGTGGGTGAAGAAAAAGACTAAGTCCTTTTTTATAACTAAAGGATGTGAGAGGGCAAAAAATGAAAGAGAAAGGTATAGATGGTGGCAGAAAAGGATAGAATATTTGGAGATCTTGAAGAGTTGGGGGGAGGATGTTGAATGGGAAATGGAGGAGGCAAAAAGGGAGGTTAGGAAGATGATGGAGGAGAGAGGAAGGAAAATTACGATACAAGCCAGGATGACGATTCTAGAGAAAAAGGAGAAATGTTCAAATTTTTTCTTTAAAAAGGTTTATGGGAAAAGAGTGATAATGTCTAGTGTAAAACAAAATGAAGGGCAGGAGTTCTCAGGGAATAAGGAAGTGTTGGGGGCGGTGTGGGCTTTCTATTCAGAGTTATTTTCGGAGAAAAGAAGAGATAAAAGTTTGGAAGAGGATTGTTTAAGAATGATTGAGGATGGGTTACAGATGGAAGACAAAGAAATCTTGAGTGAGGATTTGAAAGAATGGGAGGTGAATGAGTGTGTGAAAAGTATGAAGAATGGGAAAGTGCCAGGGACAGATGGGTTGCCTGTGGAGTTTTACATGAAATTTTGGGATATGATTGGTAAGTATGTTTTTGAAGTGTGTCAGTATGTGTTAGAATGTGGATGTTTGTCGGAGAGTATGTGTAGAAGTGTGATAGTGTTACTGTATAAAAAAGGAGATAAAAAGGAGTTAAAGAACTGGCGTCCGATATCCTTATTGAATACTGATTATAAAATTGTTTCGAAGGTGATTGCGAATAGGTTAAGAGGTGTGATTGATAAAATGGTGAGTGAAGAACAGGTGTGCGCGGTGCCTGGAAGGTTGATTGGTGAATGTCTGATTGGTTTGCGTGATGGGCTGTGGTATGAAAGAGAAAGAAAACAGAATGTAGCGATTGTAGCAATTGATTTTGAAAAGGCATATGACAGAGTAGTGCATGAGTTTATGTTTGTTGTATTGGTAAGAATGGGGGTGCCTGAAAAGATGGTGAATTGGATTAAATGTTTGTATGAAAGGATGGAAAGTGTTGTGCAGGTAAATGGTTTTTTGTCACGAAAGGTGAATATAAGGTCGGGCGTGAGGCAGGGGTGTCCCCTGTCCCCCATCCTTTTTATTTGTGTGATTGAGCCGTTACTGAAAATGATTACGCGTGATAAGGTTATACGGGGGATTGAAGTGCCTGGGAGTGGTGGAAGGGATTTAAGAGTGATTGGGTATATGGATGATGTAACGGTGGTGTGTAAGTCTAGTGCAAGTCTGAGGAGAGTGAAATTGTTGGTTGATTGGTTTTGCATGGTAAGTGGATTTAAGGTGAATGTGAGCAAAAGTGTATGTAAGGTGTTTGGAGTTATGGAAGAGATGGATCGGTGTGAGTGGCCTGTTACGAAAGAAGGAATTAGAGTGTTGGGAATAGTGTATGATGATGATATGTGGGGTAGGATGAGTTGGAATGGTGTGTATGAGAAAGTTAAAAACAAATTTGATTTCTGGTCAATAAGATCCTTGACAATTGAGGGGAGGATATTGGTTATTAAGGCAGTTATCGTTCCGATACTGCTTTATGTTAATTATGTTTTTCCTGCCACGGACAGAGTTTTGAAAAAGATTATTCGCTTAATTTTTTGTTTTTTATGGAATAGTAGAATGGAGAAATTGAAGCGGGAGCTTGTATGTAAGAAGAAAATAAAGGGAGGGAAAGGGGTTATGAATGTGGAAAGATTTCTGGCCGTACAGTATGTGTGTTTATGTGTGAAAATAAGTCGGAAGGAGAATTTGATAGGTTGTATGGTAAGATATACTTGTGGCAGTGTGTTGAGGAAACATGGTTTGAGTGAGATAGATCTTAGGAAACCGGTGTGTTTCAAACCACCATGGTTTTATATTCGGATAGAAAGATGTATTAGAAGGAACAACTTAGGAGAAGTGACTGTTAATGAATGGTGTGAAAAGAAAGTTGTGATGAAGAGGTTGGAGGATGCGGAACAAATGGTTATGATTGCTGGGTTGAGTGAGGTTGAAAGTGGAGAAACGTGGAAAAGGGTGAGTGATGGGAGTTTGGTGAATAGACAGAAAGATGTAGCTTGGATGGGTGTGCATGAGTGTCTGCCAACAAGATCTTTTCAGAGAAGAAGGAGATTGGTAGATAGTGAAATATGTCCGAGAGAGGGATGCGGGAGGTGTGAGACTGTGTTGCATATTTTTTGGGAATGTCAAAATGCGAGAAGAGTATGGAATAGAATGAGATATTTGATGGAAGGGTTGACTGGGGTTGAGAAATTGACGTATGGTATGGTGCTATATGGGCTATGTGGTGTGAAAGGGGTGAAAGCAAGAATATTATGGTTGATAATTTGTTGTGTAAAAGAGGTTCTGTGGGACGCTAGGAATTTAAGTGTGTTTCAGAAATGTGAGATGAGTGAGGGAGACTGCATAAGGATGATTTGGGGTAGATTGTTTTTGTATGTTTTGAGGGATAGGAAAGAATGTGGTGATGATGCCGAAGGGATTTGGAAATTCAAAAAATGGAAATCATGGGTTATCTTTGTAGTTTAAGGGTGGTTGTAAATATGTAAATATGCAATATGTAAATTGTTGTTTTTTTATGTTTTGTGATTTTACTTTGGATATAGAATTAATGATGAAATGGTGACGTTGGAAATTTGGTTAAATCCAAAATGGCGAAATGTTACCGGATCTGAAATTGAAAAAAAAAAAAAAAAAAAAATCTGTTCTTATCAGTTTAATATCTGATACGTCCCCTATCTGGGACCATATATTAAATGGATTTTGGAACAGGGAGCTGGAAGAAGAGCTTGCTCTGTCCACCTCCACGCATCGACCTGGTATTGCAGTACCTCCAGGACCGGTGCACCTCTCTCTTACAAGTTTGCCAAAGATAGAACTGGAAAAAACAAAGGAAAGCCTGGTCTTTTCTTTTTTCCCCCCTCTTTCTCCCTTTCGTGTCAGCTTTTCGACTCTTAGAACAGACTTTTGTGGATTTGTCTGCCTGGTCCAGTTATTTCATTTTTTTTTCTTTGGAGGTGTCTTTTTTCTCACCTCTTGCAGCCTTGTTCTTTTCACCTTGTCTGTCTCTCCCAATTTCTCTGTTCAGGGTGCGCCCCCCACGGTCAAGACCAGTCCTGTTTCGTTTTTTCTTCTTTATTATCTGTCTTTCTTTCTTTTATTTCTTTCGCAGCTGCTTTTGTCCTCGCCTACCTGCTTTGATGCCGACTTGTGTCTGGATGGATGCCTCCTGCCTCTAGAGGTGTCAGACTCAAGGATATGAAATGTGTTGCTTGCACAGAGCCTCTTGGTAACGGACTACGTCTCTCCTCGTCGGAGCCCTCGCCCCCCTCCCCCGCCCTCTCGTGGGTGGGATTATGTAGATGTCAGAGCGAGTTTGGAAGAACGGCCGAGCTGAGTGCTCGTGGATCGGCGCTGGGATACGGCTAGAGAAGACCCTGTGGTGTCAGAGGACTGAAGCCCCCAGCTTAGAGAGCAAGGCTTGCAAGCAAAGGTGTTGCACCCAGGCTGGGCTGCCATACAGAGGCAAACATCGGCACATGCATCAGAGCATTCCGGAGCGAGCGTCGAAGAGCCCCGGAACGGGCCAGCGTCGGGGCAGGGCATTTCCCCCGTGGGGCCCTCCTTGGCGTGGGGTGGCACGCTCGGCCCTGCCGCAATTCGGGTTATCGCTTCTCTGGCCTTTTGGCTAAGACCAAGTGAGAGGCGATCGTGATGGCAGTCTTCGAGGCCAGAATGAAGAACACACGATTCGTATACTGGTGGAGCCAGCACAGAGGAGAAGAGTCAACCTGCCAATTTGTTGTCGAAGTTTTGATGCATCGCCTTTTTAAGGTTAATCAAGATCAAGTTTACTGCTTACAAGATTTCAGTTCCAGGGATCTTTGACCTCACTTTCTTTCACGAGTCAGACTGCCTCAGTTTTATGAGAAAGGTAAGACCTTATGGAGCTTCCGGAATTAGAAGGAGTGATCATTGTACCGAGCTTCCAGATGGAGGAAAAACCAATGCTCGTACCCCTGTTCAACCCCTTCACGGATGAGATGGAGGTAATCGCCTTTCTAAGGAGGTATTGTACGTCTGTGAGAGGGGGAGTAAAGCATTTTATAGATTTAATTTCTTTAATGGCAAGCTAAAATTTTGGGTGAGATTGGCGAGAGACCAAATGGAATTGGAGGTGTTAAGCACCCCCTGCAAATTTTACAATTGGAGGAAATAGGGGATTTTCTCGTACCCTGGCCAGCCATTATACTGCAGACAATGTCTAAATTTGGACTACAAAAGATGAATGCAGAAGCCCAGTGGTTTGTCGAATTGTGGCAAAGCAGACCATGAGGTGGGGAGTGTCAACACCCGGAATGTGATATATGTGGAGAAACGGGGCATATGTGTCGTGATTGTCCAAAAAAAGATATAGCAATGTTGTTCAGTTGAGTGGCGGCTGGGCACAATACCTTAGGGGTCTGGGAAACCCTTGGTGGGGAAGCTAACTACCAGGGAGGAATCTCCGGAGGAGGAAGGGGCGGAAGACTGGACGAGCCGGATGGGAAGGTGGAGGAGGCGGGCTTGGTGAGAGGAACCATGGAATGGGCAGTAATTTGGAATCAGGGTGATAGTGGCAGAGACGAGATGTCAGAAGGTGAGGTCGAAGACTGATGAGGTGGAGGAAGGTGATGAGGATACTGCGGAGGGTCCTAATGACTTGGAAAAAACACCAGTCTTAGTTTGGGATCAAGAAGAGGAGGAGAGTGAGGCAGCGGTATCAGAGTTTGTGCCGTTAAAATCAAGGAAGGAGCCAGGTGGGAGGTTTGCCCGGTCCCAAAGAAACCGAGAATTTCGCCAACTAGGTTACGGATGGAAAACCTTTCGAGGTCTTAACAAGGAGGACAGAAGAAGAAGGAGGAAACTTCACAGATCATCGAGTCATATGATACTACAACTGGAAGTATAGAGACGGAGGATGTATTTATTCAGACCACTCATCTGAGGGGGCGTTCCTGAGCTCTCAGGACGTCAGTTCCCTACAGTCCCAATGGGTTATGCTGAAGTAGCGGAAAAGGGGATGGTTGAGTTGGAATATAGTTTGTTTTTTTGTTATTTGTTTATACATACTGATGTAAATGTATCTGGTATTGTCATCAATTAATGTAAGATCAGTGTGCTCTAGTATAGAAGAGCGACAATCTTTCAATTTTTAAAAGGCTTAAGTGGAGAAGTTTTTTGTCTCCAAGAAGTTGTATTTGGGATATCCCTGACAAGATGAGTGGGATGTGGCCCTATGGCGTGGTCAATTTCTGCAGATAATAGAGTGTGGGGTGTGGGGGTGTTATTTAAGGGAGGGAAGTTTAAAATTACAAACAGGTGGATGTTGTACCGGGGAGGGGTTACTGTTAAATGTTCAAGTGATAATTTTATGTTTAGGTTATTTAATGTTTATGCTCCAGTTGATAAAAAGGGAGCCGGAATGTTTTGAGAAGTTATTATTTGCATACTACCAGGAAGAACCCGACCTTTTTAGTTGAGATTTTATGTATCACTAAAAAGGAAGATAGGAAGGGACCGTCTGAAAGTGTGCTGGATAGCACAAGTCGGGTATTAAATCAAATTATTGAAAATTTTAGGTTTTAAAGATACAAACTCATGTAATGTAAGCCGGATGAATGCTTTACATGGTATTCAGATTTGGGTTTGGTAAAATTAATTGACAGAATTTTAACGTCAAGGAAATTACTGTTAATGAGTTTCGTTTATTTTCTGTTTCTTTTTCTGACCATAGGCCTGTTACAGGTCGTGTTAGTATATAACAAAGTTTAATTTATGTAAAGGGTTTTATAAGTTAAATACTTTCTCTGCTGTGTTGATGAAAAAATAATGTTAGACTTCAAGAGAGAGTATAAGATATGGAACAAAAGAAGAGGTATTTTGCAAATGTCTGTTTATGGTGGGAATGGGTGAAGGGGAAGATAAAGTATTTCTTTAGTGTTAAAGGAAAAGAAAAGGCATATTTGGAAGATTGAAGTTTTGAAATGCTAAATAAGAGCTTCAGTTTTTTGTATAAGCTGAAACATTGGGTTATGAGGTGAAAGAAGAATTGAGGAGGCAAGAAGTGAATTAGACAGAAATTATTAAGAAAGGAAAAAAAATAGTTTTCCAAGCAAAAGTATATGCTATGGACAAAATGAGAAATGCACTAGATTTTTCTTCAAAAGCCTTTAAAAAAAGAGGGGATTGAGGCATTCTATACGTCTGAAGTACTATTACTAACTTAGAGCAAATTAAAAGGGAGGTGGAACAATTCTATAAAGAGTTATATGCGGAGAAAAAAGGGATAGGAAGGTTGAAAATGAAATATTAGAATATAGAGAGAGATTGGAAGACATAAAGTGTCTTGTTGGATAGCCCAATCCAAAAGAAAGAGTGGAAGCAGTAATTAAGTCATTTAAATTAAACAAGACACCAGGTAGTGACGGACTACCAATTGAATTTTATGTTCAATCATGGGAAATAATACAGGGTGATTTTATGGAAGTTTTACAGTGTAATTTTCTGGTAAGGAATTAGTACCGTCAATGTGGAAGGGGTGATAAATCTGGTATATAAAAAGGTGATAAAAACAAATGAAAAATTGGAGACCTATTACGTACTCAATGCAGACTACAAGGTGGTTGCAAAGTTATTGCAAACAGATTAAGGAGGTAGTAGGAAATTTAATTGGGGAAACACAGGTCTGTGGAATACCAGGAAGGTCTGTCCAACAGAATTTGGTGTTATAAGATACATCATTTACGATGCAGTTGTAAGGAAACAGCCCTCATGATCCTTAACGTGGATTTTGAAAAGCCTTATGACAGGGTGTCGCATGAATATTTGTTTAAAGTTCTTGAAAAAATGGAGTTCCTGCTGGATTTGTGGGAATGGTGAAACTGTTATTAAAGATAGTTTTAGCCGAGTTCTGATAATGGACATTTAGGAGGAAATAAGGGTTAAATCGGGGGTTCGTCAAGGATGCCCGTTGTCTCCATTAGTTTTTATTTGTGCATCGAAGTATTGCTACAGATGTGTGCAAAATAGGTCTTTAGGGGATATGAGATTCCAGGTAGCAAAGGGGTGTCATTGAAAGCTATGGGTTACATGGATGACATAACCATGTTTTGCACAATTCTTGGTTTGCAGAGAGCTAAGCTTCTGGTTAATATTTTTTGTATTGGAACGGGTTTAAAGTGAACTGGGAGAAAACAGTGTGTAAGTGCTTTGGGGAGGAGTTTTTGAATCAGGGGATAAGATGTGAAAGAAGTAAAAGAGGGATAAGATCTTATGTTTAATTTATACAGAGGATGTGGAAGGGGGGGAATCCTGGAATCAAGTTGGACAGAAGATGTTAGAAAAACTAAATTTTGGAGGTTAAGAGATTGTCGATGCCTGGAAAGGTGTTAATTATTAAATCTGTAATTTTGCCAGTAATGCTGTATGTTAGTTTGGCTTTTCCGCCGATCATCAGAGATTATTCAGAAGGTAGAGATTGCTGGCATTGTTTCTATGGGGGCCAAATATGAGAAGATCAAGAGAGAGGTAGTAAAGAGAGAGGGTATCAAAGGGGGTGGGATTTTCCATGTGTTGGAGACTTTTCTTATTTCTACATTATTTGTCATTCTGTGTTAGAGGGATTGTAAAAGGAATTTGGGTGGGTGTATGATGTTTTATTTGGCAGGTCAATGTTCCGTAGATTTGGAGTAATCAAGTGAGACACTCTAGACCAGTCATTTCAAGGTGCCAAAATTTTACTTAGTAATCTGAAATAAAGTTAAAGGTTTGAAATCGAAAAAATGGAGAGAGTTGAGTGGGGTCAACCGAGAAAATTATTAAGTATGTTAAAAATAGTAGTGAGGTGTTCAAGTGGAGGTTAAGTGAAAATGAAACTAAAGAGTATGGAAGATATAGTTCGAGCAAAGGTGTCAGGAAAACAGAAAGAGCTGATTGGCTACAAGTGCACAATGTGCTTCCGACTGAGCTTTTAAAAAAAACGAGATTTGGTTGTGTCAGATTTATGTCCTAGAGAAGGATTGGGGAAAAGGGAGGACATCAACATGTGTTCTGGAATTGTAATATGGCACAGAGGTATGGAGTAAAATGGGGAAGTATATTAAGGAAATATTGGGGATTAGGAAAGTTAATTATAAATTGATAGCTTATGGTTATGTTTTGTTAGAGAAAAAGAGCAAGACTGCTATGGGTTATTTTGGTGTGTATCAACAAAGTTTATGGGAAGCAAGAAATATTTTAGTTTTTTAAAAAGATCTGTTAAGTCTAAATAAAATTATATCAATGGTATTAGGGAAGATGTATATATTCTACCAGCAGGATGTCCCGAATGAAAAGGGGAAGCGGATGCTGAGGGAATTTGGAAAACTAAAAAATGAGGGATTGGGTGTATATGTGGGGTTTGCTTTAGCAGAAGATAGAATGGTTGTGTTAGATAGGTAGACTTTATTGTTATTATGTAATAAATTGTATTGATATGCTTTAAGTTGGTCTGATGATGAGGAGATGGCATAGTTTTGCAGAGAGTAATGATCTGTTTGAACTTTAGTGCCAATCTTACTGAAGAGACCGAAGAGAAGAAAAAAAAAAAAAAAAATCTGTTCTTATCAGTTTAATATCTGATACCCCCTATCTGGGGACCATATATTAATGGATTTTTGGAACAGGGAGCTGGAAGAAGAGCTTGCTCTGTCCACTCCACGCATCGACCTGGTATTGCAGTACCCTCCAGGACCGTGCACCTCTCTCTTACAAGTTTGCCAAAGATAGAACTGAAAGAAAAAAAAGAAACCTTGTCTTTCTTTTTTTTTTGCTCTTTCTCCTTTTCGTGTCAGCTTTTCGACTCTTAAGAACAGACTTTTGTGGATTTGTTCTGCCTGTGTCCAGTTATTTCATTTTTTTTTTCCTTTGGAGGTGTCTTTTTTCTCACCTCTTGCAGCCTTGTTCTTTTCACTCTGTCCGTCTCTCCCAATTTTCTCTGTGTCAGGGTCGCCCCCCAGCGGTCAGACCAGTCTGTTTCTTTCTTTTATTTCTGTCTTTCTTTTCTTTCTTTCTTTCGCAGCTGCTTGTTTGCTCTCAGCCTACCTGCTTGCTGACCGACTTATGTCTGGATGGATGCCTTCCTTGCCTCCGAGTGTCAGACTCAAGGATATGAAAAATGTGTTTGCTTGCACAGAGCCTCTTGGTAGACGGACGACGTCTCTCCTCGTCGGAGCCCTCGCCCCCCTCCCCCGCACCCGCGCCTCTCGTTGGGTGGGATTATGTAGATGTCAGAGGGAGTTTGGAGAAGACGGCCGAGCTGAGTGCTCGTGGATCGGCGGCTGGGATACGGCTAGAGAAGACCCTGTGGTGTCAGAGGACTAAGCCCCCAGCTTAGAGAGCAAGCTTGCAACAAAGGTGGGCACCCCGGATGCGGGCTGCCATACAGAGGCAAACATCGGCACATGCATCAGAGCATCCGGAGGCGAGCGTCGAAGAGCCCCGGAACGGGCACGTCGGGGGCAGGGCATTTCTCCCCGTGGTGGGCCCCTGCCCAATTCGGGTTATCGCTTCTCGCCTTTTGGCTGTACAAGTGTAGTATCGCCACTTGGGATCGCATGAAGGGATAAAACAAGATCTGGAAGGCGATTTTGGATTTCGGATGGAGCTTGGAGAGTGATAAGGATGTTGACGCCACCGGATGCACCTTTTACAGTTCGGCGTGTTTTTGTTCATCGGAGAAGAAGGAAGGTTTCAATTGATGTTTGTTCAAAAAGGTAATTGAAGAGATCCTTGGGAGTCTCGTTCATCCATCTTTTGTGTCTTTTGTGTTCAAGTATTTGTTTCAGCAAGGTATTATGATGTTTTCTTTTGGTTCTGCAAGTGATTTGAGAACTTGTTACCAGCGTATCTTAGAAAGGAAAGAACACCTGATTTAAAAGACATCAAGTTTGTTATAAATGAAGCACGTAATAGAGTGCCTCTTACAGTCCATATGTACAACCCATTTGTAACCAATGGAGAAATTAGAGCTTTTCTGGAAGGTTTTGCACATATGTTTCCCCCGGGGAAAAAACAAATTTTTTTTGGGACTTTCACCACGGCCAAAAAGGTTTTGGGTAGAGTTTAAGAAGGATTCAGGTGGAGTAGGAGGCCAGGTCCATCCTCCCCAAACCTTCTCAATTGGCGTGAATAGGGGGTATCTTTTTTATCCCAATCAACCAATGTATTGTAGAAACTGTTTCTGTTTCGGTCACACGAAGGAAGATTGTGATAAAGGTTTCTGCTGCCGGAATTGTTTTAGACCAGGACACAGAACTGCCGAGTGTGGGGTAGCGAGGGAGTGTCACCTTTGTGGCTCCCGGGAACACCTCGCGAGGCAGTGTCCGACCGTTTCAAAAGGGAAATCTTTTGCGGAGGTATTAAAGGGCTTGATAGATGCTGACCCTGATTCTGTGATCCCGCCAGAACAAAAGGAGGATCTAGTAAAGGAACAGGAAGAGCAGGTTGAGCCAGAGATAGCAGCAATAATCCCAGACGTACTGGCAGCAGAAGGGGATGAAGTCCCTTTGAATGTTCTACCGGGGGAATCTACTTCCGAGATGGAGGTGGATATAAATCTCGAAGAGGAAAACAACCACAGTAGACGAGCAGTGGCGTGAGAGGGTGGAAGATTCTCCATCCAGAGGATAACGCAGATGAGATTCACCACAATAATTGAGTCTGATTCATCAGCAAGATCGGCAGATTTTCTGGATAAAGGGGAAGTTGAGAAATTAACTGAAACTATGAGTGTGTTTAAAGGTGAAGAGGAAAAGGGGAAGAGGGGAAGAAACCTTCCTTCAGGCGGAAAACCTCAAGAGATGAGAGGAGTTGTTGCTGGGAAGGCGGGGAAACTGTTTCTTCCAGGACGTGTGAGGAGGAACTGATGGGTTTATTTTGGTTAATAATTCCTTTTTTGCTTAAATGCCGATCTCTATTGGGTCAGTGAATGTTGAGAAGTAAAGATCACAATACCGTAGATTTCGGCCATTAAGTTTTCAACTTTAAGTTTTCAAATTTTGTTGCTTACAGGAATGTGCGTTAGAGAGGAGCCTGAGGCCGCAGAGGTGGTCCAGGCCAGTGTGTGGTCTACTAGTGTAGAAAGGAATGGGGGTTGGGAGTTTTGTTTAAAGGGTATGATTTTATTATTTTGGATGTTTTGCATATTATACAAGGAAGAGCCTTATTAATTAGTTTGAGTTTGGTGGGGAAGTGTATAGTTTGTTTAATATTTACGCACCGCTGGATAGGCAGAAAGAATAGTTTTTTTTAGAAAAAATTAAGCTGTTTTGGGGGGAGGGGAATATTATGTTAGTCGGGGATTTTATTGTGTGCTGTGTGATGAGGATAGGGAAGGGTTAGCGATTAAAGTAGTCGGATAAGTCAAGCAAGATCTGAGGGATATGATCAAATACAAAATGATGTTGTTAAATCGGTTTACTTTTTTTTCGGACAAAGGGAATGTGTGTTCTCGTATAATTTTTGTTTGTATCCAAAGGTATGGAAAGTTCTAAGTTAACAATATAAGGAGAGTGCCTTTTTCTGACCATGGGTTGTGTGGAATGTAAGGTTGTGTGAATGATGAGAGAGTGTATGTAGAGGGGTATGGAAATTAATAATAATTGTTAAATGAAGGAGGTGAAAAACAGTACAAGGTTTGTGTGGGAAGATGGGTGGGGAGGAAAAGTCTTTTGGGGATATTAAACTCTGGTGGGATTGGTTTAAACTCAAAATGAAAAGGTTTTTTAATAAAGAAAAGCTGTGAGAATGTGAGGAGGAAGAGGTATGAATTTGAGCGCATGGCAAATGAGGTTGGAATATTTGGAGCAGTTGAGAAGGTTAGGTGGGATGTGAAGAGTGAGATTGAGGTTGCAAGAGAGAATATGAGAGATTTTCTGGTAGATAAGGGAAAAAGATACTGAACAGCTAGGCTTGTAACAATGGAAAAAGATGAGAAATGCACGATTTCTTTTTTAAGAAGGTGTAGCGGTAAGGAGTTGATATGTTGAGTGTGTTGGATAAGGATGGTTGTGAAGTATCTGGGAAGGAGATGTATTGAAAGTCGTGTGGAAGTTTTATGAAGAGTTGTATATGAGAAAATGAGGGACAAAAGTAAGAGAAGGAGTGTTTGGAGGTGATTGAGGATCGTTTGGTAGATAAAGATAAGGATGGTTTGAGTGAGGATGTAAAAAATGGGAAGTGGATGAGGTGTTGAAGATATGAAGAAAGAAAGTGCTGGAAGTGATGTTTGGTCTGTAGAGTTTTATGTGAGTTTTGGGATATACTTGGTGATCATGTGTTTGAGATGGTAAGAAAGTGTTAGAGGATGGTGAATTTCTGAAGTATGAAAGAAAGTGTGATTGTGTTGTATTCAAAAAGGGGGAAAAGAAGGATTTAAAAGAACTGGAGGCCAATTTCCCTCCTGAACATAGATTATAAAAGTATGCAAAAGTAATAGCAAGCAGGTTGAGAGGTTGTGATTGTTAGGATGTTGGGATGAGCAAATGTTGCATACCTGGGAGGCCAGAACTTATCTTCTCAACCCAACCAGCGACAGCTTACAACAAATCGAAATTATAAGACAAGCCGCTAAAAAATTGAGGGCATATACTCACGTGTTCTAACTTCTCTTACCCCATTCGTCACAACACCAATTTAGTTAACTGTCCTCTCCTCCCTCCTCGTCTCATTTTCAATTCACCCTTGTCTGCTCTTCTCCCTCGTTCTCCTCCTCCATTCCCTCTCTCAGTCCCTCCAATTTTTCTCTGTGTCAGGGTCGCCCCCCAGCGGTCACAGACCAGTCTGTTTCTTCTTTTTCTTCTTTCTTTCTTTCTTTTCTTTCTTCGCGAGCTGCTGTTGCTCCTCAGCCTACCTGCTTGCTGACCGACTTATGTCTGGATGGATGCCTTCCTGCATCTCAGAGGTGTCAGACTCGAGATATGACAATGTGTTTGCTTGCACAGAGCCTCTTGGAAGACGGACGACGTCTCTCCTCGTCGGAGCCCTCGCCCCCTCCCCGCCCCCGCGCATCCCGCCCTCTCGTGGGTGGGATTATGTAGATGTCAGAGGGAGTTTGGAAAGAACGGCCGACGTGAGTGCTCGTGGGATCGGCGGCTGATACGGCTAGAGAAGACCCTGTGGTGTCAGAACTAAAGCCCCCACTTAGAGAGCAAGCCTTGCAAGCAAGGTGTGCACCCCTGCAGGCTGGGCTGCCATACAGAGGCAAACATCGGCACATGCATCAGACATGCCGGAGGGAGCGAGCGTCGAAGAGCCCCGGAACGGCAACGGGTGCATTCAGGGCATTTCTCCCCGTGGGGCCCATCCCTGGCGTGGGGTGGCCCCCTCGGCCCTGCCGCAATTCGGGTTATCGCTTCTCGGCCTTTTGGCTAAGATCAAGTGTAGTATCGACACTTGGGATCGCATGAAGGGATAAAAGCAAGATCTGGAAGGCGATTTTGGATTTCGGATGGAGCTTGGAGAGTGATAAGGATGTTGACGCCACCGGATGCACCTTTTACAGTTCGGCTGTTTTGTTCATCGGAGAAGAAGGAAGGTTTCAATTTGATGTTTGTTCAGAAAAAGGTAATTGAAGAGATCCTTGGGATGTCTCGTTCATCCATCTTTTGTGTCTTTTGTGTTCAAGTATTTGTTCAGCAAGGGTATTATGATGTTTCTTTTGGTTCTGCAAGTGATTTGAGAACTTGTTACCAGCGTATCTTAGAAAGGAAAGAACACCCTGATTTAAAAGACATCAAGTTTGTTATAAATGAAGCACGTAATAGAGTGCCTCTTACAGTCCATATGTACAACCCATTTGTAACCAATGGAGAAATTAGAGCTTTTCTGGAGAGGTTTTGCACATATGTTTCCCCCGGGGAAAAGAAAACAAATATTTTTGGGACTTTCAACGGCCAAAGAAGGTTTTGGGTAGAGTTTAAGAAGGATTCAGGTGGAGTAGGAGGCCAGGTCCATCCTCCCCATTTAAGAAGGATTCAGGTGGAGTAGGAGGCCAGGTCCATCCTCCCCAAACCTTCTCAATTGGCGTGAATAGGGGGTATCTTTTTTATCCCAATCAACCTTCTCAATTGGCGTGAATAGGGGGTATCTTTTTTATCCCAATCAACCAATGTATTGTAGAAACTGTTTCTGTTTCGGTCACACGAAGGAAGATTGTGATAAAGGTTTCTGCTGCCGGAATTGTTTTAGACCAGGACACAGAACTGCCGAGTGTGGGGTAGCGGTATGGAAAATTAATAATAATTTGTTAGAAGATGAGGAGGTAGAAAAACAGTACAAGGTTTGTGTGGGAAGATGGGTGGGGAGGAAAAAGTCTTTTGGGGATATTAAACTCTGGTGGGATTGGTTTAAACTCAAAATGAAAAGGTTTTTTATAAAGAAAAGCTGTGAGAATGTGAGGAGGAAGAGGTATGAATTTGAGCGATGGCAAATGAGGTTGGAATATTTGGAGCAGTTGAGAAGGTTAGGTGAGGATGTGAAGAGTGAGATTGAGGTTGCAAGAGAGAATATGAGAGAGTTTCTGGTAGATAAAGGGAAAAAGATACTGAATCAGCTAGGCTTGTAACAATGGAAAAAGATGAGAAATGCACCGATTTCTTTTTTAAGAAGGTGTACGGTAAGGGAGTTGATATGTTGAGTGTGTTGGATAAGGATGGTTGTGAAGTATCTGGGAAGGAGAATGTATTGAAAGTCGTGTGGAAGTTTTATGAAGAGTTGTATATGGAGAAAATGAGGGACAAAAGTATAGAGAAGGAGTGTTTGGAGGTGATTGAGGATCGTTTGGTAGATGAAGATAAGGATGGTTTGAGTGAGGATGTAAAAAAATGGATTATAAATATTACACATTTTTAATTTTGAACCAGGGAGCTGGAGCAGAGCTTGCTCTGTCCACTCCACGCATCGACCTGGTATTGCAGTACCTCCAGGACCGGTGCACCTCTCTCTTACCAAGTTTGCCAAAGATAGAAACTGAAAAAAAAAAGGAAGCCTGGTCTTTTCTTTTTTCCCCTCTTTTCCTTTTCGTGTCGCATTCTTCGAATCTTAAGAACAGACTTTTGGGATTGTCTGCCTGTGTCAGTTATTTTTTCATTTTTTTTTTCTTTGGAGGTGTCTTTTTCTCACATATTGCAGCCTGTTTCTTTTGACCTTGTCTTTCTGTCTCTCCCAATTTTCTCTGTGTCAGGGTCGCCCCCCAGCGGTCAGACCAGTCTGTTTTCTTTTTTCGTTTTTCTTCTTCTTTCCAGATCGCTTGTTTGTCCTCAGCACTACCTGCTTGTGCAGACTTATGTTGGATGGATGCGCACTTTCCTTGCATCTCAGAGGTCTGTCAGGACCGAGGATTTATGAAAATGTGTTGCTTGCAAGAAGCCTCTTGGTAAGACGGACGAGTCTCTACTCGATCGGAGGGACCCCTCGCCCCCTCCCCGCACACGCCCCTCTCGTGTGGTGGGGGGATTATGTTAGTGTCAGAGGGAGTTAAGAACGGAACGGCCGAGCTGAAGTGTCGTGGACGGCGGCCGGGATACGGTCTAAGAAGAACTGTGGTTGGTAGAGGACAAGCCCCCAGCTTAGGAGCAAGGCTTTGCAAAGCAAAGGTGTGCACCCCATGCGGCTGAGGTTGCCATACAGAGGCAAACATAGGCATGCAATCAGAGCATCAGGAGGTGAGCGAGGTGAAGAGACCCGGAACGGGCAGACGTCGGGGGAGGGCTTCTCCGTGGCCCTCCCGGCGTGGTGGCCCGGGCCCTGACCGCAATTGCGGTTTATCGTTCTCGGCCTTTCTTTGGTCAAGATCAAGTGGTCGTATGACACTTGGGATCGAATACATGAAGGGATAAAACAAGCAAGTGGAAGGCGGATTTTGGGATTTCCGGATGGATAGCTTGAGAGTGATAAGGATTGTTGACGCCACCGATGCACCTTGTACAGTTCGGCTGTTTTGTCATGGAGAAGAAGGAAGGTTTCAATTTGTGTTTGTTCAGAAAAAGGTAATTGAAGGAGATCCTGGGATCTCGTTCATCTCTTGTGTTTTGTGTTCAAGTAAATTTTCAGCACGAGGATATTATGATGTTTCTTTTGGTTCTGCAAGTGATTTGAGAACTTGTTACCAGCGTGTATCAGAAGGAAAGAATAGAAACACCATGATTTAAAAGACATACAAGTGTTGTTAAAAATGAAGCAGTAGATAGTAGTTGCCTCTTACAGTCCATATGTACAAACCCAGTTGTGAACCATGAAGAGATGAAATTAGACTTTTGCTGGGAGAGGTTTTGACATACTGTTTCCCCCGGTGGAAAGAAAACAAATATTTTTGGGACTTTCACGGCAAAGAAGGTTTTGGGTTAGTAGAGTTTGAAGGAAGGATTCAGGTGGAGTAGGAGGCCAGGTCATCCTCCCAAACCTTCTCAATTGGCGTGAGAATAGGGGGTGATTCTTTTTATCCAATCAACCAAGATTATTGTAGAAACTGTTTTGTTTGGTCACACGAAGGAAGATGGTGAATAAAGGTTTCTGCTGCGGAATGTTTTTACGACCAGGAAACCAAACTCGAGTGGGGTTTACGCGCGAGGTGTGGAGGAGCAAGGAGTTGTCACTTTGTGCCCGGGGGACACCTCGCGAGGGGCAGTGTCCGACCGTTTCAAAAAAGGGAATATTTTTTCGAGGGAGGTATCTAAAGGATCTGATAGGGTGACCCTGTATTCTTGGTGATTCCGCCAGAACAAAAGGAGGATCTAGTAAGGAACAGGAGAGAGTGGGCACAGAGATGCAGCAATTAATCCCAGGAGCGTACTGGCAGCAGAAAGGGGATGAATCCCTGGAATGTTTCTACGGGGGTAAATCTACTTCCGAGATGGCGGTGGATAAAAAAATCTCTGAAGAGGAAAACAACCACAGATGACGATGAGAGTGGAGTGAGAGGGTGGCAGAATGTGGAAGAATTCTCCAGTCCAGAGGAGATAAAGCGAGGGACTTCACCAGAATAATTGAGTTCTTGATTCATCAGCAAGATCGGCAGATTTCTGGATATAAAGGGGGAGTCGAGAATTAACTGGAAACTTATGAGTGGTTTAAGGTTGAAAGAGGGAGGAAAGAAGGAGAAAGAGGGGAAGAAACCTTTTACTCAGGCCGGGAAAAACCTCAAGAGATGGAGGAAGAAGTTAAAGGCAAGTTTGTTGCTGGGAGCGGAGGGAGGAGGAGGAGGAAATGTTTCTTCCAGGACGTCTGTGAGGGGAAAACTGGATTGGGTTTTTATTTGTTATAAATTCCTTTTGGCTTAAATGCCGTCCTATTGGGTCAGGTGAAGTGAGATATAAGATCACAATACCGTAGAGTTTCGGCCTGATTTTTTCAACTTTAAGGTTTTAAATTTTGTTGCTTGACCAGGAATGTGCGTGTAGAGGAGGAGCTGGGCCGCGCGAGAATGGGTCCCATGGGGGCGTAGGTGGTCTAATTAGTTAGATAAGGAATGGGGGGGTTGGCGAAGGGTGTTTTTTGTTTAAAGGAGTTGTTTTATTATTTGGATGTTTTGCCATATATACAAGGAGAGCCTCGTATTGATAGTTGAGTTGGTGGGAGAACGTGTAAGTTGTTTTAATATTTACGACACGCCGGAAGATAAGGCAAGAAGAAAGAATAGTTTTTTTAGATAGAGAAAAAAATAAAGCCTGTTTGGGGGGGAGGGGGAGATTATTTGTTGTCGGGGGATTTTATTGGATGTGTGTGAGGTGAGTAGGAAGGGTTAGAGACTGATAAGTAGCGATTTAAAATAATGTCGGATAAGGTCAAGCAGATATGAGGGAGATGATCTTTGATTCCGTCGTAAATACAAAGTGATGTGTTTAAAGGTTTACTTTTTTTTCGGCATAAGGGGAATGTGTCGTTCTACGTATGATTTTTGTTTGTAATCCAAAGGTTATGGAAAGTTCTAAGCTACAATATAGGAGGAGTGCCTTTTTCTGACCCAGGTATGTGTGGGTGGAATAAGGTGTGTGGGGGAATGATGAGAGAGTGTCTTATGGTTGAGGGGTATGAAAATAAATATAATATTCTGTTAGAAGATGAGGAGCTGAGGTGAAAATGAAACAGTAAAGGTGTGGGGAGCGTGGGTGGGGGACGGAAAAGGTTTGCGGGATATTCAACTCTGGTGGATTGGTTTTAAACTCAAAGAGAAAGGTTTTTTTTTATAAAAAAAGCTGTGAGAATGTGGAGGAGGAAGCAGGCTATGAATTTGAGCGCAATGCAAACTGAGCCGGTTGGGAATATTTGGAGCAGTTGAGAAGGTTTTAGGTGAGGATTGAAGATGCAGATAGAGTGTTGGTGCAGCAGAGAACATGAAGAGAGTTTCTGGTAGGATAAAGGAAAAACGATACTGAATCAAGCTAGGCTTTGTAAAACAATGGAAAAAGATGAGAAATGCACCGATTTCTTTTTTAAAGAAGGTGTCCGGTAGGAGTAGAAGTTGATATGTTAGAGTGTGTTGGATAAGGATGGTTGTGAAGTATTCTGGGAAGGAGAAATGCTACGAGAATTGTGGAAGTTTTTATGCAGAGTTTGATATATCGGAGAAAAGAAAATGAGGGACCTATAAAAAGATTAGAGAAGGAGTTTGGAGGTGATTCGAGATCGTTGTTGGATCGGATGGTTTTGAGTGAGAGAGTAAAAAAAAATGGGAAGTGGATGACGGTGTTGAAGAGATATGAAGAGAAAGAAAGTGCTGGAAGTGATGGTTTGGTCTGTAGAGTTTTATGGTATTTTGGGATCTATTGGTGATCATGTGTTTGAGATGGTAAGAAAGTGTTAGAGGATGGTGAATTGTCTGAAAGTATGAAAGAAAATGTGATTTGTTGTATTAAAAAGGGGGAGAAGAAGGATTAAAGAACTGGAGGCCAATTTCCCTCCTGAAATAGATAAAGTAATGCAAAAGTATAGCAAGCAGGTTGAGAGGTGTGTGATTGTTAGGATGGTTGGGGATGAGCAAATGTTGTGCAGTACCGGAAGGCCGATATAGTGAGTGTTTCGTGTCTGAGGGATGTGTTGGTGGTATGCGAGCGAGGGAACGGAAACAGGATGTGACTGTTGTTACGATTGACTTTGAGAAAGCGTATGATAGGGTTGTGTGACTTTTGTTTGCTGTGTTGGAGAGGATGGGAGTGCCAGGAAGGATGATTGGATGGATTAAATGTTTGTATAAAAGAATTGTGAGTAAGGTGCAGGTGAATGGGTTTTTGACTGAGGATGTATGCATTAGGTCAGGGTGTGAGACAGGGATGTCCCCTGTCTCCTATATTATTTATTGTTGATGAGCCGTTATGCGGTGTGATTATGAAAGATAAGGTGATGCGTGGGATGGATGTGCCTGGAAGTGATGGTCGTGATTTAAGATTATTGGTTATATGGATGATGTTACTTTGGTGTGCAAGTCTCAAGCGAGTTTGAGGAGAGCGAGGTTATTGATAGAGTGTTTTTGTATGGCGAGTGGATTAAGTTGAATGTTGAGAAGAGTATGGTAAGGTGTTTGGGGAATGGAGAGAGATTGAGTTGTGTGGGAGCCGGTTGTGCAGGTGGTATAAAAGTATAGGTATTATTTTTGATTTGGATATGTGGGTAGAGAAAGTTGGGAGAGTGTGCATGAAAGAGTGAGAGGAAGTTTGACTTTTGGTCTTAAGGACTTTAACAATGGAGGGAAGGATTTGGTTGTGAAAGCTGTGATTGCCGATGTGTATGTGAATGGGGTTTCCGGCGCAACCGTATGTTGAGGAAGGTGATTCGAATGATTTTTTGTTTTGTGTGGAATTCAAGAATGGAGAAATGAGGCGAGTGATTGTGGTAAAGATGAAATTGAATGGTGGGAAAGGTCGGGATGTGGAAAGTTTTTGGCTGTAAAGTATGTTAGGTTCTTGTATAAAAGGTAGTAGAAAGGAAAGTTGGCTGGTTGTATGAAGAGGTATGCGAGTGGAAGTGTGTTAAGGAGATATGGGTTATGCAGTGTTGATTTAAAGAAGCCGGTGTGTTTTTAAACCACCATGGTTTTATGTTAGGTTGGAAAGGTGTATTAGGAGGAATGGTTTGGAAGAAGTAACTGTGGATGAGTGGTGTGAAGGTAAGACAGGTGAGAAAGAGGTTGGATGCTTTTTGAACAAAGGAGGTGATTGATGGGGTGAGTGAAGTGAGAGTAAGGAAGTATGGAAGAGGTTGTGTGATAGTGAGATTGTAAAAGACAGAAAGAGTGCATGGATGGGAGTACATTGATGTTTGCCGAGAGAGTTTTTTCAGAATAGAAGGGGTTGACTGTGTGTGATAGATGTCCGAGGAATGGATGTGGGAGAGGTGAGGATGTAAGAATGTTTTTGGGAATGTTCGTATGCGAGGAACGTGTGGGGGGAGGATGAAGAATTTGATATGGGGTTTGACTGGTGTGGAAGTGCTGACGTATATTGTATGATGATGTATGGTTTGAATGATTTGGATAAAGTGAAAGCAAGAGTGTTGTGGTTTGTGATGTTGTATAAAAGAAAGCGTTATGGGATACGAGGATTTGAGTGTGTTTAGGAAGACAGAAGTGGATGAAGAAGGTGTATGAGGTTAGCATGTGGAAGACTGTATTTGTATGTGTTGAATGATAGGAGGAAGCCATGGTGTGGATGCGGAAGGAGTATGGAAGTTTAAAAAATGGAAAGCATGGCTTTCTGAGGTTGGAAGGGGTATATAGTTGTAATATATAGTTTTCTTTGTATTGTATTTTTTATATGTTAAACTGTGTTGGTTTGGTCTGAAATAGTGAAATTGAATGATGATTGGTTTATACCATGGATAAAAATCTAGAAGGTGAATATCCAGTTCTGAACAATTTCGGAAAGAAAAAAAAAAAAGAAAAATCTGTTCTTATCAGTTTAATATCTGATACGTCCCCTATCTGGGGACCAATATTAAATGGATTTTTGGAACAAGGGAGCTGGAAGAAGAGCTTGCTCTGTCCACTCCACGCATCGACCTGGTATTGCAGTACTACGGCACCGGTGCACCTCTCTTTACAAGTTTGCCAAAGATAGAACTGAAAAGAAAAAGGGGGAAAGAGCCTGGTCTTTTCTTTTTTCCCCTTTCTCTTTTTCGTGTCAGCTTTTCGACTCTTAAGAACAGACTTTTTGTGGATTTGTCTGCCTGTGTCCAGTTATTTCATTTTTTTCTTGGAGGTGTCTTTTTTCTCACCTCTTGCAGCCTGTTCTTTTTCACTTGTCTGTCCAATTTCTCTGTGTCAGGGTCGCCCCCCCAGTGGTCAGAACCAGTCTGTTTCTTTCTTTTTTATCTGTCTTTCTTTTCTTTTATTCTTTCGCAGAGCTGCTTGTTGCTCCTCAGCCTACCTGCTTGCTGCCGACTATGTTTCTGGATGATGCCTTCCTGCTCTCGAAGGTGTCAGACTCAAGGATATGAAATGTGTTGCTTGCACAGGACCTCTGGTTAGAACGGACGACGTCTCTCCTCGTCGGAGCCCTCGCCCCTCCCCCGCACCGCCCTCTCGTGGGGGTTGGGATTATGTAGATGTCAGAGGGAGTTTGGAAGAACGGCCGAGCTGAGTGCTCGTGGATCGGCGGCTGGGATAGGCTGAGAAGACCCTGTGGTTGTCAGAGGACTGAGCCCCCAGCAAGGGCTTGCAAGCAAAGGTGTGCACCCCAGGCTGGGCTGCCATACAGAGGCACACATAACGGCACTGCATCAGAGCATGTGCGTCCGAAGAGCGAGACGTCGAAGAGCCCCGGAACGGGCACGTCGGGGGCAGGGCATTTCCTGGGGCCCATCCTGGCGTGGGGGTGGCCCGCTCGCGGCCTGCCGCAATTCGGGTTATTGCTTCTCGGCTTTTGGCTAGATAGGTAAGGGCGATCAGAATGGCTGCATTCAGGCGCGAATGAAGCACACGGTACGGTTTCTGGTTGAGCCAGCACACAGACGTCGGGGTGGATCTCGCTTTCGTTGTGGAGTCTCTCTTGCACGGTTTATTTAAAGTGGACCATAAGCAAATTTTCCTGCCTACAGGACTTTCAGATGCAAGGTATTTTGATATACCTTTTATGATGAGGCAGACTGTTTTGATTTTTTTTAAAAAGGAAAGATTTTCTTACGATGACTGTATGGAAGGCATACTGGTGGGCCTAGTTCCAGTTGAAGAGGAAACCGGTGATTGTACTTGTTTAATCCCTTATACGGATTTGGACGAGTTATACTCTTTTTGAAGAAGAATTGTTCGCGTGTAAGGGAGGGATTCGTCAGTAAACCGGTTCAACTTCTTTAATGGGAAGATAAAGTTGGGTAAGACTGGCGCGTGTGACCCGGAGGGGATTGGAGGTACCAAGATCCCCCGCCCCGGTGAATTGTCTGAAAGTATGAAAGAAAGTGTGATTGTGTTGCTATTTAAAAAGGGGGAAAAGAAGGATTTAAAGAACTGGAGGCCAATTTCCCTCCTGAACATAGATTATAAAGTAATAGCAAGCAGGTTGAGAGGTGTGATTGTTAGGATGGTTGGGGATGAGCAAATGTGTGCAGTACCTGGAAGGCAGATAAGTGAGTGTTTGTCGTGTCTGAGGGATGTGTTGTGGTATGCGAGGGAACGGAAACAGGATGTGACTGTTGTTACGATTGACTTTGAGAAAGCGTATGATAGGGTTGTGCATGACTTTATGTTTGCTGTGTTGGAGAGGATGGGAGTGCCAGGAAGGATGATTGGATGGATTAAATGTTTGTATAAAAGAATTGTGAGTAAGGTGCAGGTGAATGGGTTTTTGACTGAGGATGTATGCATTAGGTCAGGGGTGAGACAGGGATGTCCCCTGTCTCCTATATTATTTATTTGTGTGATTGAGCCGTTAATGCGTGTGATTATGAAAGATAAGGTGATGCGTGGGGTGGATGTGCCTGGAAGTGATGGTCGTGATTTAAGATTGATTGGTTATATGGATGATGTTACTTTGGTGTGCAAGTCTCAAGCGAGTTTGAGGAGAGCGAGGTTATTGATAGAGTGTTTTTGTATGGCGAGTGGATTTAAGTTGAATGTTGAGAAGAGTATGTGTAAGGTGTTTGGGGAATGGAGAGAGATTGAGTTGTGTGGATGGCCGGTTGTGCAAGGTGGCATAAAAGTATTAGGTATTATTTTTGATTTGGATATGTGGGGTAGAGAAAGTTGGTAGAGTGTGCATGAAAGAGTGAAGAGGAAGTTTGACTTTTGGTCTTTAAGGATTTTAACAATGGAGGGAAGGATTTTGGTTGTGAAAGCTGTGATTTTGCCGATTATGTTGTATGTGAATGGGGTTTTTCCGGCGCCCGACCGTATGTTGAGGAAGGTGATTCGAATGATTTTTTGTTTTGTGTGGAATTCAAGAATGGAGAAATTGAGGCGAGTGATTGTGGTAAAGATGAAATTGAATGGTGGGAAAGGTCTGATGGATGTGGAAAGTTTTTGGCTGTAAAGTATGTTAGTTCTTGTATAAAAGTTGTAGAGAAAGGAAAGTTTGGCTGGTTGTATGATGAGGTATGCGAGTGGAAGTGTGTTAAGGAGATATGGGTTATGCAGTATTGATTTAAAGAAGCCGGTGTGTTTTAAACCACCATGGTTTTATGTTAGGTTGGAAAGGTGTATTAGGAGGAATGGTTTGGAAGGAGTAACTGTGGATGAGTGGTGTGATGGGAAGACAGTGAGAAAGAGGTTGGATGCTTTGGAACAAATGGAGGTGATTGATGGGGTGAGTGAAGTGAAGAGTAAGGAAGTATGGAAGAGGGTGTGTGATAGTGAGATTGTAAATAGACAGAAAGATTTGGCATGGATGGGAGTACATGGATGTTTGCCGACGAGAGTTTTTCAGAATAGAAGGGGGTTGACTGTGTGTGATAGATGTCCGAGGAATGGATGTGGGAGAGTGGAGGATGTAAGACATGTGTTTTGGGAATGTTCGTATGCGAGGAACGTGTGGGGGAGGATGAAGAATTTGATATGGGGTTTGACTGGTGTGGAAGTGTGACGTATATATGATGTGTTATGGTTTGAATGATTTGGATAAAGTGAAAGCAAGAGTGTGTGGTTTGTGATCTGTTGTATAAAAGAAGCGTTATGGGATACGAGGATTTGAGTGTGTTTAGGAAGACAGAAGTGGATGAAGAAGGTTGTATGAGGTTAGCATGTGGAAGGACTGGTTGTATGTGTTGAATGTAGGAGGAAGCACATGGTGTGGATCGGAAGGAGTATGGAAGTTAAAAAATGGAAAGCATGGCTTTTCTGAGGTTGGAAGGGGTATATAGTTGAATATATAGTTTTCTTTGTATTGTATTTTTTATATGTTAAACGTGTTGGTTTTTTTGTCTGAAATAGTGAAATTGAATGATGATTGGGTTTATACCATGGATAAAATCTAGAAGGTTGAATATCCAGTTCTGAACAATTTCGGAAAGAAAAAAAAAAAAGAAAAAATCTGTTCTTATCAGTTTAATCTGATACGTCCCCTATCTGGGGACCATATAAATGGATTTTTGGAACAGGAGCTGGAAGAAGAGCTGTCGTAGAGACGAGAGACTTACCTATGATCATATTATTGCAGTACCTCCCGGACCCGTGCACTCTCTCTTACAAGTTTGCCAAAGATAGAACTGAAAAAAAAACAGGGGAAAGAAGCCTGGTTTTTTTTTCCCTTTTCTCCTTTTCGTGTCAGTTTCGACTCTTAAGAACAGACTTTTGTGGATTTGTCTGCCTGTGTCCCGTTATTTCATTTTTTTCTTTGGAGGTGTCTTTTTTCTCACTCTTGCAGCCTGTTCTTTTCACTCTGTCTGTCCCAATTTTCTCTGTGGTAGGGTCGCCCCCCCAGGGTCAGACCAGTCTGTTTCTTTCTTTTTTTTGTCTTTCTTTTCTTTTTTTCTTTCGCAGTGCTTGTTGCTCCTCAGCCTACCTGCTTGCTGCCGACTTATGTCTGGATGGATGCCTCCGTGCCTCTCAGAGGTGTCAGACTCAGGATATGAAAATGTGTTGTTGCACGAGCCTCTTGGTAGACGGACGACGTCTCTCCTCGTCGGAGCCCTCGCCCCCTCCCCCGCACCCGCCCTCTGTGGGTGGGATTATGTAGATGTCAGGGGAGTTTGGAAGAACGGCCGAGCTGAGTGCTCGTGGATCGGCGGCTGGGCAGGCTAGAGAAGACCCGTGGTTGTCAGAGGACTGAGCCCCCAGCAAGGCTTGCAAGCAAAGGTGTGCCCCCAGGCTGGGCTGCATAACAGAGGCAAACATCGGCAAATGCATCAGAGCATGTGCGGGAGAGCGAGCGTGAAGAGCCCCGGAAACGGGCAGTCGGGGGCAGGGCATTTCTCCCTGGGGCCCATCCCTGGGGTGGGGTGGCCCGCTCGGCCCTGCCGCAATTCGGGTTATTGCTTCTGGCCCTTTGGCTAAGATCGGAAGGGCGATCAGAATGGCTGCATTGAGGCGCGAATGAAGCACACGGTACGGTTTCTGTTGAGCCAGCACACAGACTCGGGGGATTCGCTTTCGTTGTGGAGTCTCTCTCTGCACGGTTTATTTAAAGTGGACCATAAGCAAATTTTCTGCCTACAGGACTTTCAGATGCAAGGTATTTATGATATACCTTTTATGATGAGGCAGACTGTTTTGATTTTTTGAAAAAGGAAAGATTTTCTTACGATGACATGTATGGAAGGCATAATGATGGTGCCTAGCTTCCAGCTTGAAGAGAAACCGGTGATTGTAAATTTGTTAATCCCTTTACGGATTTGGACGAGTATTACTCTTTTTGAAGAGATATTGTTCGACGGTAAGAGGGAGGATCGTCAGTATAAACGGTTCAACTTCTTTAATGGGAAGATAAAGTTTTGGGTAAGACTGGCGCGTGACCCGGAGGGGATTGGAGGTACCAAGCATCCCCCGGCCAGTTTTTCGATTGGTGGTAATAGGGGGTTCCTGACCTATCCGGGTCAGCCACAATATTGTAGGCAGTGTTTGAAGTTTGGACATACAAAAAATGATGTTGTGATACCTTTCATTGTAGAAATTGTGGCGGCCCAGGCCATGAAGTGTCAAGGTGCCCAGAGCCACGCAGATGGATATTTGCGGTCTAAGGGGCATCTGTGTGTAAGTCCGCCAGAAAAAACTTTTAGAACTTCATATAGTGAAGTATTGATGAGTCGCCCTTATCTTAGAGGGCCTGCCCTGAGAAAGGTCCAATTGGCAGAAGAATTGAATGTAGGAGAGACGGGTGAGGTGGAGGGATCAGAAAAGATGGAGGAGGAAGTGGTGAAAGAAACTGAGTGTAGAGGTAGTGGAGGAGACTAATATGGAAGAACAGACGCAAGAAGGAGTCAGACGAGGGAGATGTTGATCAAAAAGAGGGAGAGGTGGAAATCGAAGGGAGTCGAGCGCAGGGCTGGAGGATACGCCGGTGTTGGTGTGGGAGGAGGAGCCTAGTGAGGAAGTGGAATCAGCAGCAGAGACTTTTGCGACTGTAAGATCTAAGGCGCGCTCGAGAAGGAAAGAGTGTCCTTCGCCAAAAAAAGCGAGGTTTGCAGAAGGAGTTGAACTTGCGGTGAATAAGTATGAGATACTGCAGGAAGAGATGGAAGAGGAGGAGCAGGCTTTGTCTCAAGTAATTGAGACTTTCTCAACTGCAAGTGAAGGAGGAGGGGAGATGGGGGGGTCAGACTCAGACTCTGTGGGTGAAGGTGCTTTTTAAGTTCCAAGATGTAAGATCGTTTTGAATCAGCAGTTGGGGTTTGCGGGAAAAGATACATGAGTAGAAATGTTAATGTTTTTTTTTCTTAATTTTATTTTGACATGTCTTTTGTAATATCTCGTTAAATGTAAGATGTTTCACGTCTAAAGCTAGGAGAGCGGTAATTTTGAATTATTTAAGTTTAAATAAAGGGGATATTTATTGCCTACAGGAATGTGGGATTAAAGAGCCGCCAAAACTAGAAGAATGGGTGGTGGGGCCAACGGTGTGGTCTTGTTCCGCTGAAAATAGAAATGCGGGGATTGGGATTTTGTTCAGAAGTTTTTTGTTTAGAATTTTAAGTTATACGGTTATTGTACCAGGAAGAGCGGTGGTGGTAAAGGTAGAATATAAAGGTTTAAAATTTAAATTGTTAAATGTTTATGCTCCAACAGAGCGGAAGGAAAGGTTGGAAGTATTTGAAAAAGTGAGGTATTTTCTACTAGGGAGGGAGTTAATTTTTTTGGTAGGGGATTTTAACTGTGTGCTAGATAAGGGAGATAAGAGTGGGGGGTGGTGGTAAAGAGGTGGATAGTTCTGGTAAGGCTTTAAGTTCAATGATTAAAGATATGAAGTTAAAGGATGCTCAAGTAGTCAAAGGGGAGAAAGAGCATTTTTTTACGTGGCATTCAGATAAAGGTGACACGAAATCAAAAATTGATAGGGTTTTTGTGTCGGAAGGGATTGAGATTTATGAGTTTAGATTAATTTCAAATATTTTTTCAGACCATAAGTTAATAGAGTGTGAGGTGGGGGTGGATAAGACCCTGAAGTTTGGGAAAGGGTTTTGGAAAATAAATAATTTGTTATTGGAGGAGGAAAACGTAATGTTGGAGTTGAAAGAGGTTTGGGAGGTTTGGGGTAGAAATAAAAGAGATTTTGTGAATATTTTGGAGTGGTGGGAATGGGTGAAAAAGAGGGTTAAAACTTTTTTCATTCAAAAAAGTAAAGAGAAAGTGGCGCAGGAAAAAGATGATTTGGAAGCTTTGAATAAGAGATTGCAGTTTTTGTTTAAACTAAGAGAGTTGGGATGGGAAGTGAAAAAAGAAATTAAAAATTTGGTGCTGGAAAAAGGGAAAAAAATTGTCTTTCAGGCAAAAGTGGAGACGTTAGAGAAAGACGAGAAATGTTCCAGTTTTTTCTTTAAGAAAGCGTATAAAAATAAAGGAGTTTTGCTGGAGGTAATGCAAGAAGATGGAACAGTAATTTCAGAACAGGGAAAGATCAGGAAGGAGGTGGATAGTTTTTATGAGGAATTGTATTCAGAGAAAGATAGAGATCTTGGGGTGGAAAAGGATTTGCCTGGGAATGTTAGATAAGATTTGGAAGATCTAGACTGTTTAGGGTGGCTCGGGGATAATTTTGAAGAAATAGAACAGTTTTAAAGAGTGGAAGTGCTACGCCCACCGGGATGTGAGGACTATCATATGAATTTTATCCGAGGTCGTGGACTTTCATTCAAAAAGAGTAATGGAAGTGTTTTACACATTTTGAACATAACTTTATGGCTCTTCTATGAATAAAGGTGTTCATTACGTAGTCTTTAAAAACAGGTGATACTGAGAGGGCATTAAGAACTGGCCGCCCGATAAAGAACCCTACTTAATGTAGATTACAATGTCTAGGGCAAAACTTGTTGTTGCCAATCCTTTGAAAGGGTTTGTGGATAAACTGATTGGGGGTAGGACAATGTGTGTGGAATACCAGAGAGGAGCATCCGCAAGAATTTGATTTTTGGTACGGGATTTTGGTAGTTGGGATGCTAAGGGAGAAAAGGGACAAGCCAGTATTGTGAATAATATTTATTTGAAAAGCCTACGACCCGGGGTTGCGGGGGGGCCCAAATTTTTTTATTAAGGTTTTAGAGAAAAATGGATATTCCACAAGGAATGTTGGAGGTAGTAAAAAGTTTGTTAATTCAGGCCTTACTATAAGATATTGGTAAATGGGTTTTTGGGGCAAGAATTTTTAAAGATAATCAGGGGTCCTACAAGGGTGTCCTTCTCCCTGATCTCCCCCTTCTCCCCCCCCTTGCCGTTGTTTTGTGTAATAAGAGGATGCTTTACCAACAGCAGTAAGGAAGGAAAGGTCATTGCTGGGTATATGCTTCCAGGAAGTGGGGGAACATGTGGTGAAAGTCCTTGTGTATTGGACGATATCATAGTGGATGTGTTCAATCGTCTCGAGTTGTTTCCAAAGATCCAGGTTATGGGTAAAACTGTTTCTGTTTAGGAACTGGGTTTTATGGTAAGTTGGGCGAAAGTGTTTATAAATCTTTGGAAGAATATCGACGGGAGTAGGAGAAAGAGAAGATGAGGAAGAAGTCGGGAGCGGATTTAAACCTCTAGGTTTAGTGTTTCTCGAAGAGAGTTTGGATAAGTAAGGTAATTGGGATTAGTCTTGGGAAGAGGATAGTTTTCATCAAACTGAAATTTTTGGAACTAACGAAATTTGTCGATATACTGGAAATATGTTAGTAGTTTAGAGCATGATTCCGCCAATGTTATTATATGTGGCAATGACATTTCCGCCTTCACAGGTAGTGATAGCTAAGTTAGAGAGAATTCTGTTTTTGTTTTTTTGGGGGGTGAATTTTGAGAAGCTGAAGAGGGAGATAGTTAAAAAAGAATGTTTAAAAGGGGGGGTGAGTTTCCCTAGTATAGAGGAATTTCTGTTGGTGCATTATGGTGCCTTTTGTTTTAAGGTGATAGATAAAGAAAGTCCAACGGCATATATGATGTATTATTTGGCAGGTTATATGTTTAGGAGGATGGGGTGGGTGAAGTGGGACAACAAGAGACCATGTGTCCTGACGGTACCTTATTTTTATGGTGTGATTATTAAGCATTCTAAAGATTTTTTTCGGATCATAAGTTAATAGAGTTGTGAGGGGGGTTGACAAAATTCTGAAGTTTTTAGGAAGGGTTTTGGAATTAACCATTTGGTTATTGGAGGAGGAACACGGCATGTGGGAGTTGAAAGACGGTTGGGCTGTTTGGGGTCGAATCCACAGGTTTTTTGAATCTCTTGAGTGTGGGCATGGGTGACAAAGAGGGTTAAAAACACTTTTTCTTCATTCAAAAACAGTAAGGAAGAAAGTGGCCCGAGAAAAGATGAGCTTGAAGCTTCTGAATATGCGACTACATTTTTTTGTTTAAATTGAAAGTTGGGGTGGGGCCGTCGAGAGGCATTATGGGAGTTACCAAGAAATTAACACCTTGGTGTTGGGAAAGGAAACAACATAATGTCTTCCATGCAAAGAAGTGGAATGTTGAGAAGGAAGAGAAATGTTCTCGTTTTTTCTTTAAGAAAGCTTATAAAAACAAAGGGTTTTTGTCGGCTGTGATACAAGAAGGTAGAATAGTAATTTCAGAGCAGGGAAGGATCAGGAAGGGAGGTGGAGTAGTTTTTATGCTCTGAGTTATATTCTGAAAAAGCTAGAATCTTTTGTGGAAAAGGATTTGCCTGGGAATGTTAGATAAGATTTGGAAGATCTAGACTGTTTAGGGTGGCTCGGGGATAATTTTGAAGAAATAGAACAGTTTTAAAGAGTGGAAGTGCTACGCCCACCGGGATGTGAGGACTATCATATGAATTTTATCCGAGGTCGTGGACTTTCATTCAAAAAGAGTAATGGAAGTGTTTTACACATTTTGAACATAACTTTATGGCTCTTCTATGAATAAAGGTGTTCATTACGTAGTCTTTAAAAACAGGTGATACTGAGAGGGCATTAAGAACTGGCCGCCCGATAAAGAACCCTACTTAATGTAGATTACAATGTCTAGGGCAAAACTTGTTGTTGCCAATCCTTTGAAAGGGTTTGTGGATAAACTGATTGGGGGTAGGACAATGTGTGTGGAATACCAGAGAGGAGCATCCGCAAGAATTTGATTTTTGGTACGGGATTTTGGTAGTTGGGATGCTAAGGGAGAAAAGGGACAAGCCAGTATTGTGAATAATATTTATTTGAAAAGCCTACGACCCGGGGTTGCGGGGGGGCCCAAATTTTTTTATTAAGGTTTTAGAGAAAAATGGATATTCCACAAGGAATGTTGGAGGTAGTAAAAAGTTTGTTAATTCAGGCCTTACTATAAGATATTGGTAAATGGGTTTTTGGGGCAAGAATTTTTAAAGATAATCAGGGGTCCTACAAGGGTGTCCTTCTCCCTGATCTCCCCCTTCTCCCCCCCCTTGCCGTTGTTTTGTGTAATAAGAGGATGCTTTACCAACAGCAGTAAGGAAGGAAAGGTCATTGCTGGGTATATGCTTCCAGGAAGTGGGGGAACATGTGGTGAAAGTCCTTGTGTATTGGACGATATCATAGTGGATGTGTTCAATCGTCTCGAGTTGTTTCCAAAGATCCAGGTTATGGGTAAAACTGTTTCTGTTTAGGAACTGGGTTTTATGGTAAGTTGGGCGAAAGTGTTTATAAATCTTTGGAAGCAATATCGACGGGGTAGGCAGAAAGAGAAGATGAGGAAGAGGGGAGGGATTATAAATTACTAGGTTTAGTTTTTCGAGAGAGTTTGGATAGTATGTAATTGGGATGTAGTCGTATAGGGAAGAGGTAGTTTTAAAATCTGAAATTTTTGGAAGCTACGAAATTGTCATATACTGGAAGATATGTTGTGGTTAAGCGTGATCTCGCCAATGTTATATGTACGGGCAATGACATTCCTCGTCCGGCCATCGGTTAGCTGTTGCCTATTGAGAGAATTCTGTTTTGTTATTTTTTGGGGTGAATTTTGAGAAGCTGTAAGAGGGAGATATGTTAAAGCAATACGATGTTTAAAGGGGGGGGTTGAAATTCCCTAGTATAGAGGAATTTTGGTGGTGCTTATGGTGCATCTTTTGTTTAAGGTGATAGTACAAGAAAGTCCAACGGATCTATATTATGTACTATTATCAGGTATATGTTTAGAGAGAATGGGGTGGGTGAAACTGGGATAAATAAGAGGTCCAAAGCCAATCGAGTCTTAGACTTACGAAACAAACGCCAGTCCCAGGATGACGGAGAGACATTACCATTACTATCTTCTAACTTGACCACCTAACAAAACCCAAGTCCTTCATCATCACGTCTATATGCATCTAAAAATGCAATACCTCTTCCATCAGAGATAGAAATCACTGATATCCATGCTACTACCCTTTCTCTGTATACCATAGATCATGCTATAAGAGCTTGTGCAGAATAGATCGGGCGGCAATCCATCGAGGAAATACGGTACAACTGCAGCACAACACATGTGATCCTTACTTACCAGGCCACTAACATATGAGCTATGTTCAGATTATTCCACGTGAAAACTCCTTACCACTCCCCGTTCAATACCATTTACCCAAAAAACACTCCTTCATTAAACCGTCCGTTTTAACCGTAACTTTTTTGAAAAAATAATCTGAACAACATTCAATCCTTTTCTTTCCACCAAGCCCATCCTCGCTTGATTTATTATAACAACTTTCCTTTTTTAAAACAAAAACTCCCTTATTACACTGACGTGGTCCTGTTTCGATTTCACGTTTTCACATCATCTCCCCCCATCACACGCAATCTTCTCCAAATACTCCAATTCCATTGCCACCATTCATTACTGGCTCTCATCTCTTTCCGGCTTTCTCCAACTTTCTCTCATGAAAAACTTTTTTGTTTCCCTCTTAACCCAATCCCAACCACAACCTATTTGACCCAAAACGATTGTTTTTAAACCCAAAACTAAACTTTAAAGAACAACTTATATTTTCCATACTACCCTTCATCATCCAAACGAGTAGTATTAAAGGGCATGTATGTGTGATGTGCATGATGTGATGTTTGTGTGGATGGTGGTGTCCACCCCGAAATTAACTTGTTGTTCTTTAATTTGGTAAGGGCATGCTCCCCCAGCACCAACCGCATTAAAATAATTGTTAGAAAGTCCCCCGATTCATTACTTACACCTGCCCTCTCTCTCCGCTGCAAGTGTCAGGGCCCTCTGCTTGCTGGAATTGAAGCAGGTGTGTGGGAACCGGCAAGCCGCGGCCGTGATTGGCTGAGCGCATTTAGGGCTGCACTGATCAATTCCTCAACCTTGATTGCCCTACACAGCATTCCTGGACTTTGGAGGGGCACAGCAGGGAAACTATTTGATCATGAATGTAAGGTAATGATTGTTTTTTTAAAAAACTACTTGATGTCGCAGTAAGGGGTTAAATTTTAGTTTTGGGGGTGGACATGCCCTTTAAGTTTCCTCCACATACCCCCCTCCCCAAAAAAACTCTCCCTCATTAATAACTTCAAAAAAGCACACCTGTACACACCCTGATCTGTAACATATCTTTTAACTTTTATAATTACGAAACACAAAGAGCTGGAAAACTAAAAAAAAAAAAAAACAAAATCTATGTCTAGAGCACAGTAGTCTCCTTTGTCTGAAAAAAGTAAAATGATTATTTCTCATCTCCACAAACTTTATAAGCATCCTGGTAAAATTTAAAGCAAAACCAAATCATTTAGCATTTGCTTGATTTAGCTAAACTCAAAAAAAACCACCCTCCCCTCCCCCCCCCCCCTCCCCCCCCCCCTTATCCCCTTCCTACTTCTTATTAATCACACAATGAAATCCCCACATAAAGATTATAGTCACCTCCCCCTTTTTCCTCCCTTACTTCCCTTTCTTTCCTCCCCTTCTTCTCCCTTTCCCTTCTCCCCTTCCCTCCCCTTTCCTGCCTCCTTCCTCCTTCCCCTTCCCTCCCCGCTTTCACTTCCCTCCCTCCCTCCACCCCCCAAAAAAAACTTCAACTTATCCCAACAAATCACGTCGCCCCTTGTTTTGTTGGTTGGACACAATACCCATTCATTAAGTTAAACACACTCCCTCCCACCCTCAAACTCAACCATAAGAAACTCTGCCTGTATAATATGAAAACTTTTTAGAATAACAAAATTAAAAAAACCCCTTAAACACACCCCCACTCCACCATTCCTATCTGTTTTCCTAGCTGACCATACCTTGGCCATGGAGGCGCACTTACTCCGCAGACCGCAAAGGAGCTCTTCTAATATGCACATTCCTGTTCAACAGATAATATTTAAATAAGGTGAAAAAAATAAGTCCAACACCGATGTTTCTTCTGGAAAATGTTCTTATACAATCGTACGTTACAAATATCACATTGAAATTTCGGCATGGAAAAAAAAAGTTCAAAGGTAATTACCTAAAAAAGAAAATTTTTTTAAGCAAAAAAACAACAAAGGAAATTTTTAAAGGCAGCTTCTTAAAGGGAAAATCACCCTTTCATGTATTCTCTTTCTTTTTTAATTAAGAACCACTTACCCCTCGCCTTTGCACGTCCAGCGCCCTGTTTCTCTATTTTTTTCCATGCCTTTTACCTTTACCCCCTTCATTCCCCAGAACTCTTTAGCTTTTGTAGAACTCCTGTGTCTGTTTCTTTTCCTTTGGCAGCACCTTCCCCTTTAAACCAGCACTCATGGTCTTGCTCTAGTCCTGCCTGTGCACCTCTGCCTTATCCAAAATCCCCCGACAACGGTGAAAGTCTGACCCGAATCACCACCCAGAAGTCTCCTTCTCCTCCCCCTCCACTGACTCTTCTTGGGCTTGAATAGGCCTCAACCTGCTCCTCCATTTTACAAGCATCAGTTCCTCTCCTTTCCCCCGGTTTTCTTTTCAATTACTTTATCTACCATCCATATCAAATGGTTTTTGGGGGGTCCCTTGCCTTTGGAGGCTCTCTTCCCCTTCGCAGCCACACCTCAGCGTCACCATGTTTCTCAGTTTCTATATTCCCAGGCTCCACTCGTTTTCCCTCCAAACCCGCCTGAACTCACAATTGGTTCACTGTTTCCACCACCCCGGCCTCCCTGAAAACAACTCCCTCTTTAGAACTTCCAACAGCAAAAGAAAGCGTTGACTTTTCCTTTAACCTACCGTAGGACCAAACGGGGTGGGGGGGCTGGCTGGCCGAAATGTTCCTTAAACCGCAGAGATGGCACTCTCCTTGTTTGTCGGCAATCAGCGGTTCGGTGCCCAGGCCTGAAACATTCGGCAACAGGCCTCCTTCGCACACTCGTTCTTGTAACCAAACTCATGGCAGTTCCTGCATAAGTTGGCTGCCCCGGGGAAAGAGATACCCCTATTATATTACCAAGGGAGAAGTTCTGGGGGGGTGTGGAGACGGCCACCTATGCCAACCCTCATCCTCCTCAGCTCCATCCCAGAAACCTTCTCTGACCATAAGGTTCCAAACCTGCACTTATTCTCCCCTGTGATACATCTAAGCAATAACGCTTCTTCCAAAAAATTCTTTTACACCGGTCGTCATTTTCCCCACGCAGGGGTTGTAACTCTGTGCCAAACGTTATGGCATGCTGTTTTCTCTTCTTTCTGGCTCCTTAATGTAAAAGGTAACGTCCTCCCGATCCGGATGGGTTTGCTTTTTCTTTCTTTTGCTGCGCTGATAGCAAGTTCTCATCTCAAACTTCCATTCCGAAGTGACAATCATAGTACCCCTGCTCATGAAGACTTGACTTTCACACAGAAAGATATACTGGAACGAGCCATCCCCACATTCTTCTAGAATTTCCTCTGTACAAATACCAAAGTAAATTTTTCTTTTTTTTTTTCCAATGGAAAGACAGCCTTCCTGGTCGATGGTGCATCTGGGCGGTACCCCCGGCTCCTCACCACCATGCAACATTTACGAATCGCCTCCGTCGACAGATACTTAACACTTTGATTTAGCAAAAGGCCGAGAAGCGAAAACCCGAATTGCGGCACGGGCCGAGCAGGCCACCCCCACGGGGGGAGAAATGCCCTGCCCCCGACGTTGCCCGTTCCGGGGCTCTTCGACGCTCGCGGTCCCTCCGCATGCTCTGATTGCATGGCCGATGTTTGCCTCTGTATGGCATGAGCCCATCCCTGCCAGGGTTGCACACCTTTTGCTTCAAGGCTTGCTCTCTAAGCTGGGGGCTTTAGCCTCTGACAACCACAGGTCTTCTCTGATATCCGATCCACCCTAGCACTCAGCTCGGCGCGTTCTTGCCAAACTCCCTCTTACATCTACATAATCCCCCCACGAGAGCGGGTGGCGGGGAGGGGGCGAGGGCTCGACGCGGAGAGAACTCGTGCCGTCTTCCAAGAGCCTCCTGTGCAAGCAACACCTTGCCATATCCTCGAGTCTGACACGCTCTGAGTGCAAAGGAAGGCAATCCATCCATACTAAGTCGGGTCAGCAAGCATGTAGGCTTGAGGCGCACCATCAGCTTGCGAAAGAAGAAGAAGAAAGAAAGAAAGAAATAAAGAAAACAGACTGGTCTGACCGCTGGGGGCGGACCCTGACACAAGAGAAAATTGGGGAAGACATACAAGGTGAAAAGACAAAGCTGGCAGAGGTTGAGAAAAAAAGACAACCACTCCAAAGAAAAAACATGACTAACTGGACACAGGCAGACAAATCCAACAAAGTTGTTCTTTAAGAGTCGAAAACCTGACACGAAAAGAGAAGAGGGGAAAAAAGAAAAGACCAGGCCTTTCTTTTTTTTTCCCCATTTTCCCTATCCTATCTTTCTATCTTTTGGCAACCTTTTAAGAGGAGGTGGCAACCGTCCTGGAGTACTTGGGCAATCTCAGGTCGTGCGTGGGTGGACAGAGCAGCTCTATCTTCCAGAGCTCCCTGTTCCAAAAATCCATTTAATATATGGCCCCCCCATGATGGGGACCGTATCAGATATTAAACTGGATAACGAACAGATTGTTTTTTTTTTTTTTTTTTTTTTTTCCGAAATTGTTCAGACTGGATATTCATACCTTCCAGATTTTATCCATGGTATAAAACCCACTCATCATTCATTTTCACACTATTGTAAACAAAAAAACCCCACAAAAAAAAAATTACATATATAACAAAATACAATACAATAAAACTATATATTACAACTCTATCCCATTCTAACCTCAGAAAGCCATGCCTTCCATTTTTAAAACTGTCCATACCCCTTCCTCATCCACACCCTGCTGCTCCCTTCTAATGCCTCAACACCATACAAATACAAGCCTCCCCATGCTAAACCCTCGACACCCTTCTTCCTCATTCCACTTCTGTCTTCTTAACACCCAAATCCTCGGATCCCATAACCTTTTCTTTTTATACAACAGATCAGAAACCACAACACTCTGCTTTCATTTTATATCCAATCAATTCAACCATACATCATCATCTATACGTCACCACTTCCACCCCTGGGTCAAAGGCGGCGGGCGCATATCAAATGCTTCATCATCCTCCCCCAGCGAGACGTTCCTCGCATACGAACATTCCCAAAACACACATGTCTTACATCCTCCACTTCTCCCCATCCTTCCCTCGCTCGACATCTATCACAAGCAACAGTCAAACGCCCCTTCTCTTCTGAAAAATCTCGTCGGCAAACCATCCATGTACTCTCCCATTCCATGCCAAATCTTTCTGCTATTTACACAATCTCACTATCCACACAACCCTTCCATACATTCCTTCTCTTTCACTTCACTACTCACCCCATCAATTCCCTCCCATTGTTCCAAAGCATCCAACCTCTTTGCTCCCACTGGTCTTCCCCATCACACCACTCTCCCAGTTACTCCTTCAAACCATTCCTGTCCTAATCCCCTTTCCAACCTAACATAAAACCATGGGTGGTTTAAAATAAAACACAAACCGGCTTCTTTAAATCCACACTGCATAACCCATACTCCTTTCACCTCCACTCGCATACCTCATCAGAACAACCAGCCAAACTTTCCTTTCACTAACTTTTATATAACAAGAACTAACATACTTCACAGCCAAAACTTATCCACTCCATCACAACCTTCCACCATTCAATTTCATTTTTACCCACAATCACGCAGTTACCCACTCCACAAGACCATGTGTCCTGACGGTACCTTATTTTTATGGTGTGATTATTAAGAAGATGGAGAAATTTGGTTTAGCGAAAGTAGAGGTAGGTGTGTGGAAGCAGCCAAAGGTAGTTTTGAAGGATATGAGAAGTAGGGGAGAAGTGTGTAGGATGGAAGACTTGAATGTAGTACAAGTCAGTAAGGTATGGAAGAGTCTACATGTATATAAAATGACGGGGAAACAAAAGGAGTTGGTCTGGATGCAACTACATAAAGTGTTGCCAACAAGAGCTTTCCAAAAAAGAAGAGCCTTGACAAAGGTAGAGATATGTCCAAGACAGGGGTGTGGGAGAGTGGGGGGGGGGGAGTTTTGAAAAAAAAGTTGGATGCTACTGAAAAAAATGGTATTGATTGGTGGGTTAAGTGAGTCCGAAAGTTAATGGTTTGGAAGAGAGTGAATGATAGAGAACTTGTAAATAAACAGAAGGATTGTGGCGTGGATGGCAGTGCATGGGTGTTTTACCGATTGAATATTCCAGAGAAGGAGGACGATTGATTGACAGGAGACATGTCTGAGAGAGGGGTGTATGGAGAGTGAGGATGTGCATGTGTTTTGGGGATGTAAGAATGCAAAGGTGTGTTTGGGAAGAATGAGATGGTTGGTGAAAGGTTTAACTGGTTGGAAAGTGTGTCATATGGAATGGAGTTGTATGGATGGAATAGCGTAGATTTAAAGTTAAAGCTAGGATTTTTTGGTTAAACTATGCTGTATGAAAGAAGTGTTTTGGATGTTAGAAATTTATGGGTGTGTTAGAAAGTATGAGATGAGTGAACGACGATTGTGTATGGTAGTGTGTGGTAGGTATATGATTATGGGTTGTGTGATACAAAGAAGCATGGTGGTGAAAAAGATGCGGAAGGAATGTGGGAAATTCAAAGTGGAAAGCCTGGTTAGCAAAGTTATTTTTTTTCTTCTTTTTTAAAAATGTTCTAAAAAAAATTATGTGTTTTAGCTTTAAAAACAAAATTGATGATGACAATTATTGACTTGTTAAATATGATTTGCAAAGTATTATTGATGAATAATTGCGGGGGAAAAAAAAAAAATCTGTTCTTATCAGTTTAAATCTGATACGTCCCCTATCTGGGGACCTATATTAAATGGATTTTGGAACAGGGAGCTGGAAGAGAGCTTGCTCTGTCCACTCCGCATCGACCTGGTATTGCAGTACCTACAGGACCGGTGCACCTCTCTCTTACAGTTTGCCAAAGATAGAACTGGAAACAAAAAGGAAAGCCGGTCTTCTTTTTTCTCTTTTTTTGTCCTTTTCGTGTCAGCTTTTCGACTCTTAAGAACAGACTTTTGTGGATTTGTCTGCCTGTGTCAGTTATTTCATTTTTTTTCTTTGGAGGTGTTCTTTTTCTCACCTCTTGCAGCCTTGTTCTTCACCACTCTGTCTGTCCCAATTTTCTCGTGTCAGGGTCGCCCCCCAGCAGTCAGACCAGTCCTGCTTCTTTCTTTTTTATTATTTCTTTCTTTCTTTTGCAGTGCTCTGTTGCTCCTCAGCCTACCTGCTTGCTGACACGACTATGTCTGGATGGATGCCTTCCTTGCATCTCAGAGGTTGTCAGACTCGAGGATATGACAATGTGTGTGCTTGCACAGAGCCTCTTGGAAGACGGACGACGTCTCTCCTCGTCGGAGCCCTCGCCCCCTCCCCCGCACCCGCCTCTCGTGGGTGGGGTGGATTATGTAGATGTCAGAGGGAGTTTGGAGAAGAACGGCCGAGCTGAGTGCTCGTGGATCGGCGGCTGGGATCGGCTAAAGAAGACCCTGTGGTGTCAGAGGACTATAAGCCCCCAGCTTAGAGAGCAAGGCTTGCAAAGCAAAGGTGTGCACCCCAGGCTGGGCTGCCATACAGAGGGCAAACATCGGCAATGCATCAGAGCATTCCGGAGGGACGTGAGGTCGAAGAGCCCGGAACGGGCAGCGTCGGGGGCAGGGCATTTCTCCCCGTGGGGCCCATCCCTGGCGTGGGGTGGCTCGCTCGGCCCTGCCGCAATTCGGGTTATCGCTTCTCGGCCTTTTGGCTTGCGATCAAAAGGAGCGGATCGTTATGGCGGCGTTCGAGGCGCGTATGTGGAATACAATCCGTCTTCTGGTTGAGCCAGGACATCGAAGAAGAGTGAGCTTGCAGTTCGTGGTGGAGACTTTATTGCATCGGTTGTTCAAGGTGGATCAAAGCCAAATTTTTTGTTTGCAAGATTTTCAACACCAAGGGATTTATGACCTAACCTTTTTCCACGAATCGGACTGCCTGACCTTTTACGAGAAAGGTAAGACCTTTTTGTCCCTCCCTGAGTTAGAGGGTATAATGATTGTGCCTAGTTACCAGATGGAGGAGAAGCCTATATTGGTTCATCTGTTTAACCCCTTTACGGACGAAGTGGAAGTCCTTGCCTTCTGAGACGGTATTGCACATCGGTCCGGTGGGGGTATAAAGCAATTTAACCGATTCATTATTTCAATGGAAAAATGAAATACGGGTGAGGTTAGCACGGGACCAGAAGGCATTGGAGGAGTTAAACATCCACACTGCAAATTTTTCAATTGGCGGGAAACGTGTTTTTTGTCTTACCCTGGACAGCCTTTGTATTGTAGACAATGCTTACAGTTTGGGCATATAAAAGACCATTGCCCAAACGTCACATGTGGGCGTAACTGCGGGGGAAGGCGGACCATGAAGTGGGAAGATGCCAAAAACCAAGAAAGTGTGATATATGTGGGGAGGTCGGTCACTTGTTGCCGCAACTGTCCTAAAAAAGAATTTGCACTATTTAGTGATATCACAGAGGCGGAATATCTAGAGGCCGCCCAGACCTCAGTTAGGATAAGGGGGCGGGGTGGTGGAGGGGAGGCGTGTTAGGTTGGATGAACCAGATGGGGAGATGTGGGGAGGAGTCCAATATGGAAAAAATGTTGCTAAGAAGTGGTGCGGGGTGCCTGAAACTGTGAGTCGGAAAAAAGAGTCAAGATATGGGAGAAGAAATGAGAAGGGACACTTCTATTGGACAGTCGACGGATTTGGAAGCCACGCCGGTGTTGGTGTGGGAGGAAGAAACAGAGGAAGCAGAGTCATCAGCAACGGAATTTACCCCAGTTAAAGTCAAGGGAGGAGGCAAGTAAGGGGTAGTCCAGTGTAAAAAAAACCCCGAATGGCAGTGAAGTCTTGTTCATTTCACAGAATCGTTTTGAGGCTTGTGGAGAAAAGGAGGTGGTTGTAGTGATATGGTGTGGAAACCCTCGCAAGATATCGGGTCTTTTGGGACCACAGCTGATAAAGGGAGTCGGGAGGAGGATTGTGGACTCTGATCATTCCAGTAGGGGGATTCTTAAACACTCAGGACGTAGTGATCGTTGCAATCTGCAAGGGTTTGCAAAAAGGAGAGAAAGGTTGATGTGCGGAGAGATGGTTGAGGGGCTGAGGTGTAACGTTGTTAGTTTGGAGAGTTGATAGGTTTGACGGGGTAGAAAGGGTTGAATATCTTGCTGACTTGTGTGTGGTTGTGTAATTTCCTATATTCCTTGTAAATTGCTTTTGTGTGTCGTCTGTAAATGTGAGATCGATAAACTCGAAATTCAGACGGGTGGCAATTTTTCACTATCTTAAAAATTGTAAAGTAAAGTGTTATCTGTTTGCAGGAATGTGGGTTAAAGGAGATCCCTAAAGAAAGGAGTGGGGAGTGGGGATATGGACCAATGGCTTGGTCAATTTCAGATGAGAATAGAAAGTGGGGGTGGGTATTGTATTTAGGTTGGAGATATAAGATATTGCAAGAAATAGATATTGTTCCTGGGCGTGTGTTTGCTACTTCATGTTCAAATGACAATGTTGGTTTAGAATTTTTAATGTATGCCCAGTGGACAGGAAAGAGAGGCACGAGTGTTTAAAAAACTAATGTTCTTTTGCCTGGAAGGAGGTCCTACATTCTTAGTGGGTGATTTTAACTGTATAGTGAATAAAACTGACAGAGTGGGTTTAACAGAAAGTGCCCTAGATAGCACAAGTTATGTTTTGAAACAAATTATTGAAGATTTTAGTTTTAAAGATGGGAATATGTTAAACCAAGAATCACCGTTACCTGGTACTCTGATGCGGGATCGGTAAAGACAAGAATGATAACGATCCTAGTGTCTAAGGAGGTAGAAGAAATAAAAAATTTTAGTTTAAAAATGGTATGTTTTTCCGACCATAGGTTGTTACAATGTGAAGTATACATTGACAAGTGTGTAACTTATGGAAAGAGTTATTTTAAGTTGAATACGTCCTTGTTATTTGATGAACAGATTATGGGTGCCTTTGTAAAAGAATACGCTGTATGGAGAAATAAGAAATCTGCATTTCCAAATATTTGTGTTTGGTGGGATTGGGTTAAAAGGAAAGTAAAAACCTTTTTTTGTATGAAGGGAAAGGAGAAGGCTTATGGGAAGGGATGAGTTTAAAATGCTGAACAAACAAGCTCCAATAGTTGATAAGTTAGGGCATTAGGATGGGAGGTGGAGGAGGAAATAGAGGAAGCCAGAAAGGAAATAGCCAAGTAATTATGAGGAAAGGCAAGAAGATAGTATTTCAATCTAAGGTGGAAATGTTAGAAGAGAATGAAAAATGTACTAGATATTTTTTTAAGAAGGTACTTAGGGAAGAGATGTAGTTTGTCAATTGTGTGATACAGAAGGGAATGGACTAGTGAACCGCAACAGTCCGTAGGGTGATTGAAAAGTTTTATGAGGACCTATATTCAGAAAGAAGAGAGAGAGATAGTAGAGTAGAGAAGGAGTTGCTAGAAGGGGGTAGAATGTTTGTGGAGGAGCAGGAAGGAAGTTGGTTAGATAGGCCAATGAGAGTAAGGGAAGTGGAAGAGGTGATTCAATCGTTCAAATTAAACAAGTCCCCGGGGTGTGATGGGGCTACCTATTGAGTTCTATATAAGACGTGGGAGGTAATTAAAAATGATTTCATGGAGGTAGTGAGTTACATTGGGGCTAGAAATGAACTGGCACCATCAATGTGGGAAGGGATCATTAATTTGTGTTTAAGAAGGGGATAAAAAGGATGTGAAGAACTGGCGGCCTATCACATTATTAAATGCTGATTACAAGATCGTAGCTAAATTAGTGGCAAATAGGATAAAGGAAGTGGCAGGAAAGGTAATTGGAGAAATGCAGGTTGTGGGATTCCGGGTAGAACTGTGCAAACAAATATAGTTGTTATCAGAGATGTGATTGTGATGCGGAGACAGAAAACAACCCCTGATGATCTTAACGTGGACTTCGAAAAGGCCTACGACAGGGTGCCCCATGATTATCTTTTTAATGTCCTGGAAAGAAGGGTTTCCCTCCTGGTATTGTGGGTTTGATCAAACTATTGTACAGAGAGAGTGTATAGTAGAGTGTTAGTAAATGGCCATCTTAGTGATAAAATAGTGGTAAGATCTGGAGTGAGGCAGGGATGTCCTTTGTCTCCATTAATCTTTGTATGTGCAATAGAGGTCTTATTACTGATGTTCCATAAAGACAAGGTGTTTAAGGGATATATGATTCCAGGGAGTGGGGGAAGGGCTCTAAAAGCTATGGGGTATATGGACGACGTTACTCTGTTTTGCACGTCGGCTATGATGCTCCAGAGAGCAAAACTGATTGTGAATATATTTTGTTGTGGGTCCGGTTTTAAAGTAAACTGGGGAAAAACAATGTACAAGTGTTTTGGGCAAAATTTTGAAGTAACTGATAAGGATTTGAAAGAGGTGACTGGAGGAATTAAGATCTTGGGATTAATTTATACTGACAAAGTTGAGGGAAGAGAGTCCTGGAACTCAGTGGACAGAAGGTGGTTAAGAAGTTAAACTTCTGGAAGTTAAGAGAATGTGCTTTCAGGGAAATTGATAATCAAATCAATTAAATGCCGATGATGCTGTATGTGAGTTTTGCGTTTCCCCCAGCACCTAGTATGGTGATTAAAATTGAAAGGTTATTGTTTTTATTTTTTGGGGATCAAAATATGAGAAACTTAAAAGAGAGGTAGTCAAAAAGGAATGTCGGAAAGGTGGGTGGGATTTTCCTTGTCTGGATAATTTTTTATTTGTACATTATTTATCATTTTGTGTAAAATCAATTTCTAAGAATTCATTGCATGGGTGTATGATGTTCTATATGTCAGGAACGATGTTTCGAAAATTTGGGGTGATATGTTGGAGTAATACGAGACCTGTGTGTTTTAGAGTCCCAAAGTTTTATTTGGTGATTCTTAATAAAATTAAGAGGTTGAAGATAGAACAGATAGAGAGAACAGAGTGGGGTCACCCGAAGAAAGTTCTTAAGTGGGTGAAGGATAGGAGTGAGATGATATGTATAGAGCAGTTGACTGTAAATCAATCTAAGAAAGTCTGGAAAGATCTAATAGAGGTGGAAGCATTTGGAAAACAGAAAGAGCTAGTGTGGTTGCAGATGCATAATGCTCTGCCAACAAGAGTCTTTCAGAAGAAGAGAGACTTAGCGACAACAGATTTGTGCCCTAGGCAGGGGTGTAATGTTGCAGAAACTATTGAACATGTGTTCTGGAGCTGTCAAGTGGCAAAGGAGGTGTGGGTAAAAATGGGAAGAGTTCTTAAGGAAGTAGTAGGAGTTCAGAGTATTTATTTTGGCTTAATTGCTTTTGGGTTAGTTAGGGTACAGAAGAGTCAGGAAAGATTATTATGGCTAATATTAGTGTGTGTTAAACAGAGTTTATGGGAGGCCAGAAATATTTTGATTTTTAAAAAGGAAACTATAACAGTAAATAAGATAGTTTCTATGGCCTTGGGAAAGATGTATATTTTCTACCAACAGGATGTGCGGAGGAAAGGTGAACCAGACGCAGAGGGGATATGGAAAACGAAAAAATGGAGAGATCTGGTTATATGAGGGTGTTAGAACCCATTATTGGCGCTTACTGTGTGGGGTAGAATGTTTGTGTTAGATATGTAATTATTGTAATGTTTTATGTTTGAATATGATCTTATGATGAAGGAAATGGCATGTTTTTTCAGAAGACATTGTCTTTATCTGCCGCAACTTTTTCTTCTTCTTTCTCCTAACCCTTCATTCTCACCGTGTACCCCTCCACATCCGTACCAACTTCCCTACCCAGACTCTCTCCTTCACTGGCACTTCTGCTGAACCACTCTCCCTCTCTGATTCTCCGTGCTGGCTCCTCCCCCCACTCCAGACACCTCCTCCTCCTCTCCCGACCTCCGGCTCCCGCTGTGCTGGGGTAATCCCATCACTCTCCTCACCTGTGACACTTCCACCATGGGCTCTCCTCCTCCATATCCTCCTCCCCCTCGCATTCGCAGCTTCACTCTCACGCCGTTCCTTCTCGCGTCCTCTCTCTCCTCTTCCGACACTCCAGTCCTTACCTGTCCTCTGATGTACACACGGGACAGTACCTGACTGTATGTTGCCTGGAGCACTTTTCTGGACAAAACTTGCACACGTGCCCAGTCTACCACAATGTCACACTTTCGGGGGTCTGGGCACCTTCCGACTTCATGCCCTGCTCCCCCACAATTTCTGCAGCGTTGCACACCTCGGCAATCACTCTTACTGACCAAACGACAAGCACTGCCTGCAATACTGGGCGGGGCCAGGTAGGACAAAAAAACCCTGTTTCCCCGATTGAAAAACTTGATGGAGGGTGTTTTGTGCCTCTATCCCATCGGGGTCCTGGCCAGCCTAACCAGAACTTCACCTTGCATTGAAGTAATTATAGCAATTATATTGCCTACTACCCTCCTCTACTGTGAACAGTACCTTTTTAAAAATGAGAAACCTCGTCAAACCTCGTCCAAGTCCGTGAACGGGTTAAAAAGGTTTACAAATAATGGAAAAAGGTCATCAAAATCCCTTGATGCTGAAAGTCCTGCGCAAAACACTTTCACCATGATCTACTTGAAAAAAATTGCTGAAAACAGTCTCCACCATAAACTTCAAATTAACTCTTCTCGATGACTGGCTCCACCAGAAACCTGACGGTGTTCTTTAGCCTTGCTTCAAAACCCATTCCGATTCACTCCTCTTAGATCGCAGCCAAAAGGCCGAAAGCGATACCCGAACTGCGGGGGGCAGGATGGGCCCTCACGGGAGAAATGCCCCGCCCGACGCTGCCCGTTCGGGGCTCTTCGACGCTCGCCTCTCCGGCATGCTCTATGCATGTACCGATCTTTGCCTCTGTATGGCAGCCGCGCAGGGGGCACACCTTTGCTTGCAAGCCTTGCTCTCTAAGCTGGGGGCTTTAGTCTCTCACACCACAGGGTCTCTCTATCCGTATCCCAGCCGCCGATCCATGAGCACTCAGCTCGGCCGTTCTTCCAAACTCCCTCTGACATCTACATAATCCCACCCATGAGAGGGCGGGTGCGGGGAGGGGCGAGGGCTCCGACGAGGAGAGACGTCGTCCGTCTACCAAAGGCTCTGTGCAAGCAACACATTGTCATATCCTTGAGTCTGACAACCTCTGAGAGGCAAGGAAGGCATCCATCCCAGACATAAGTCAGTCAGCAAGCAGGTAGCTGAGAGAGCAACAAGCAGCTGCGAAAGAAAGAAAGAAAAAAAGAAAGAAAGAAAGAAAGAAAGAAAGAAAGGAAAGACAGATAATAAAAGAAAGAAGCAGACTGGTTGACCGCTGGGGGGCGACCCTGACACAGAGAAAATTGGGACAGACAGAGTGAAAAGAACAGGGCTGCAAGAGGTGAGAAAAAAGACACCTCCAAAGAAAAAAATGAAATAACTGGACACAAGCAGACAAATCCACAAAAGTCTGTTCTTAAGAGTCGAAAAGGAGACAGAGCAAAAAAGAAAAGACAGGCTTTCCTTTTTTGTTTCCAGTTCTATCTTTGGCAAACTTGTAAGAGAGAGGTGCACCGGTCCTGGAGGTACTGCAATACCAGGTCGATGCGTGGAGTGACAGAGCAAGCTCTTCTCCACTCCCTGTTCCAAAAATCCATTTAATATATGGTCCCCAGATAGGGGACGTATCAGATATTAAACTGATAAGAACAGATTTTTTTTTTTTTTTATCTTAGATAGGCTGGCACTTAGGTTCACAGTACACGGTATGAATGTTTGTTTTATATATTTTTTATGACAAATAAAGAATATTTTAAATCAAAAAATCTGTTCTTATCAGTAGGAAAGGGGATGCCTTCACTGGCCTGGGGGCGAACCCCCCAGTACGAAAGTAGGAAACGGGTCTGCACACTACGCTGGTCGAGGTCATGGGCCGGGATTGGCTGGAAGCCCGGCTATCCCTTTGCCAATTGAGCACTGGGGAGCACTGGTTTTATCCTCGCACATCCTGGTTCCCGTTATAAGGGGACCGGATAATTTTTTTTGCCTTTGCCGGCTGAGGCTTAGGCCCTATTGGCGCACCTAGATTAATTTGCCTGAATGAATTGGCACCCATATTATTTGCACAGAGACTTATCCCCACCCCACATAAATTTTTTTGATTTTCGTTTGTCATGTTGTAGCGGGACAGGCTGGGTCCTTTGGATCTTCAGCTTTCCCAATTGTACCCCCCTGAGGACTTCCTGGTGGCAGTGGGAGTTGAGGGGGTGGTGGTATATTGGTGGCCTCCCATAGCTTATGGCGCCGGCGAAGCCCTAAAGATCCCCTCTGTGGTGGGTCCAGTTGCGGATGGACAACCGGGAGGGGGAAGATGGTCCTGACTACCACTAGAGCATTGTGGTGTTTCATTGTGGTGTGAGGCACGAAAGCACGTACCGGCTTTCAAAAGAAAAAAATCTGCACTTGGTCTGGGCTATTTTTGAGAAGGCGATTAAAAAGACGGTTTCTGGTATGGCAAGGAGTACCTGAGGCCAAGAACACCGCTCGGCTGTAATCCCGGAGGAGAAGAAGGATACGTGGGGATGTGACCATGTGCAGAAGAAAGTCATCGAAGATTTGTTGGGTTATGAAACGTGAGTCTATTTTTGCAATCCAAAACTTTCCCCAAAGCGCTTTTTGATGTTTCTTTTAGGAGTTTACAAGACTTACAAACTTGTATGATGAGGAGGAGTGGATAAAGATGGAGACCTGCATTGGAGGGCATGAATTTGTGGTTAACGAAAACAAGCAGCGCATACCTGTGACTGTCCACATGTACAACCCCTTTGTGGAAGAAGAAGAAATTAGAACCTTTTGGACAGGTATTGTGTGAGTGTATCGCAAGGTACAAAATTAACAAATGTGTTGGTACTTTTAACGGGCAGAGAAGGTACTGGGTAACCTTCCTCCTGGATGTGTGGGAGAAAGGAGGTTTTAAACATCCCCCCCAGACTTTCTCTATCGGAACATGCCGGCTTTTGTGTAATGCTTTGCATTTGGTCACCTAAAAGCAGACTGTGAATCTGGAACAGTTTTAGAAATGTTTATAAGTCTGGGCTGTTACCTCCAGTGTACGGAGGGGTAAAAAATGCCACCTGTGAATCCAGAGTCATTGGCCAGGCAAGTCCTGAAGTACATAGGAAAAAAGAGCACCTATGCGGATGTTGCCAGGGGAGCACAGGTGAGTCCTGAAACACCCAGTAAGAAATCAGGGGATTCGGAGTGTGTAGGCCTGAAAACAAATGAGGCTAGTCAGGAGAGCCATGTGGGTACGAAATTGAGGGTTGCTGCGGCCTTCATAAAATTGGACACCTAGGTAATTTGGATGTAATGGTGGCTGAAGGGGAGGAGTTTGTGCATACAGATGAAGAGGAAGAACAGATGGAAGTAGTAGAAAAAGGAAATTAAAAGGAAAATAAAAAGGAGGGGATAAGGAGGGAAAGATGGACGCTTATCTCAGGAAATAAGCGAGTTTGAATCAGGATCTGAGGCCTCATGGGGAGACAGCATACAGGATTCTGATTTTCTGGGGGGACCTTCTTAAGTAAGGACTGTTTGCAGACTTCCAGAAACGACTGGCTTTAAAGAGGAAGTGGAGATACCTCAAAAAGGTCAAAGGCGGAAATGAGTGGGGTAAAGGTGGTTCTAAGAGAGGCAGTGTTGTAGAATGTAAAGCAAGAGGAAAGGCGGCAAAAGCAAAGGAAAAAAGAGGGCTCAGAAGGATGAAAGGGTTTTTGTTTTTTTTCTTTTCTGTTTTTCTTTTTCCAAAATAAGCTCCTATGCTCTGAATATTGCTACCCTAAATGTTAGGAGTATAAAATCTAAAAGTAGGAGAGGTTGCAATTTTTAATTTTTTTTCCCATTAAATTCAAATGTTTTGTGTTTACAGGATTGCTCATTAGGAACGGATCAAAGTCCGAAGAAATGGTCATTAGGACTAGTGTGTGGTCGTCAGGTATAGGGAAAAGTGGTGGGGTGGGTATTTTGTTTAAAAGTTTTTTCTTTGAAATTTTTGAGGTGATTCATATAGAAATGGCAGAGCGCTTTATGTCTGTGTGAATTTAAAGGGGCGATGATAAAGATAATAAATGTTTATGCTCCAACAGAAACAACAAGAGAGAATTGTTTTGTTTGAAAGGAAAGTTTTTTTTTTGGGCGGGGGAAAGGGAATTGTATTGTGTGTGGGGATTTTAATTGTATAGTGGTGAAGGGTGATAGGAAGGATTTAAAGGGGTGGATGGTGGTGGGGGGTAGTATATATTGGAAAGAAATAGATGAGATAATGTCTATTTTTGGGTATAGAGACGCTTTCAAGATAGCTGGGAATGAATTAAATTCCATTACATATTTTAGTGATAGTGGGAAAGTTTTCTAGAATTGATTTTATTTGTTTCAAAAACAGTAAAGTTAAAAATTATTTTGTAAGAAGAATCTTCTTTTCAGATCACGGATGTGTGGAGTGTGAGTTGGACGTAGAGAGTGAAAGGAGCTTTGGTAAGAGCACATGATGAGCTGATATCCCTCTTGGAGGGGGATAGAGTGAAGAAGAATTATAGAAAATGTTTAAAAAATGGTAAAGAATGAAAGGAGATTTTGAAGATGTGTGTTGATGGTGGGAGTGGATTTAAATATAAACAAAAGTGTTTTTTATAAACAAGGGCGGGTTGAAAGCAAAAAAAGAAAGGAGGAGTATGAATTAGGATGAAAGATTGGTGTATTTGGAGCATTTGAGAGAATGGGGGGAGGATGTGAAGAGTGAAATAGAAGAGGAGAAAAGAATGCGAGTAAGTTTCTGGAGGGAAAGGGAGGAAAGATAATTATGATGCGAGCGAGAGTGAATGTGAGGGGAAAGGATGAAAAGTGTACAAGTTTTTCTTAAAAAGGTGTTGGGAAGGTGTGGGTATGAATGCTGTTAGGACGGAGGAGGAGTAAGGAAGGTTTGGAAAAAGGGAAGTGTTGAATGAAGTATGGAGTTTTATTCTGAGTTATTTTATGGAGAAAGATAGAGATACGAACTAGAGAGTGATTGCTAAGAGTGATTGAGGATTAGATTGTCGCCTGAAGATAGAGTTGTTTGAATGAAGAGTTGGGTAGATGGATTGGATGATTTGTGTGAAAGGGATGAGTAAAGGGAAAGTACCTGGTAAGGATGGTTTGCCTGTGAATTTATTGTGAGTTTTGGGATATGATTGGGTGAGCATGTGTTCAAGTGTGTAAGAATGTGTTAGAAAGGGTTGCTTGTCCAGAAGTATGTGTGAAAGTGTGGATTGTGTTGTGTTTAAGAAAGGTGAGATGATGATTTAAGAAATGGAGGCCAATATCATTGTGAACGTAGGACTATAAGATCATATCTAAAAGTATTGGCCAATCGTCTGAGAAGCGTGATAGGAAAAATGGTTGGAGGAACAAGTTTGTGGTGTGCCTGGGAGACAGATTGGTGAATATTTGATAGGACATGCGTGATGGTATATGATATGAAAGGGATAGAAAGCAGAGAATGTAGCGGTGGTGACCTGGATTTTGAGAAGGCTTATGATAGGGTGTGCATGAGTTTATGTTTGCAGTTTTATGAAAATGGTGTGTCTGTAGATTGTTAGACTGGATTAAATGTTTATATATGGGTATGGTGAGTAACTAGTAATTAAGGTTGAATAAAGACATTCGTCCATCAAGTCCAACCTATTCCCTTTTTTTTTTTTTACCCTACCTAACAGTTGATCCAGAGGAAGGCAAAAAACCCCAGCTAAAAAAAGGGAGGGGAAGGAAAAAATCTTTCCTGACTCCAAACGGCAATCGGAAAGTATCCCTGGATAAACCAGATCTATATGCATTAATACCAGTAATTCTCAATATTTTTTAGTTTTAGAAACTTATCCAGGTTGTTGGTTGTGTGTGGGTTGTGCAAGTGAATGGTTTTTCTGACAAAAGAGGGTTTAAAGATCAGGTGTGAGACAGGGGTGCCCCCTGTCTCCTATATTGTTTTTTACTGTGTGATAGAGCTCGTTGTTGCGAGCGATAATGAGTGATAAAGTTATGCGTGGTATCGAGTGTGCCTGGGGTGAGGGAGAGATTTGCGTGTGATAGGTTATATGGATGATGTGACAGTGGTTTGTAAGACGTGTGCAAGTTTGAGAAGAGTAAAATTATTGATTGACTGTTTTTGTATGGCGAGTGGTTTTAAATTGAATGTGAATAAAAGTGTCTGTAAGACGTTTGGAGAGTGGGTGGAGGTTGAAAGGTGTGAATGGCCGATATAGAAGGTGGAGTAAAGTGCTTGGAGTTACGTTTGATAAGATATGTATGGGAAAGAGAGTTGGGAGAATGCTTATGTAAGAGTGAAGGGAAAAGTGGACTTCTGGGCCCTAAGGTCCTTACTATAGAGGGTAGGATACTGATAGTGAAAGCAGTAGTGATTCCATTCCTGCTATTTATAAATAATGTTTTTCCAATATCAGAGCCGAATGTTAAAAAAGATGGATAGATTGATTTTTTGTTTTGTCTGGAATTCAAATGTGGAGAAATTGAGACGTGAGATTGTAGTAAAAATGAGATGAATGGTGGGAAAGGTTTAATGAATGTTGAGAGATTTTTGGGCTGTTAGGTATGTTAGTTTGGTGGTTAGAGTGAGGCAAAAGGATAGTGTGATGGATGCATGGTGAGGTTGCATGTGGGAATGTTTGCGGAAGTATGGTTTATATGATTTAGATTTACGAAAGCCGATTTGTTTGCACCAGCGTGGTTTTATGTGGGATTGGAGAGGTGTGTGCGTAGAAATCAATTGGAGGATGTGTCAGTGAATGAGTGGTGCGATTGTAAAGGGGTACTGAAGAGATTGAATGCGGCTGAACAAATGGTTATGATTGGTGGTTTAAGTGAGGTTGAAAGTAAAATGGTGTGGAAGAGAGTAAATGAAAAAGAGCTTGTGAATAGACAGAAAGATGTGGCGTGGATGGCAGTGCATGGATGTTTGCCTACTAGGATGTTTTCAAAGGAGGAGACGTTTGGTTGAGAGTGAGATATGTCCGAGAGAGGGGTGTTGTATGGAGAGTGAGGATGTGTTACATGTGTTTTGGAGATGTAGTATGCAAAGGGTGTTTGGGAAAAATGAGATGGTTTATAAGAGGTTTAACTGGGTTGGAGAGTGTGTCATATGGAATGATGTTGTATGGATGGGATAATGTAGATAAAGCTAAAGCCAGAGTCTTTTGGCTCATTGTATGTTGTATGAAAGAAGTGTTTGGGATGTAAGGAATTTATGTGTGTTTAGAAGTATGAGATGACGTGAGGAAGATGTGTGAGATTAGTGTGTGGTAGACTGTATGGATATGGATAGGACAAAAAGAAGCATGGAGAAAAGGATGCTGAAGGGTATGGAAATTCCTAAAATGGAGAGATTGGTTAGTAAATTGTTTCTTATTGTATATTACAAAATGTTGCTTTATATTGATGTTTACGATATGTTTAATTTTTAAACGAAATTGATGATGACGTTGGTAACTTGTTAGTTATGAATTGCAAGTTAAGTACAATGGCTGAATGATTTCGAAAAAAAAAATAAAAAAAAAATCTGCACTTGGTCTGGGTCTGGAAGGGAAGGCGATAATTGTTGCTGGTATGGCGCGAGTACCGGAAGCAAAAAATACAGTGAGGCTGTATATTCCTGTCGACAAGCGTGGAACCTGGGGATTGTACCATGTGCAGAAGACCGTGATTGAGAAGTTATTAGGTATGGATCATGAGAAAATTTTTTGTGTGCAATGCTTTCCCCAAAACGGATTCTTCGATGTTTCTTTCAGAACGGCTGAAGATTTGCAGACATGCATGTTTAGGAAAATGGAAAAGGTCGGAGATCCAATGATAGAAGGTATCAATTTTGTTATTAATGAAGCCAAACAACGTGTGCCGTTAGTTCTTCACATGTACAATCCTTTTGTGGAGGAAGAGGAGATAAGAACCTTCCTAGGAAGGTATTGTATACATGTTTCCCCTGGTATAAAAATGGTAAATGTGTTTGGGACTTTTAATGGGCAAAGGAAGTATTGGGTCAATTTTATTCCTGATTTATTTGGAATTGGGGGTACAAAACATCCTCCCCAAGCCTTTTCCATAGGCAACAACAAAGGGTATTTGTACTATCCTAACATGCCTACCTTCTGCAGGAACTGTTTTTCATTTGGGCACACTAAGAGTGAGTGTGAAGCCGGGACTGTTTGTAAAAATTGTTTTCAATCGGGTCATGTTGCGTCTCAGTGTTCGAAGGGAAGGAAGTGTCACTTATGTGGCTCAGACAAACATTTGGCAAGACAGTGCCCAGAAGTTCCTAGACGTAAAGCAACATACGCAGATATTGCTAGAGGGGTACAAGAGGAGGAGGGAATACCTGAGGATAAGGAGCAGGAGGAAATGGCGGAGTCAGGGCCTACAAACTTGTTGGAGCCTGAGAGGGAGAATACATGTGGTTGTGAGATAGAAGGGGCGGCGGCCTTCATAGTAGTGGATCCGGATGACCTAGATGCCTTGATTGCAGAGGGGGAGGAGCCGGATGATGCAAATACAGAGAAGGAGGAGGATATGGATGTGACTAAAAGTACTTTAAAACGAAAATTAAAAAGTGCTGTAGGGGAAGAAACAGTACTTCCTCCATCCCAAGAAATAAAGGAATTTGAGTCAGGCTCTGAGACATCCTGGGGGGATAGTATACAAGATTCTGATTCATCAGGGAATGCCTTTGTGAACCAAGAGACGGTACAGAGTTTCCAGGAGATTACTGGTTTCAAAGGAAATAAAGGGGACAAAAAAAAGGCAAAGGGAGAGATGAAAGGAGTTAAAGGTGCTGCTGAAGAGTTTCCAGTAAGGGTTGTTAGAGCCAGAGGGAAGGCAGCCAAAAAAGAAGGAAAAAAGGGTCCAGATGGTTGAAATTTGGAATCTCTATTGTCTTTGGTATAAAATTCTAAAAATTTTCTATGTTGTTCCTAAAGGTAGCCTCTCTGAATGTGCGGAGTATTAGGGCTAGGAACAGGAGAGCTGCGATCTTTAGGTTATTATCTTTGTTTTCTGTTAATATTTTTTGTTTACAAGATTGTAATTTAAATGAGGTCCCAAAGTCTGAGGGTTGGGAACATGGACCAGCGGTGTGGTCATTAAATAATTATAAAAATAATGGGGTAGCTATTCTCTTTAAAGGGAATAGGTTTAGGTTGACCAAAACAATAGAAATAATGCAGGGGAGATGTGTTTTAGTTTTCTTTTATTTTTGTGGGATAATGTTTAGAATCATAAATATGTATGCCCCAGTGAATAAGCAGGAGCGGCTGAGTTTGTTTGGAAAACTTAAGTTTTATTTGAGTGGGCGGGGTCCTCTCATAGTGATAGGAGATTTTAATTGTATTATGTTTAACGTGGATAGGAGGGGGGTGGGGGGAGAGTGTGATATTGACATAACAGGAAAAGAGTTGTTAGAATTAATTCAGATTTTTAAGTTGAAAGATGTTGGTAAAGGGAAAGGGTTTACTTTTTTTAGCGATAAAGGGACTGTTAGTTCAAGAATTGATTATTGTTTTATCTCAAATGATTTACAAGCAGGGGATTTTTCGGTGACAAGACAACCGTTTACAGATCATGGATTAATGGAATGTGGGGTGGGTGTGGTGAGTGAGAGGAGTTACGGGCGTGGTGTATGGAAATTAAATGTGAGTTTGCTTGAGGAGGAGTGTATATGTAAGGATTTTGAGAAATGTTTCCGTTGGTATAAGAAAAGAGTGTTGGATTTCCCGAATATCGTGGAATGGTGGGAGTGGATAAAAATAAAAATAAAGAAGTTTTTTATACAAAAAGGATGTGTGAGTGCTAATAAGGAACGAGAACAGTATGTTTTGTGGCAAAAGCGGTTACAGTATTTACAGGAACTAAGAGAGTTAGGGGATGATGTAAGGATAGAGATGGATGAGGCACGAGGAAAAATTAATGAGTGTCTAGAAACAACAGGGAGAAGGATTATAATAAAAGCAAAGGAAATCATTAGGGATCAAGATGAGAAGTGTTCCAAATATTTCTTTAAGAAAGTTTTTTCAAATAAGAGTGAAATGCTAAGCGTTTTGGATGAGTGTGGAGTGGAATGGAAGGGAAATGATAAAATTAAAACAGAAGTTTGGAAATTTTATGATAATTTGTTTTCTCCTAAAGCCAAAGATCTGGGAGTGGAGAAGGAAATTTTGGAAGGGATAGAGGAGTGTTTGGGGAGAGAGGATAAAGAATTTTTAGAAACGGATATTGTGAAAGGGGAAATAGAAGCTGTATTGAAGGAAATAAAAAAAGGGAAAACGCCAGGTAACGATGGATTGCCAATTGAATTTTATAACGCATTTTGGCGTGTAATTGGCGATAGTGTGACTGAGGTGTGTATGGAAGTGTTAAAAACAGGGGAACTCTCAAAATCTATGAGTGAGAGTATCGTAGTGTTAATGTTTAAAAAAGGAGACAGAAGATCATTAGTTAATTGGCGTCCGATTTCACTCTTAAATACGGACTATAAAATGATAGCAAAGGTTTTGACAAATAGAATGAATGAGGTGATAGAGAAAATGGTAAGTGATTGTCAAGTATGTGCGGTACCGGGGAGAATGATTTCTGAAAGTTTGGTTTGTCTGAGAGATGTATTATGGGTATGTAAGGATAGGAAACAGCCAGTGGCAGTTTTGGCAGTTGACTTTGAAAAAGCCTATGATCGTGTGAGTCATGAATTTATGTTTGCTGTGCTCGGAAGGATGGGAGTGCCTGAAAGAATGGTAGGGTGGATGAAATGTTTGTATGGGAAGATTGGATGTAGAGTGCTTGTGAATGGATGGTTGAGTGGGAAGGTTGAGATTAGATCTGGGGTTAGACAAGGATGCCCCTTGTCGCCGATACTTTTTATATGTGTTATTGATCCATTGCTAAGAATGATAAAAAAGGACAAATTGATAAGAGGAATTGAAGTACCAGGGAGTGGTGGTAATTGCCTAAAGGTTATTGGTTATATGGATGATCTTACGATAATATGTAAAGATCAGACTAGTTTAAGAAGAGGGAAGCTACTTTTAAGTATCTTCTGTATGGCAAGTGGATTTTGTGTGAATGAGAAGAAATGTGAATGTAAGTTGTTTGGAGACTGGGGTGAGAAAGAACAGTGTGGATGGGAAATAAAGAAAGGGGCTATTAAGATCTTGGGGGTCAAATTTGATAATGAGTTATATGGGAAGGAAAGTTGGGATGACATATATAATAAGATAGTTAAGAAGACCCAATTTTGGTCCTTGAGATCATTGTCACTGGAAGGGAAAATTTTGATCATTAAAACAGTGTTGTTATCGAGTTTGTTATATTTGAATTTTGTATTTCCGGCTCCGGATAGACTACTGAAAAGAGTAATAAGGGTCCTTTTTGTGTTTCTTTGGTCTTCTAAAATGGAGAAATTAAAGAGAGAGAAAGTGTTGAAAACGAGGGTGAATGGAGGGAAAGGGATGATTGATGTTACGAGGGTGTTAAGTATGAGGTATGTAAGTATGTGTGCGAAGGTGTGTAGAAAAGATAGTCTGGCGGGGTGTATGATGAGGTATGTAGGAGGGAATGTGTTGCGAAAGACTAAATTGAGTGATGTTGATTTGAGAAAGCCAGTGTGTTTTTATACGCCTTGGTTTTACGTAAGAATTGAGAGATGTGTAAGGAGATTGGGTTTGAGTGAGGTGAACAGGGATGAGTGGTTAGAGTGTAAAAAGGTAATGAAAAGCTTAGAAGAGAGAGAGAATATGGAAAAACTTGAGGGTTTGAATGAGAGGGAGTGTGTGAAAGTTTGGGAAAATGTAAATCAGAAAGATTTGACAAATAAGCAAAAAGATGTTGCTTGGTTAGTGGCACATAAGTGCCTACCCACTAGGGCCTTTCAGAGTAGGAGAGGTCTTGTTAATAGTGAACAATGCCCTAGGGAAGGATGTGGAGGGGCAGAAACAGTGAACCATTTGTTATGGGAATGTGAATATGCTAGGAAAGTGTGGAGAAGTATGGGTAATATAATAAAGGGATTGACAGGGATGGAATATGTGTCATTAAATATGATGCTTTTTGGAATAGTAGATCTAGATAAAAGGAAGGGAAGAATTTTGTGGTTGGTGATTAATTGTATTAAAGAAACATTATGGGATGTCAGGAATATCCTGATATTTAGGAGACAAAACCTGGAAACAAAAGAATGTGTGGGTATGATTGTTGGGAGAATGTATATATATGGTCAGAGTGATGTGAGGAAATATGGTTATGAAGATGCAGAGGGTCTTTGGAAATTTAGAAAATGGAAACAGTGGCTGTAAAATATTTGATTTTGAATTAATGTTTTTTTTCTTGGGTAAACAAAGTAATTCAGAAAACAATGATGTGATGGTTTTTGGTTTGAAGTGAAAACCGAAAAGATACCGGATCTGACAGTTTTTTGAATAAAAGAAAACAAAAAAAGAAAAAAAAAAAAAAAATCTGTTCTTATCAGTTAATATCTGATACGTCCCCTATCTGGGGACCATATATTAATGGATTTTGGAACAGGGAGTGGAGAAGAGCTTGCTCTGTCCACTCCACGCATCGACCGGTATTGCAGTACCTCCAGGACCGGTGCACCTCTCTCTTACAAGTTTGCCAAGATAGAACTGAAAAAAAAAGGAAAGCCTGGCTCTTTCTTTTTTTCCCCTCTTTCTCCTTTTCGTGTCAGCTTTTCGACATTAAGAACAGACTTTTGTGGATTTGTCTGCCGTGTCCAGTTATTTCATTTTTTTCTTTGGAGGTGTCTTTTTTCTCACTCTTGCAGCCTTGTTCTTTTCACCTTGTCTGTTCTCCCAATTTTCTCTGTGTCAGGGTCGCCCCCCAGCGGTCGACCAGTCTGTTTCTTTCTTTCTTCTTTCTTCTTCTTTCTTCTTTCTGTTCTTTCTTCTTTCTCTCTTCTTCTTTCTGTCTTTCTTTCTTCTTTCTTTTGCAGCTGCTTGTTGCTCCTCAGCCTACCTGCTTGCTGACCGACTTAGTCTGGATGGATGCTCCTTGCCATCTCAGAGGTGTCAGACTCGAGGATATGACAATGTGCTGCTTGCTTGCTTGCACAGAGCCTCTTGGAAGAAGGACGACGTCTCCTCGTGGAGCCCTCGCCCCCTCCCCCGCACCCGCCCTCTCGTGGGTGGGATTATGTAGATGTCCGAGGGAGTTTGGAAGAACGGCCGAGCTGATGCTCGGGATCGGCGGCTGAGGATACGGCTAGAGAAGACCCGTGGTGTCAGAGGACTAAAGCCCCCAGCTTAGAGAGCAAGCCTTGCAAGCAAAGGTGTGCACCCCTGGCGGCTGGGGCCATACAGAGGCAAAACATCGGCCCATGCATCAGAGCACGGAGGGAGCGAGCGTCGAAGAGCCCCGGAACGGGCAACGTCGGGGGAGGGATTTCTCCCCGTGGGGCCATCACTGGCGTGGGGTGGCCCGCTCGGCCCTGCCGCAATTCGGGTTATCGTTCTCGGCTTTGGCTAAGATCAAGTGTAGTAATGTCTTATCAGTTTAATATCTGATACGTCCCCTATCTGGGGACCATATATTAAATGGATTTTTGGAACAGGGAGCTGGAAGAAGAGCTTGCTCTGTCCACTCCACGCATCGACCTGGTATTGCAGTACCTCCAGGACCGGTGCACCTCTCTCTTACAAGTTTGCCAAAGATAGAACTGGAACAAAAAAGAAAGCCTGCTCTTTTCTTTTTTTCCCCCCTCTTTCTCCTTTGTGTCAGCTTTTCGACTCTTAAGAACAGACTTTGTGGATTTGTCTGCCTGTGTCCAGTTATTTCATTTTTTTTCTTTGGAGGTGTTTTTTCTTCACCTCTTGCAGCCTTGTTCTTTTCACCTTGTCTGTCTCTCCCATTTTCTCTGTGTCAGGGTCGCCCCCCAGCGGTCAGACCAGTCGGTTTCTTCTTCTTTCTTTCTTTTTTCTTTCTTTCTTCTCTTTCTTTCTTGCTTCTTTCTTTTTTTCTTTCTTTTTCTTTCTTTCTTTCTTCTTTTGCAGCTGCTTGTTGCTCCTCAGCTACCTGCTTGCTGACCGACTATGTCTGGATGGATGCCTTCCTTGCATCTCAGAGGTTCAGACTCGAGGATATGACAATGTGTGCTTGCTTGTTGCTTGCACAGAGCCTCTTGGAAGACGGACGACGTCTCTCCTCGTCGGAGCCCTCGCCCCTCCCCGCACCGCCCTCTCGTGGGTGGATTGGATATGTAGATGTCAGAGGGAGTTTGGAAGAACGGCCGAGCTGAGTGCTCGGGGATCGGCGGCTGAGATACGGCTAGAGAAGACCCTGTGGTGTCAGAGGACTAAAGCCCCCAGCTTAGAGAGCAAGCCTTGCAAGCAAAGGTGTGCACCCCGGCAGGCTGGGCTGCCATCAGAGGCAAACATCGGACATGCATCAGAGCATGCCGGAGGGAGCGAGCGTCGAAGAGCCCCGGAACGGGCAACGTCGGGGGCAGGGCTTTCTCCCGTGGGCCCATCCCTGGCGGGGGTGGCCGCTCGGCCCTGCCGCAATTCGGGTTATCGCTTCTCGGCCTTTTGGCTAAGATCAAGTGTAGTATCTGTTCTTATCAGTTTAATATCTATACGTCCCTATCTGGGGACCCATATATTAAATGGATTTTTGGAACAGGGAGCTGGAAGAAGAGTGCTCTGTCCACTCCACGCATCGACCTGGTATTCAGTACCTCAGGACGGTGCACCTCTCTCTTACAAGTTTGCCAAAGATAGAACTGGAAACAAAAAAGGAAAGCCTGTCTTTTCTTTTTTTCCCCTCTTCTCCTTCGTGTCAGCTTTTCGACTCTTAAGAACAGATTTTGTGGATTTGTCTGCCGTGTCCAGTTATTTCATTTTTTTTTTTGGAGGTGTCTTTTTTCTCACCTCTTGCAGCCTTGTTCTTTTCACTGTCGTCTCCCAATTTCTCGTGTCAGGGTCGCCCCCCAGCGGTCAGACCAGTCTGTCTTCTTTCTTTCTTTCTTTTCTTTCTTTCTTTCTATTCTTTCTTTCTTTTCTTTCTTCTTTCTTTCTTCTTCTTTCTTTCTTTTTCTTTCTTTCTTTCTTTGACAGCTGCTTGTTGCTCCTCAGCCTACCTGCTGCTGACCGACTTATGTCTGGATGGATGCCTTCATGCACAGAGGTGTCAGACTCGAGGATATGACAATGTGTTGCTGCTGCTTGCTTGCACAGAGCCTCTTGGAAGACGGACGACGTCTCTCCTCGTCGGAGCCTCCGCCCCCTCCCCCGACCGCCCTTCGTGGGTGGGATTATGTAGATGTCAGAGGGAGTTTGGAAGAACGGGCCGAGCTGAGTGCTCGTGGATCGGCGGCTGAGATACGGCTAGAGAAGACCCTGTGGTGTCAGAGGACTAAAGCCCCCGCTTAGAGAGCAAGCCTTGCAAGCAAAGGTGTGCACCCCTGGCAGGCTGGGCTGCCATACAGAGGCAAAAATCGGCACATGCATCAGAGCATGCCGGAGGGAGCGAGCGTCGAAGAGCCCCGAACGGGCAACGTCGGGGGCAGGGCATTTCTCCCCGTGGGGCCCATCCCTGGCGTGGGGTGGCCGCTGGCCCTGCCGCAATTCGGGTTATCGCTTCTCGGCCTTTTGGCTAAGATCAAGTGTAGTATCTGTTCTTACAGTTTAATATCTGATACGTCCCCATATCTGGGGACCAGATATTAAATGGATTTTTGGAACAGGGAGCTGGAAGAAGAGCTTGCTCTGTCCACTCCACGCATCGACCTGGTATTGCAGTACCTCCAGGACCGGTGCACCTCTCTCTTACAAGTTTGCCAAAGATAGAACTGGAAAACAAAAAGGAAAAGCCTGCTCTTTTCTTTGTTTTCCCCCTCTTTCCTTTTCGTGTCAGCTTTTCGACTCTAAGAACAGACTTTTGTGGATTTGTATGCCTGTGTCAGTTATTCATTTTTTCTTTGGAGGTGTCTTTTTTCTCACCTCTGCAGCCTGTCTTTTAACCTGTCTGTCTCTCCCAATTTTCTCTGTGTCAGGGTCGCCCCCCAGCGGTCAGACCAGTCTGCTTCTTTCTTTCTTTCTTTCTTTCTTTCTTTCTTTCGCAGCTGCTTGTTGCTCCTCAGCCTACCTGCTTGCTGACCGACTTATGTCTGGATGGATGCCTTCCTTGCCTCTCAGAGGTGTCAGACTCGAGGATATGACAATGTGTTGCTTGCACAGAGCCTCTTGGAAGACGGACGACGTCTCTCCTCGTCGGAGCCCTCGCCCCCTCCCCCGCCCTCTCGTGGGTGGGATTATGTAGATGTCAGAGGGAGTTTGGAAGAACGGCCGAGTTGAGTGCTCGTGGATCGGCGGCTGGGATACGGCTAGAGAAGACCCTGTGGTGTCAGAGGACTAAAGCCCCTAGCTTAGAGAGCAAGGCTTGCAAGCAAAGGTGTGCACCCCAGGCTGGGCTGCCATACAGAGGCAAACATCGGCACATGCATCAGAGCATTCCGGAGCGAGCGTCGAAGAGCCCCGGAACGGGCAGCGTCGGGGGCAGGGCATTTCTCCCCGTGGGGCCCATCCCTGGCGTGGGGTGGCCCGCTCGGCCCTGCCGCAATTCGGGTTATCGCTTCTCGGCCTTTTGGCTAAGATCCAGTGCAGTATCGAGAGCTAAGGAGAGCGATCACTGCTGCGGTTTGAAAATGGCAGGAAGGAGTCCTGCCAGGGCATCTGCTCCAGATGCGCCTAATACCGTAAGAATGTACTTTCCTATTGAAAAGAAAGAATCATATGGTTAATATTCCGTCCAGAGGAAGATATTTGAGGATTGGCTCGGTATGGATAGAGCAAGCATATTTTGTGTTCAACCTTTTGTTAGCCAAGGTTACTACGACATATCTTTTGCTACAGCCGTGGCTATGCGCACTTGTTATTCACGCATCCAGGAGAAGAGTGCGCACCCGGATTTCCAGGATTTATTATTTTTTGTGCATGAAACTACAGCTAGGTTTCCGATTACCGTGCACCTGTACAACCCCTTTGTCAGTGAGGAGGAAATACGTTGTGTAGATGTCAGAGGGAGTTTGGAAGAACGGCCGAGCTGAGTGCTCGTGGATCGGCGGCTGGGATACGGCTAGAGAAGACCCTGTGGTGTCAGAGGACTAAAGCCCCCAGCTTAGAGAGCAAGTCTTGCAAGCAAAGGTGTGCACCCCAGGCTGAGCTGGCATACAGAGGCAAACATCGGCACATGCATCAGAGCATTCCGGAGCAAGCGTCGAAGAGCCCCGGAACGGGCAGCATCGGGGGCAGGGCATTTCTCCCCGTGGGGCCCATCCCTGGCGTGGGGTGGCCTGCTTGGCCCTGCCGCAATTCGGGTTATCGCTTCTCGGCCTTTTGGCTAAGATCCTGTGTAGGATCGAGGGCTGGTGATAGGAAGCGATCATCTCCAGAGGATGGCTATCGTAGGGGTTACAGGTATGAATGCTTTGACGTATGAATGTGTGATGTATGGTGCGTGTGGCAGCGCAAAAAATAGTTTTCGAATGCTATGGTTTATCACCCTTTCGGTAAGAGAGGCCATCTGGGACACCAGAAATATCTGCGTATTTAAAAAACGTAATCCAGATGTCATGGAATGCATTAATTTATTCCGCAGTAGAATTTATTTGTATTTATTAGTCGATAGGAAAAACCTGGGGAAGGACTGTGCAGACAGTCTGTGGCTTTTTGACAAATGGAACACATGGTTACCCTAATACAGTAGTATTTTTATTATTTATGTATTTTCTTCTTTTCTGTAAGATATGTGTATGTATGTTTTTCTCTTGTCAGTCCATTACTGACACCTATTGCTTTTTTGCAAACATTGCAGTCTCCCTGTTCTTAAATCCTACCGTATTGGTTTTTTATAATTAAAAGTTAAAGAAAAAACGTAGACCTGTGATGAAATGGTGATGTGTTTTGGTTAATGACCATAATATTGCCAGATCTGATTGGTTTATGAAAAAAAAAATTGTTCATTATATGGCCTTTTGTATTAGATCTTTGGCTAAAGGAAATTTATACTCCCATATGTTGTATTACTTAGCAGGAACTTTGTTTTGTAGATGGGGTTTTGTTAAATGGGATAACACAAGACCACGTTGTTTTGGAGTTCCAAAATTTTATTTGGTATTATTAAACAAGGTTAAAAAGTTCAAAATCGAAGAAGTGGAGAAGGAACTCTGGGATAAATCAAGGAAAGTTATGAGATATATTGGGGATAAGGAAAGTATTGTACAGAGATTATCACTTTGGTCAATAACAGTGCTTAAGCGTTGCTTGCAATAATTTTAGCTAAAACCCTTAAATCTCATATTAAAAGGTAAATGGGTCATAATTTTTCAATCTTTCTTATCGCCCTGTTTTAAAAAATCAATAGATGAATCCCTCTTTGCCACGACAGAGGTAATTTGTCAACAATAAAAGCTTCTTGTATAACGTTAATATAGATCATCTTTAAAATTCCCCAAAAAGTCAAGATAAAATCAATCGGCAGCCCATCCTCTCCTCCTGGCGCCTTCCGTTAGAAAAACTTTAAAAAACGCATAAAAAGTTCCTCCTCGAAGATCACGGATAAAATTTCTTGCTCTAAAACATCTAGTTTAAAATCAAGGAATTAATCCAATTAGATAAAAGGGGGACTTATCAATGTTCTTCTCTAAAAAGGGTCTGATAAAATTAAGTCACCTCTAAAATATCATTCATATTGGTCTGCCCATTTAACATTCGATCAGATTTCTCCTTTTTTTTTTTTTCCGTTCTTAAAAAGAATCTGGAGCACTTTTTCTCTCCTTCTCTAGTGCTTAACATGCGAATTAAAAATAATTTCTTTTCCTTTTTTTGTGTCTAAAACTTTATCCATTTTACTCTTCAAATTAAAAATATCATTCTCCACCTCCACCCCAGCCTCTCTTAATTTATATAAAACTTGCAATTTTTTATTCAGCATTGAAAATGTTTTCCTTTTTTTTCTTTGCTTTAATTTACCTTCTTTAATAAAAAATTCTTTATTTGAAGTTTAAACCATTTCCCACCACTCCATCAAGGAAATCCTGGAGCTCTTTCATTAACCCATTGCTGGTATTTCTCCTCAAAATGCCCTTTAACAGTTTCATCCTCTAAAGGGATGTATTTAACCTCCATAAACTCTTTTAAACTTTTGGTTCACCACTCATAAAAAACCTTGTTAACTTTTATGGTCCAGAAAACCACGTTGCTTAAAGGTCCATTTAAAGGGATTAAAATCTTTAGTAAAAAAGATAAAAATCAATTCTGGAGGAAACTGATTTGTTAGCCCATGTAATAGCCAGGCTCATTTGGATTAAACCTCCTTCCCGGAATCCTTAGGTTAAAATCACAGATAAAATTTTGCAATAAAACACTAGAGCGATCCTGTTTAAAACTAGAGGCCTCCACCGTGTTCTTGCTCTGGATTCACCCATTCGGACACAATTAAAATCACCAGCAATTAAGGGTGGGTACCTGTACAAAAGAGGGTAAAATTTCAAATAATTCCAATCTTTCTTGTTACTAGATTACATAAACATTTAAAACACGTAAATAAACCACCATTAAAATTCAGGTAGTTAAAAGTGCTCTTCCAGGAACAATTTCCATAAATCTCTGTATAGATATAAAGTGACTCTTGCATAACATCCAACTCCAATGATCGATTATCGTTGCTGCCTGACCAAAAGGATGGTCCAAGAGTCCAATCTTTTTTTAAAAAATTCTAATTTAAAGCAATGTCAATTCCACACTCTTGTAAAAGGCAAATGTCAAAGTCTCTATTGTTCAAATAAGAAAATAAAGCAGCCCTTCTCCTACAGGGCTCTTTAACACCTCGTGTTAAAGGAGGCTACTTTTTTTTATCAGCTTCATTGTCCTGGTTTCCTGGGTAGACGAGTCCATGTCTATTACAGGAGACCTGCCTCGAGCTCTCTTTCAGGACTCGAAACCCCCATTACAGGGGACTCAAAATTTAAAATATTACATGATCAAGGCAACACCAAACCCTACCTCCACCTCGCCTTTACAGAGCTTTCATCAGAGGAATAATACGTTTACTTTTTGTTGGATCCCACGAGTCTCCCCCTTTATAGACGCTTGCCTGCAGGCTTCATCGACTCTTCCTCGGCTACTATACATCCTAATCAGGTGTGTGGGATACCAGGTAGAAGCATGACAGAGACGTTGAATGTGGTTCGTGATGTGATCTGGTATATGAAGGAGAGAGAATTGCCACTCGCGATCCTGTCACTAGATTTCGAGAAGGCGTTTGACCGGGTGTCCCACAAATATCTCTTTATAGTTTTTAAAGACAATGGGTGTGCCCTTGCAGTCCTTTTCCTCAATAGGATTAATATTGTATTGCTCAAGTTTTAGTCCAGTTTTAGTAAATGGGTTTCTATCTAAACGTGTGGCTTTAAAGTCCGGGGTGAAACAAGGCTGTCCCCTATCTCCTCTTTTATTCATATGTGCAATAGAACCTCTTTTAATGCTTTTAAGAAAGGATAAAGTATGTAAAGGTGTTTTAATCCCAGGGGGTGGCGGTAACCAGATAAAGGTACAAGGTTATATGGACGATGTTACTGCCTTTTGCACCACCCCTCAAGCGCTCGATAGAGTCATTTTACAAACTAAGTTATTTTGTGGCGCTTCTGGTTTTAAACTAAACATTAACAAGTGTGAGTGTATGAGTATTGGAAGGTGGGATGCTTGTAATGTAGCCGGAATAGAGGTTCAAACAAACCAGATTAAGATTTTAGGCATTGTTTTTAATTTTGAAAATAATGGTATTAATAATTGGGAACTGGTTTTATTAAAAATGGAGAAGAAAATTTCATTATGGAATCTTAGAAAATTGACTATGGAAGGTAAAGTCTTAATCATTAAAATGGTCCTATTACCTATTATGTTACATGTGGCAATGGTGTTTCCCCCTATAGAAATATATGTTAAAAAACTTACAAGATTGTGTTTTAGGTTATGTGATATATTTATGTTGCAGGAATGTGCCTTACCTTTCTCTCCATCCTATAGGTACCTCTGTCGGCAGTGGACCCACGCTCCCTCCTACTGGTCGGGTGGCGGCAGCTGTAAGTCCGCGGGTGTAGCCGTTCTCATCAGGGGGGGCCTCTTCATACTTGATTCCGTCCGGGAGTTGGTCTGTGGCAGAATTCTGGTCATAGATGGCTCCTGGGCGGGTGAGTCAGTCCGGCTAATCAATGTGTACGCCCCCCCTGGGAAGAATGAGCGCCTGGAACTTTTCCAGACCCTGCGGGCCCAGTTGGCAACCACCAGGGCAGTGGTGATGGGCGGGGATTTCAACTGTCCGATTGAGGAGAATGGGCGCAGCTCCAGCAACTATGCTAAGCTTGATGTGACATCGAAACTGCTGAAGGAAATGGTAACCGAAGCTTCCTTAAAGGATGCAATCGGATCAATCGGGAACGGCTCTGTCAATTATAGCTGGAGCCGCCACGACGGATCTGTGCGCTCTAGGATTGACTGTGTTTACCTCCCGCACCTCCCGCACAGTGGTCCCCTGCTTCTTCTCGGACCACAGGGGCATTCTCTTTCAGGGGACTCTGGGCCACGGTTTTCCTCCTGGCCCAGGCTCCTGGAAGCTGAACAGCACCCTGTTGGAAAGAGAGGACCTGCTAGAGGAACTCCGGAATGCATATATCAGCTGGAGAAACGAGAAATGTTATTTTAACTGTATAAGTGATTGGTGGGAGTTTGTGAAGATTAAGTTTTGCAGTTTCTTTCAGGCCAGAGGGAGACAACAGGCGTGTGAGAGGAAAGGCAACTTCAGGAGACTTCAGAGGCAACTCCAGTCCCTGCAGGACCTTCACCTTCACGGCTGGGACGTAAGAGAGGAGCTGGAGGAGACCAAGTCGTCGCTGAAAAAGCACAGAGCCAGAGCCATCATCTTCCGTTCCAATGTGGAGAATCTTGAGAAGGGGGAGAAGTGTAACTCTTTCTTTTTCAGGAAACTCCACTCCGGCCACACGCCCCTGACGGAGCTGCGGGACGAGACCGGCACAGACAGAAGGGGAAAAGAGGCGGTTATAAAAGTGGTTTCCGACTACTACAGCGCCCTCTACTGGTGTAGAGTATTTTTTGTCTGGTGTTACTAACGCGCTTGATCCTATAGGTGTTGCTCGAACAGAGGCCCCTTTGTCGCTGGAAGAGCTGCACTCTGCTGTCAAATCGTTTAGAACTGGCAGGACCCCGGACAGTGACGGTCTCCCAGCAGAGCTCTATGTAGCGCTGTGGGACCTCATTGGCCCGGACTTGCTGGAACTCTTCGAGGAGATGGCAGATGTAGACAGAATGCCCCAGTCACTGAGGGAAGGACTGATTACGATCTTGTATAAGCAGAAGGGGGAGAGATCGGACCTTAAAAATTGGCGTCCGATCTCTCTTCTGAATGTGGACTACAAGATCCTTGCAAAGGTACTTGCTAACCGGCTAAAGGCTGTCATCGGACAGATCGTCCATCCGGACCAGACCTGCGGCATCCCCGGGCGCAGAATTGAAGATAGTCTTGCTCTAATCAGAGACACGGTCCATTACATCCGGGACCGCCGCATCCGCGCGGCCCTGGTCAGCCTCGACCAGGAGAAAGCGTTTGACCGTGTCTCCCATGTGTTTATGAATAAGGCCCTGCGTAGACTTGGTTTAGGTGATAGATTTTGTTCATATGTTAGCCTGATGTACCGTGATATTGTCAGCTCGGTGTTAGTGAATGGCTGGAAAACTGACCCCTTTCCAATCTTGTCCGGGGTCAGACAAGGCTGCCCTCTCTCACCTCTTCTTTTTGTCTGTTGCATAGAGCTCTTCGCAGAAAGCATCAGACGGAACCAGAGGATCAGAGGGATCACTGCACCAGGAATCTTGAATCTGATTGGATCGAGGGTATTGGACCAATCAGATTTAAGATTTAAATTAGACCAATCAGATTTTAAAGGTGTGTATGGGAGACACTATAAAATGCAAGAGATCTGAATTGCAGCCTAGTGTTGGATTAGCTGCTGTACTGATAAATTGTAGTTAGGCATAAGGGCTACAAAAGATAGCTGTTAGACTAGTATACACCTGGCTAGGTAGGCTCCATGAGCTACCTTCAGCCCTGGTGAACCTTAGATCCTCCGTATTTGGAGGATCTAAGGTTCACGGAGACCAGGCGATCCAGGATGCCTGGCGCCTTATGAACTGTTTTAAGGATGCTATCTGGATAGCCAGGAATTGCCTGGTCCTAAGAAGGGAGAGGATGTCCATTTTGGACTGCCGCAAGCTAATCCATAGCTTGCTCAGAGACTATCCATTTTGGACTGCCGCAAGCTAATCCATAGCTTGCTCAGAGACTATACCATTATGGACAGAGTGGAGGAAGAAGACGGCGATTAATTGTTTTCTACCTCCCCCCTCCTTTCCCTTTGTGTCTGTTTTTAAATAAAGCTTCGGGCAAATGTCTCCCCCACCCTCACACCTCCTTTCCTTCCCCCTCACACTGAGGCTTTGTTTAATTGTGTAACAATGTTAAGTGTTGAATGTGCAATGCTGCCCCCTAGCCCAAATCCCCCCCTGATGTTTCACCCCTTGTTGTTTTGTTATGTAAATGTTTTAATGAATGTGGAGAGGTTCTTGGCTGTAAGGTATGTTAGTTTGTGTGTAAGGTTAAGTCAGAAGGAAAGTGTGATTGGTTGTATGGTAAGATATGCATGTGGGAATGTTTTGAGAAAGTACGGGTTGCTTGAATTAGATCTTAGAAAGCCGTTTTGCTTTGCTCCGGCTTGGTTTTATGTGAGGGTTGAAAGGTGTGTGCGAGGAATGGTTTGGAAGATGTGACTGTGAATGAATGGTGTAATTGTAAGGTGGTTTTGAAAAAGTTGGAAGTGGTTGAGCAAATGGTTATGATTGGTGGTTTAAGTGAGTCTGAATGTATGATGGTTTGGAAGAGGGTGAATGATAGTGAAGTTATGAATCGGCAGAAGGATGTGGCATGGATGGCAGTGCATGGATGCTTACCGACTAGAATGATGCAGAGAAGGAGATTGGTTGACAGTGAGGTGTGCCCGAGAGAAAGTTGTATGGAAATAGAGGATGTGAGGCATGTTTTCTGGGGATGTATGTATGCGAGAGGTGTATGGGAAAGGATGAGGTGGTTCGTGAGAGGTTTGACTGGGTTAGAAAGTGTTTCGTATGGGATGATGTTGTATGGATGGAATGGAGTGGATAAAATTAAGGCTAGGTTGTTTTGGTTAATAGTATGCTGTATGAAAGAGGCTTTCTGGGATTCTAGAAATTGGGGTTTCTAGTAGGATTATTTTGAATGGGAACTTAGGGGAGGAGATACAAGTTAAATCAAGGGTTAGGCAGGGATGTCCGCTGTCGCCGTTGGCATTTGTATGTGTATTGGAGGGGCTTCTCCAGGCAATTAGGAGGGATAAGGTGATAGAAGGGTTCAGGGTTCCTGGGAGTGGAGGGCAAAGTTTAAAGGTCCTGGCTTATATGGATGATGTGACCCTAATTTGTGTATCATCAAGGGCATTTCAGAGGGTGAAGTTTCATGTAGATGTGTTCTGTTCAGGGACAGGGTTTAAGGTGAACTGGGAAAAGTCAGTTTTTAAAAATTTTGGTAGGAGGTTGAGTGTAGAGGGTGGGGAACTGAGGGAGGAGCGGGGGGCGATCAAGATATTAGGCCTGCTGTTTTCGGATAATTTAAGTGGTAAAGATAATTGGGATGTGGTGGGAAATAAGATGGTTAAAAAATTGAATCTTTGGAGGCTGCTCAACTTATCGGTATATGGGAAGGTATTAGTTATTAAGGCTGTGATCCTCCCTTTGATGTTATATGTAGCCTTAGCCTTTCCACCAAC
>CM033476.1:293996529-294074314 GCA_019447015.1 Hymenochirus boettgeri | reverse complement strand
GTGATCCTCCCTTTGATGTTATATGTAGCCTTAGCCTTTCCACCAACACCAGCGTGTGTGGCAAAGGTAGAGAGAATTTTGTTTCTCTTTTTTTGGGGAGTGAAGTTTGAAAAACTAAAGAGGGAGACGGTCAAAAAAGAGTGTGTTAAAGGGGGAGTGAATTTCCCCTGTATTGAAAAATTCTTGTTTGTGCATTATGCTTCCTTTTGTGTAAAAACCTTGGGGAAAGAGAGTTTAACAGCATGTATGATGTTTTATTTGTCAGGGACAATGTTTAGGAGGGTGGGTTTGATAGTGTGGGATAACAAAAGACCATGTGTGTTTGCAGTGCCACAATTTTATTTATATGTACTGAAAAGGATGAGACAATTTAAACTGGAGCAGTTGGAAACGGCAGCATGGAAACAGCCGAGGTTAGTGCTGAAAAAAATGAAAGAGGGGGAGGAAATGTGCAGAATTGACAACCTAAATTTGGCACAATCGTGTCAGGTGTGGAAAGAGTTGCAGGGGCATAAAATTACTGGTAAACAGAGGGAGTTAGTGTGGCTTCAGCTGCACAGAGCATTGCCGACTAGGGCGTACCAGAAAAAAAGAGATTTGACCGATTGTGAAGTTTGTCCTAGGGAGGGGTGTGGCAGGATAGAGGACGTGACGCATTTGTTCTGGAATTGTGCTTTTGCTCAAAAAATTTGGAGAAAGTGTGGGCCATTGGCAAGAGAGTTGGGAGGGTTACAGGGCCTAAATTTTCGGTTTATTATGTATGGGCTTTTTGGGCTACCTAGGCAGCAAACAAGAGTGTTATGGATTTTAATTGTATGCATTAAGCAATTTCTGTGGGAGGGGAGAAATATTTTAATTTTCAAGAAAGAAGAAATTTCGGTGGATAATGCTGTTTCTATCATTTTGGGGAAAGTGTTTGTTTTCTTTAAACAGGATGTTAGGATGAGGGGGAAGGAGGATGCGGAGGGGTTGTGGAAGACCAAGAAATGGAGAGAGCTATCACAACCCTTGATTTAAAAAGATCCTGATTGTTTGTAATTAATTTTGAAAGTAAGAACCGTTACCCAATGAATGTTCAATGTGTAACCCATTGTGGAGGCATGATATATTAGCTTATTTTTTAGACCGGTTTGCAAATTTATGTGTCGCCAGGAGAAAATTGAACCAATGTTTTTGGGACTTTTTTTTAATGGCCAGAGTGCGATTAGGGTGGAGGTACAAGAGGATCCTGCAGGGGTGGTGGTTTGTTAAAAGCATCCCCCACCCCAAAGGACCTTCTCTTAAATTGGCCCCTAAATCGCAGGGCTCTACTCTTTTCTCATACAGGCAGCCTCTATCTCCGCACAATTGTTTGGCTGTTCGGCCATACTTAGGGATTGATTGCCAGAAGGAGCGTGTTGCAGGATATCTGTTTACCGATCTGGCCCATACTACGCCAGTTGTACGGAATCAAGGAAGTTGAAATCTCTGTTGGTCAGTGTTGCGCATCTTGCAGCAATTAGTGTCCATCTGCGAGAGATGTCTTGCAGATGTTTCCCTGGGGGGTGGTTAAAAAAGGGTTCCTAGAGAGTGCATCTGGCGCCGAGCGGATTTGGATTAGCTACCCAAAGATACTCATCGTTTGGGAAGAGGGGTTGCTGCAAGGAGATGGGTGTGATACCTCTATGGGCTAACGTAGGGGAAAGTGGTGGATATGTTGGCTGCGGAGGGAGAAGGCGATAATCAGGCCTGTTGTAGTTTGTAGTGAGGAAAGTATGGAAGTGGAAAAAATTGTCCCTTCTTTGATTAAAAGGAAAAATAAGGATCCAGAGAGACCTTTCAAGTTAGGGAGACGTGTTTGAAGATTTTCCAGTGAAGAGGGGTCTGGAGGAGATGTGGCATCTGCAAAAGGTCAAGTAAGACTCGGTCAGTCCTCAGTTGGGGGATAGTCCTGGAAAAGAAGACGTTAAAAATGTTATCTAGAAACAAGAAAGTTGGTTTTATTTATTTTAATTTAAAGGGGAAAAGGACTCCTAGGAAACACACAGCAAAATATAAACCAAAAAAAAAAAAAGAGTCCTCTTAAAGAAGAAACCCTTCGGTTCAAGGAAATTCTCCATTAATGATGAAAGGGGTTTAGTGGAAACCCAGCAGGGAAAGGGACCGTTCTTCTGCACCTAATGGGCTGCGCAAAGCTCGAGGGGGTTCAAAAGTTTAGATAACGAATTTGTTGTGTTTAAGAGTGTTTTTCTTTCTCTAGATCCTGTTTTTTGAATTGCCTATACAATAGGGACTTGAATGTGCTGGGTTTGTTTTTTTGTTTGGGTAATAAGTCGCACAAAAGAGAGGAGTGGCAATTTTGTAATTTTCTGCAACTTCACGTTTAAATATCTTTGTTTGCAGGAGTTGCAAAATTGAATCCTTAGTTCGAAAATGAATGGCCATTCGGACCAGTGTTTGTGGTTCAGCAGGGATAGGAAGAAGTGGGGGGTGAGGAGGGAGGGAATTTGTTTAAGATAATATATTGTCGAAATCACGTGACTGTGATTCATATTTGAAATATTGGTTTTTTTTTATGAGGGCCGGTGGTAGGTATGGTATGTGGGTGGTATATGTTAAAACTTTAAAGGGATGACGTTTTAAGGGTAATAATGTTTATTGCTCTACAGATAAATCCTAGTTTTTTCGACTTTTCCTTTCTTGCTAAGTTAAGATTTTTTTGGGGGTGGGACGGGTACCCTTGTCTAGTTTTTGGATTTACTTGTATTTTTGGTGAAGGTGATAGAAAGAATGTGGGGGGAGTGACGGGGTGGGTTAGCTATATTCGGGTAAGAATTTCCGTGCTCTTTTGCTGACAATTTGTGGTGTATAGGGATTTGCCTTTAAGCAAGACGGGGATCACGCTAATCCCGCAAACGTATTATATGTTGGCGCGGGATTTGAGCAGATGTGTTGCACGGATGATTAGATTCTTTGTTTGTTTTTCCAAGCCCAATTAAGGTAAAGTATTTTTACCAGAGGAGAAGGGTTTTTTTTTTCAGATAATGCGTGTGTGGTGGAAATGTTGCTTGGATATGGAAGTGAGATGGGGAGAGAGCGTATGGAGGGAGTTGGACAAAGGAATGTTATCTCTCGGAGGATGAGCAGGTGAAGAAGAGTATAAGAGCTGTTTTCAAAAATGGGTAAAGTGTACGGGGGACTTGTTGAGAAGAAGAATTGTGTAAATTGGTGGGTTGGGTAATATGGCGTTAAAATGGAAGACTCAAAAAAATTTCTCTCATATACCAAGGTCGTTTGCCGGAAAGTTAAATTTTAAACGAGGAGAAAGATGAGTATGGGAATTGCTATGAGGAGCGATGAAGCGGTGTTGGTTTATACTTGAGCAAATGAGAGAATGGGGGGGGGTGGCTGGAGGATGTGAGGAGTGAAATTGAGGATTTGATAGGAAGAATGCGGAAAAGTTTTGGATGAATTGAAAAGGGGGAAAATGATAATTATGCATGCTAGAGTGATATGTTGTCCTCTTTGAGAAGGATATGAAAAAGTGTACTAGGTTCTTTTTTAAGAGAGCGTTGGAAGAAACGAGAGGGTATGTTTTTTAGTGGTATGAATGAAGATGGAAAGAGAAGTGTCTGAGTACGTTGGCAGTGTTGAATGAGAAGTGCAGAATTTATTGAGTTATTCTCTGGAAAAATTTCGGATAAGAGTTTTAGAAGGTGAGTGTTTAAGGTTATTGTTAATTTGATGGGATGGCTTGTCGAAATGAGACTGATAAGAGTTATTGAAATGAAGAGGGAGGTAAGTGGGGAAGTGGTATGTATTGTTGTATAAAAGGGATGAAGAATGGTAAGGTGCTGGTTTATGGATGGGTTGACGGTTTGAAGTTTTTATTGTGTGGAATTTTTGGGATGTGATTGGTAGAATGTATACTCAGGTGGGTGTAAGTATGTGTTAGAAAGGGGGTTGTCTGGCTAGGAGATGTGGGAAAAGTATGATTGTTTTAATGTATAAGAAAGGAGAGAAGAAGGATTTGAGAAAACTGGAGGTGATTTCGTTGATGATGTTGATTATAAAGATCGTTGTCTAAGGTTTTGGTTGTGCGGAATAGGTGAGAGGTGTGATTGGTAAGAGGTAGGAGAGGCGCAGCAAGTGTGTGGGGTGCCTGGAAGACAGATGGGGGAATACTTGTTTGGGTCTGCGTGATAGATATGGTATGAAAGAGAGAAAAATAAACAGAATGTGGAGTGTGAGTGTTGATTTCTCGAAACAAAAGCGTTTATGGAGGCAGTAAGGGTGTGCATGATTATGGTTTGTTTACGGTGTTGTTTGGAAACAAATGGGTGTTGTGCCTGCAAAGGATGTTTAGAATGGATTAAGTGTTTAATAAGAATGAAAATGGTGCGTGTAGTTGTTATAAGTGCCTGGGTTATGACTGGGAAGGTGAATGTGAGATCAGGGGAGACAGGGGTAGTTTCCCTGTCTCCTATTTTGTTCATCGTGTGATAGAGCTATTGAGAGAGGTGAGTTATGAATGATACGTGATGCGTGGGAGATAGATAGTGCCAGGTTAGCGGGGGGTGAGAAGAGTTTTCCGTGTTTTGAGGGGTATATGGATGATGTAAACTGTGGTTGGTATAGTCGGTGGCGAGTTTGAGGAGGGCTAAGATTGTTGATTGACTGTTTCTGCATTGGCGATGTGGGTTTAAGTAGTAAATGTGGATAAAAGGGTGTTGTCAAGGAATTTGGAGAAGGAATGCGATTGAAAGATGTGATTGGCCAATTGTGGAAAGGTGGGTATTAGAGTGCCTTGAGTTGTGTGTGATAAGGATATGTGTGTGGTTTAGGAAAGATGCGTGAGAATGATTGTATGTAAGGATAATTCAAAAAGTTTGATTTTTGTTGGCCAGTTTAAGGGCTTAACCATAGAGGGTAGGGTTTTTCTGATCATTAACTCAGTGTGTATATGTCCCTATTCGTGCATATTTTTGAATTGTGGTGTTTCAGGTGCCTGATAGATGTTGAGAGAGAGCGTGTGAGACTGATCTTTTGGTTTTTGTGTGGAATTCGAATATGGAGAAGTTGAAACGTGAGACTGTGGTGAAAATGAGGAAGAATGGTGGGAAAGTTTAATGCATGTGGAGAGGTTCTTGGCGTAAGGTATGTTGTTGTGTGTAATGGGTTTTAAGTCAGAAGGAAAGTTGATTGGTTTTGTATCTTGTATCGGTAAGTATGCATGTGCGGAATGTTTTGATGATAGATAGGTAGGGTTGCTTGACAATTAGATCTTAGAAAGCGTTTTGCGTTGCTGGCTTGGTTTTATTGTGAGGGTTGAAAGGTTTTTCTGTTGTGGCGAGAATTGGTTTGGAAGATGTGACTGTGAATGGAATGGTTTTGTATTGTAAGGTGGTTTGAAAAAGTGGTAAGTGGTTTGAGTCAAATGGTTATGATTGGTGGTTAATGAGTCTGAATTGTTGATGGTTTGGAAGAGGTGAAAGATAGTGTATATGTTAGAATCGGCAGAAGGATGTGGCTATGGATGGCAGTGCATGGATGCTTACGACTAGAATGATGGATGAGAAGGAGATAGAAGGAGATTTGGTGTGACAGAGTTGAAGTAGGTGTTGCCGAGAGAACGTTGTATGAGAAATAGAGGATTGATGTGAGGCTATGTTATTCTGGGGGAGGTATGTATGGCGCGAGAGGTGTTTTTGGGATTTATGGTAAAGGATGAGAAGGTGGTTCGTGACGATGGTTTGACTGGGTTAGTAAAGTGTTTCGTATGGGATTGATGTTTGTATGGATGTTGAAGGAGTGGATAAAATTTAAGGCTTAGGTTTGTTGTGGTTAATTAGTTGCTGTATGAAAGAGGTTTTGAGGATTCAGAAATTTATTATGTTTTCAAAGAAGTATGAAAATGAGTGAAGAAGAGTGTGTGAGGTTAATATGTGTCGGTTGTATGGGTATATGTATGAAAGAGTAAAAAGAAGCATGTGTGATGAGGAGCGGATGGGAATGTGGAAAGTCCTGAAATGGAAAGGCATGGTTATAACTGGAATTTATGAATTTATTGGGATGTTATAGTATGTAAATATGTAAATTTATGATTATGGGATTCTTGTTGAAATTTATATTATTCTAAAGAAATTAATGAGATTTGAAAACGGTTTTGACAGTTGTAATTTGGTTGAATCCAGATTTGAATGACTAGCTCTGATATGGAAAAATTGAAAAAAAAAAAAAAAAATAAATCGTTTCTTACCCAGTTTACATATCGATACGTCCCCATCTGGGGACCAATATAAATGGATTTTTGGAACAGTGTGAGTGGAAAGAGCTTGCCTGTCCCCAACTCTCCACGCATGGACCATGGTATTGTGCAGTACCTCCAGGGACCGGTGGGCAACCTTCTTCTTACATGTTGCCAAAGTATAGAACTGGAAAAAACAAAAACAAAAAAAAAAGGTAAAGCATGGTCTTTTCTTCTGTACCCTCTTCCTTTTCGTTGTCAGCTTTTCGACTCTTAAGAACAGAACTTTTGTGGATTGTTGGACTGATGTTCCAGTTATTTTCATTTTTTTTCTTTGGAAGGGTTCTTTTTTTTTCATACCTCTTGCTGCCTGTTTGTCGTTTAAAGCTGTCTGGTTCCCGACATATGTTCTAGTTGTAGGGTGCCCCCCAGCGGTTTTACACCCTCTCCCCACTTCCCCCAGACCATGGAAAATGTGTTGCTTGCTACTAGAGCTTATTGGTATGACGGTTACGACGTCTCTCCTCGTCGGAGCCCTCGCCCCCTCCCCCGCCCTCTCGTGGGTGGGATTATGTAGATGTCAGAGGGAGTTTGGAAGAACGGCCTAGCTAAGTGCTCGTGGATCGGCGGCTGGGATATGGCTAGAGAAGACCCTGTGGTGTCAGAGGACTAAAGCCCCCCAGCTTAGAGAGCAAGGCTTGCAAGCAAAGGTGTGCACCCCAGGCTGGGCTGCCATAAGGAGGCAAACATCGGCACATGCATCAGAGCATTCCGGAGCAAGCGTCGAAGAGCCCCGGAACGGGCAGCGTCGGGGGCAGGGCATTTCTCCCCGTGGGGCCCATCCCTGGCGTGGGGTGGCCCGCTCGGCCCTGCCGCAATTCGGGTTATCGCCTCTCGGCCTTTTGGCTGCGATCAAAGAAGCAGATCGTGATGGCAGCATTTGAGGCTAGGCTGAAGAATACTGTGCGCCTTCTGGTAGAGCCAGGACATAGGAGGAGAGTAAATTTGCAATTTGTGGTGGAGACGCTTTTACATCGCCTATTCAAAACAGGACATGATCAGATTTATTGTCTACAGGACTTCCAATCCCAAGGAATTTATGACATCACGTTCTTTCATGAAGCGGACTGTTTTGGCTTTTACGAAAGAGGTAAGACCTTACTTTAAGAAAGTTATGATAAATAAAGGTAAAAAGGTGATTTTTCATGCAAAGGTGGATTGTCTTGAGCAAAATGAGAGATGTTCAAGATATTTCTTTAAAAAAGCGTACAAGAATAGGGAATGTATAACATCTATTAATACAGGGGATGGTGAAACTATTACGGATCCAGAGGGAGTGAGAAAGGAAATTGAGAAGTTCTATGGTGATCTGTACTCAGTTAAAAACAGGGATGTGGTGGTGGAGGAAGACATTCTGGAGTGTTTGGATACAAGGGTGGAGGAGCATGATATGGGGTATTTGGAGAGTCCAATATCGGCAAAAGAAGTAGAGATGGTGGATGAACAGGATAACACTCAAATCTTTACTCTGTATATGGTTGCCAGAGAACTCTATTTTTGTTCTGTTGTCAAGAAATTTAGAGAAACAGGAAACAGTAATAGTACAGGTATTCACTGGTGCCCTTTCAAGGCCCCAGACTTTTTGCCGTCTGTACCCAGACAGGCCTGACCTCTATAATACATTTTTGAGCAGGTAAATAGTTCATGTACCTTTATAACCCTGGATTTGTGGTTTGCTTTTTACCAAGCCTCAGTCACATAATCCTCCGAAGTTGAACTGGAAATAAACAAAATCCACAAACCAACTTATAACTTGTAAGCAGTCCTTACAGTTCGAAAAAACTTTTTTTCCATGTAGGCAATATCATCAGCTGGTCTTAGCTACTCCTTGGCATGAACTTATTCTAACGAATGAAGATAAGGATGTGTTGAATGAGAGGTTGGAAAAATGGGAAGTAGATGCGAGTGTGAAAGGTATGAAGAATGGGAAGGTGCCAGGAATGGATGGGTTGCCGGTTGAATTTTATGTGTGTTTTTGGGATCTGATTGGTGAGCATGTTTTTGAAGTGTGTGCGAATGTGTTAGAAAGAGAAAGGCTGTCGGAAAGTATGTGTGAAAGTGTGATTGTTTTGTTGTATAAGAAAGGTGGGAAGAATGATTTGAGAAATTGGAGGCCAATTTCTTTGCTGAATGTTGATTATAAAATTGTTGCGAAAGTTATAGCTAATAGGTTGCGTGGTGTGGTTGAGAAGATGGTGGGTGAAGAGCAAGTGTGTGGAGTGCCAGGGAGATCGATTAGTGAGAGTCTGATAGGATTACGTGATTGTTTATGGTATGAGAGAGAAAGAAAACAAAGTGTGGCTGTAGTAACAATTGACTTTGAGAAGGCGTATGATAGAGTTGTGCATGAGTTTATGTTTGCAGTGTTAGTGAAAATGGGCGTATCAGAAAGGTTGTTAGGATGGATTAAGTGTTTGTATAAGGGAATGGTAAGTGTAGTGAATGTAAATGGGTTGCATTGCGGAGGGCAAAGTTGCTCCTCCAGTGTTTCTGTATGGCGAGCGGTTTTAGTTTGAATGTGGATAAGTGTGTGTAAACCTTTTGGTGACTGGCGTGAGATCTTTGTGGATGGCCGGTGGAATCGAAAGGCTTGCGTGTGTTGGGTGTGATTTTTGATACGGATCTATGTGGAAAGGAGAGTTGGAAGAAGGCCCTAAGGAAAATACAACAGAAAATCGGATTCTGGGCCTTACGTAAATTGACAATGACAGGTAAGATCTTAGTCATCAAGGCGGTGGTCGTAAATTGACAATGACAGGTAAGATCTTAGTCATCAAGGCGGTGGTTTTGCCTATATTGCTTTACATCAGCAATGTTTTTCCAGCCCCAGATCGGACTTTACGTCCGATAATACGCTCCCTCTTACTTTTTTTGTGGGGGTCCAAGATGGAGAGATTGCGGAGGGATGTGGTTGTGGAACGATTCTTGGCTGTGCATTATGTATGCGTATGTGTGAAGGCATGTATGAAGGAGAGTTTGTCGGGTTGTATGATGCGTTATGTTGCGGGGAATGTGTTACAGAGGTATGGTTTTTGTATGCGTGACCTGACGAAACCGGTGGGTTTTAAAGTGCCGTGGTTTTATGTGCTTATAGAAAGGTGTATCCGTAGGAATGAGTTGGACAGCGTGACGGTTGAGGTCTGGGGTGATGCGAAAAAAGTGTTTGCTGCAAGACTTCCAGTGGAAAGGTATATATGATGTGACATTTTATCAGGAGGCTGATTCTATGGACTTTTATGAAAAAGGTAAGGCCTTATTAACATTACCAGAATTGGAGGGAATAGCAATTGTTCCTAGCTTCCAGATGGAAGAGAAGCCCCTGATTATCCATCTGTTTAACCCCTTTACTGACATGGTGGACATTGTTGCATTTCTGAAAAGATACTGTTCAAATATTCATGGGGGGATAAAGCAGTATAATCGCTATAATTATTACAACAGCAAGATTAAATTTTGGGTGAGACTGCAACGTGACCCGGATGGTATTGGTGGGGTTAAGCACCCACCGAATAATTTTTCTATAGGTGGGAATAGAGGGTTCCTCACCTATCCAGGGCAGCCTATGTACTGTCGGCAATGCCTTAGTTTTGGGCACACAAGAGAGGACTGTCTAAATGCGCCCAAGTGTCGCAATTGTGGGGGAGTAGACCATGAGGTGGGGAAATGCCCACAAGCGCGTAAGTGTGATATTTGTGGGGAGACAGGGCATGTTTGTAGATACTGTCCCAAAAAAGATGATGCTTACTCCTGGAGTGATATTTTAACTGGCAGGCAGTATTTAAGAGGCCCCAAAATTGTTATTAGATCTGAAAGCATGGAATCAGTTGGATGGCTTGACGAGCCAGATGGGAAAGTGGAGGCAGCTGTGGAGAGGGGTGTGTCTGAGAATGCAAATATTATCGTGCCAGAAGGTGGAGTGGTGAGTGAAACTCAGGTGGGAGCCCCTGAAGATATGGAGGGGGAGCTAGAAGAGCCTGCGGTAGAGTCGCTTACTGATTTGGAAGTTACGCCAGTGTTAAAGTGGGAGGAAGAAATGAGCGCTGGAGAAGAGGTGGGAGAGTTTACGCCAGTGAAGCAAAGAAGCCGAATCAGTGGGGGGAGTCTCTTCCCCTAAGAATAGCGAGGATTTCGGCTGGGATCCCAGTAGTGGCAAATCGTTTTGAATGTCTAACAGAGGAGGGTCAGGAGGTCTTGGAGAGTCCGTCACAAGTGATAGGCTCCTTTGAGTCCTCAGTAGAAAAGGAAGAAATGGGTGACTCAGACCACTCAGCAGATGGTGCTTTTTTGAGTTCGCGGGATGTGCAATCTTTTCAGTCTGCAGTGGGGTATGCTGAGAAAGCGGACAAGGGGTGATAGAACTTTTTATTTATTTATTTTTTTTTTGTGATATGTATGATGTAAATATGCAAAACAAATGTCGTTTTGGTTAACTTCTTTTAATGTTAGGTGTATTGCATCCAAAGTTAAAAGGGCTGCGATTCTAGGATACCTGAAGGGCATGAAAGGAGGGATTTTCTGTCTGCAAGAGTGTGGAATCAAGGAGGCGCCCAACCCTAATGAGTGGAATTGGGGTTCGGCCTATTGGTCCTGTTCAGCTGAGAACAAAAATGCAGGGATTGGGGTATTATTGAAAGGTGGAGGGTTTAATGTGTATAAGTGTGAAATTATCATTCCAGGAAGGATTATGTTATTGTTTATTGAGTATGGAAAAACAAAATTTAGGTTATTCAATATTTATGCCCCAACAGAAAGGAAGGAGAGAATGGAGTGCTTTGAAAAGCTGAAATATTTTTTGCCTGGGAGAGAACCCACAATTGTGGCAGGTGATTTCAATTGTATAATTATTAAGACAGACCGGGTGGGGCCTGCTGATAGTGGGTTAGATAGTTCAGGGAAGGTTTTGAAGCAGATCATTATTGATTATAAGTTGAAAGATGCTAATAGACAAAATGAAACCCCAGAAGAAGCCTTTACTTGGGTTTCAGACTCTGGACAGGTTAAATCAAGGATTGATTTTGTGTTGTATTCTGATCAGATAGAAATTGAGTGTTTTAAGTTGAAACCAATTTTGTTTTCAGATCACAAATTAGTCCAGTGTTTGGTATCTCTGCCTGAAGGTATACAATGTGGAAAGGGGTATTATAAGTTAAATGTCTCTTTGCTATTAGATGAGCAGATTATGTTAGAGTTTAAAGAAGAATATATGAAATGGTGCAGTAAGAAGGGATGTTTTGTAAATATGATGGGTTGGTGGGAATGGGTTAAAGGGAAAATAAGGGTTTTTTTAGTTTAAAAGGTAAACAAAAAGCCTGCAGAGAGAGATTGGAATTTGATATGTTAAATAACAGGTTGAGGTTTTTGTATAATTTGAGAGCGCTAGGCTATGACAAGAGTGAAGATATTGATGAGGTAAAAAAGGATATTAAGCAAAAGATAGTTGAGAGGGGTAAGAAAATTATTTTTCAAGCCAAAATTGATACACTGGAGTATAATGAAAAATGTACAAGGTTCTTTTTTAAGAAAGCTTTCAAGCAAAAAGACCTTTTAAGTTCAGTGAGGTTGGTGGATGGAGAAGTTACCACAAATTTAGAGCAAGTAAAAGTAGAGGTAGAAAAGTTTTATTTTGAGTTATATAGTGAGAGAAAGAGGGATTTGAAGGTGGAAAGTGACTTACTTGACCAAATACAAAGTAGAGTGGATGAATATGATTATATACTGTTAGATAGAGAGATTAGCCTGAGTGAGATATATGAGGTAATGAGATCATTTAAATTCAATAAAACGCCTGGTAGTGATGGGCTCCCAATTGAGTTTTATTTAAGTACTTGGGAGTTTATCCAGGAAGACTTGCTAGAGGTGTTTAAAACCAGTATAGCTGAAGGCATACTAACCCCTTCTATGAGAGAAGGGATTATTACTTTAATATTTAAGAAAGGGGACAAGTGTGAACTGAAGAATTGGCGGCCCATAACCCTCTTGAATGCCGATTACAAAATTTTGGCAAAAGTGATGGCCAATCGGCTAAAAGAAGTAATTGGTGAGTTAATTGGTGTTGAACAAGTTTGTGGAATCCCTGAAAGAACGAGTCAGCAAAATCTGGTCTTGATGAGGGACATCATTTGGGACGCTGGTGAGAGAAAGCAACCTTTGGTGATATTAAACATTGATTTTGAAAAGGCCTATGACCGGGTCCCACATGATTTGCTTTTTAAAGTGTTAGATAAGATGGGTTTTCCGCCAAGTATGTTATCAGTAATTAATTGTTTATATAAAGATATTAATAGTAGAATCCTGTTAAACGGGTATATTGGTGAGAAAATAGAGGTAAAACCAGGTGTTCGACAGGGGTGCCCGTTGTCACCTTTGGCCTTTGTCTGTGTAATTGAAATTTTGCTTCAAATGATAAGAAGGGATAAAGTGATAAAGGGATATGTTGTCCCAGGTGGAAAAGGAAGTATGGTTAAAACATTGGGATATATGGATGAAATCACAGTGATCTGTACTACACCACAATCAGTAGCCAGAACTAAACTACAAGTGAATATTTTTTGTATGGGTTCTGGTTTCAAAGTAAATTGGGATAAATCTATGTATAAGAACTTTGGAAAAAAGATGGAAATTGAGGAGAGGGAGTTAAAAGAAGTCAGAGGAGGAATTAAGTTATTAGGTCTGACGTTTACTGAAAAGTTAGATGGGAAAGAAAATTGGGAGGAGGTTGGTAAGAGGATGGTAAAGAAATTAAATGTATGGAGATTACGTGAATTATCATTTGGGGGGAAGGTTTTAGTGATAAAAGCAATTATATTACCTATGTTATTGTATATAGCTATGGCTTTTCCACCACCGCATATGACTATAGTTAAGATAGAAAGATTATTATTCCTTTTCTTTTGGGGAGCAAAATACGAGAGGCTCAAAAGAGGTGTTGTGAAAAAGGCAAAAGATAAGGGTGGGATGGAATTTCCATGTATAGAGTCCTTTTTGTTTGTTCATTATCTAGCATTTTGTGTGAGATTTGTAAATAAGAGCTGTATGACCTCAAATATGATGTTTTATCTAGTAGGGTCAAAGTTTAGGAGAGTTGGGGTGGTTCAAAGGTGGGATAATACCAGACCGTTTTGCTTTAAGTGTCCAAGGTTTTATGGGTTGTTATTTATTAAGATTAAGAGATTTGGTATTGAGGTAGTAGATGTTGAATTATGGAGCCAACCAAAGATAATTATAAAGTATATGAGGAGGAACTGAATGAGCATCTCACCAAGATGGAGAAAGCACCAGACGAGAACCCCCCCCGACGGGAGTGGTAACGTATAGTGCCGATTAAGACTTTCTTTTTATACCCCAACTAATGGTGTCCCTATCTATATTCATCATTAATGTGAGGAGTATTAAGGATAAGTTAAGACGGCAAACCATACTGACGTTTCTTCCTTCACAGCAATGTGATATATTTATGTTGCAGGAATGTGCCTTACCTTTTTCTCCAACCTATAGGTACCTCTGTCGGCAGTGGACCCACGGTCCCTCCTACTGGTCGGGTGGGGGCAGCTGTAGGTCTGCGGGGGTAGCCGTTCTCATCAGGGGGGGCCTCTTCACACTTGATTCTGTCCGGGAGTTGGTCTGTGGCAGAATTCTGGTCATAGATGGCTCCTGGGCAGGCGAGCCAGTAATCAATGTGTACGCCCCCCCTGGGAAGAACGAGCGACTGGAACTTCGAACCAAGACCAAGTTTTTTGCCTGCAGGACTTCCAATGGCAAGGGATTTATGATATTACCTTCTTCCAAGAATCAGATTGCCTTATCTTCTACGAAAGAGGTAAGACCTTATTGGAACTTCCTGAGCTTGAAGGGATCATGATTGTGCCGAGTTTTCAAATGGAAGAGAAACCCATGCTCGTGTATTTGTTTAACCCTTTCACGGATGAGACTGAGGTTGTTGCCTTTTTGAGAAGGTATTGTACGTCGGTACGAGGCGGAGTTAAACAATTCAATAGGTTTAACTATTTCAATGGGAAACTCAAGTATTGGGTTAGACTCGCACGCGATCCGAATAGTATTGGGGGTGTTAGACATCCACCAACAAACTTTACTATTGGAGGTAACAGAGGTTTTCTGTCCTATCCTGGGCAACCTCTGTACTGTAGACAGTGCCTGCAATTTGGGCATACAAAGGATTTGTGCAATAATCCGATGGTTTGTCGCAACTGTGGTAAAATAGACCACGAGGTGGGGCGATGCGAGCAGCCAAGGAAGTGCGATATATGTGGGGAAGCGGGACATTTGTGCCGTCAATGCCCGAAAAAAGAATTGGCAATAATGTTTAGTGATGTGACCGCTGGACGCCAGTATCTTAGAGGCCCAAGGAAGATCTTGCAGCCGATGAGAGAAGGTAGTGATGTGATGCCAGCGGAAGATGCAACTTGTAGTTTGGATGAGCCGGATGGTAAACTGGAAGAGGTGGGCCAAAGTGGGGTTACTGTGGAAAGGAGTGGTATCTCTGCAGAAGAAGTAGTAGCGGTGCCGGAGACAGAAATATCAGAGAAACCGGACCAAGGTGTGGGGGAGGAGATGGAGGAGGAAGAAGAGCCTAGTGAGGTAGGATTTAGAGGCCACGCCGGTGTTAGCGTGGGAGCAAGAAGAAGAGGAAGTAGATGTAGAGGCTTCAGATTTTGTTTCAGTTAAGGCCAAGGGTCGGAGTCTGCCTGGAGGCGGCTCAATGCCAAAGAAGCCTAGAATCTCACCTGTGGAGGTGGTAGTTGGTAACCGTTTTCAGGTTTTGGCAGAGGAAACAGAAAACGAGAATGAAGGTATGTCACAGGTGATTGAATCCATGGATACGACAGTAAGATCGGCAGACGCTGAGGATATTATTGACTCGGATCATTCGTCGGATGGTGCGTTCCTGGATTCACAAGATGTTAAGTCTCTGAAGTCTGCAATGGGGTTTGCTGGTAAAGCAGACAAAGGATAATTTTCTGTCGATGTATACTTTATAAGTGATGTAAATGCCATTTGTTTTGTCGTCCATAAATGTAAGATCTGTGTGTAATAAGTTCAGAAGGGCTTCTATGTTAATTGTACAATGGGAGAAATATCTGTTTTAGATTGTATATAATGTGTACGCACCCGGCAGATAGGGCATGACAGACAAGAGTGTTTTGAAAAATTATTGTTTTCGGTTTGTGCCGGGAAGAATCCGGACGTTTTTTAGTGGCGAGACTTTATACTATCTCAAAAATCTGATAGGGATTGAGTTTTTTTTAAGAGGGGTTTAGGATAGCACGAGACAGACGTTTAAGTCAAATCATTGAAGATTTTAGCCTAGAGGATGCTTAGCCCCACAGTTAAATGTAAATCAGACAGAAGGGTATACATGGTTTTCAGGGACTAAGGCCTAATTAAGTCTAAAATAGACAGGATTTTGGTGTCAAACGCAATCAAGGTTAATGAGTTCCGGCTATTTCCTGTAGTGTTTTCGGATCATAGATTATTGCAAGTTAATGTGCATATAGAGAAAAGTTTAATTTATGGGAGAGGTTATTTTAAATTAAATACGTGCTTACTTATGGAAGAACAAATAATGATAGCCTTTAAGAATGAATATGCAGAGTGGTGCAAAAAGAAAGTACGGTTTCCAAATATTTGCTTATGGTGGGAGTGGGTAAGGGGAAGATAAAGCTCCTTTTTTGTCTAAGGGTTAAAGAGAGCCATATAGGGGAAAAATTAGGTCTGGAAATTTGAAATAAAAGACTGCAGTAGTACTTATATAAATTAAGAGGAACTTGGGTACCAGACAGTCAAGGAAGGGAATTGAGGAGTAAAAAAGAAATAACTTAGAAGGACGATAGTTTAGAAAGAAAGGGAAAAAAGAATTGTTGTTTCAGGCAACAGTTGAAGCGCGTTAGAACAAAGTGAAAAGTGTACTAGGTTCTTTTTTTTAAGGAAAAGCCTTTTGAGAGCAAAGTAGTATGGATGCGTTGTATTGCCCGAAATGGAGATATAGTGTGGATCCCGTGCAGATATGAGGGGAAGAGAAAAAATTTATCAGGGAATTTGTTAATGCTGAGGGGAAAAGAGAAAAGAGAATAGGAAGGGAAATCCTGGGACAATCTTTCAGCTCCAAAGGGTTTAAAGGGGACGGTGGTTTTTTTGCCTGCAGGAAATGTGGGGATTAGGGATTATTCCTAAAGATGTAGAAGGGGGGCTGAACAAATGGCATGGTCAATGTCTGCTGATGAAATAAAAAATGGCTGGTGTAGGGGTAGGAGTATTGTTTTAGAGGGGCGTGGTCAAAATTCAAAATCGAAAAAACAGGTAGGAAGAAATAATGCCAGGAAGGATATTATTGTATAGGTACAATGGAGCAATATGTTTGTTTTAGATTGTATAATGTGTACGCTGGAAGGTATTGAAAGTTGTTTAGATGAGCATGAAGTGTATCTTTTGGATAAACCGGTGCAAGTAAAGGAAATAGAGTCGGTGATTAAATCGTGCAAGTTGAATAAGACCCCTGGGAGTGATGGCTTACCCATTGAATTCTATTTACAAACCTGGGAGATAATACAGGCCGAGTTTGGGGAAGTGGTGGAGTATGTTTGGGCTAATGGGGAACTAGCGCCATCGATGTGGGAGGGGATTATAACCCTGGTATATAAAAAAGGGGATAAAAAGAACATAAAAAATTGGAGACCTATCACCTTACTTAACGCCGATTATAAGATTGTGGCGAAATTGCTGGCAAATAGATTAAAAGAGGTAGCAAGTAGTATGATAGGAGAAACACAGGTATGTGGGATACCTGGAAGAGCAGTACAGCAAAACTTGGTACTAGTAAGAGATGTTATTTGTGACGCAGTTGAGAGGAAGCAGTCTCTTATGATACTCAATATAGATTTTGAGAAGGCCTTTGATAGGGTCCCGCACAAGTATTTGTGTAAAACCCTAGAGAGAATGGGAGTTCCTCCTAGATTCTTGGGAATGGTTAAAACACTATATGGGAATAGTTACAGTCGAGTGCTGATTAACGGTTACTTGGGGGAGAAAATAAAAGTAAGATCTGGGGTTCGCCAAGGGTGTCCCTTGTCGCCTTTGGTTTTCGTATGTGCGATAGAAGTATTGATGCAGATGATCAGGAAGGATAAAGTGTTTAGGGGGTATATGATCCCAGGAAGTAAAGGGAAATCATTAAAGGCGATGGGATATATGGACGATATCACTATGTTTTGTACAAATGCCATGATGCTACAAAGAGCTAAGTTACTCGTTAATGTCTCTTGTGCTGGCTCGGGGTTCAAAGTAAATTGGGAAAAAACAATGTTTAAGTGTTTTGGAGAAAAATTTGAAGTTGGGGACAGAAAACTAAAAGAAATGGGGGAGGGGATAAGAATATTAGGGTTAATATATACAGACAATGTAAAAGGGAAAGAATCATGGGATTTAGTGGGACAAAGAATAGTTAGAAAATTGAATTTTTGGAGACTAAGGGATTTATCTATGCCTGGTAAAGTGCTAATTATTAAATCGATTATTTTGCCTATTATTCTGTATATTAGTATAGTGTTCCCGCTTAATTATAGAATTGTCTTAAAAATAGAGAGGCTATTGGCGTTATTTTTGTGGGGGTCGAAATATGAGAAACTTAAGAGGGATATTATTAAAAAAGAATGTTTAAAAGGTGGTTGGGACTTTCCGTGTATAGATACTTTTGTGTTTGTGCATTATTTATCGTACTGCGTGAAAAGAATTTCTGAGGGAAATCTGGCAGGTTGTATGATGTTTTATTTAGCCGGAACAATGTTCCGAAAATTTGGTTTTATTAAATGGGATAATTCCAGGCCGTTTTCTGGTAAGGTACCTGCATTTTATTTGGTGCTCCTGAATAAGGTGAAAAGGTGGGAACTAGAGAAAATAGAAAGATCTGAATGGAGCCATCCTAGAAAATTAATGAAAAGTATTAAAAGTAAGAATGTGTTATCATTAGTAGAAAATGTAAGTGTTAATCAGACATTAAGAATTTGGAAAGATATAAAGGAGTCTAAGGTAACGGGAAAACAAAAAGAGCTGGTTTGGCTGCAGGTGCATAATGCCCTTCCAACCAGAGCATTTCAAAAGAGAAGAGACTTGTCATCAACTGATGTGTGTCCTAGAGAAGGTTGTGGAGTCGAGGATATTGAACATATCTTCTGGGGATGCAAAATGGCGGTAGATGTATGGGGTAAGATGGGAAAAATTATAAAGGAAATTGTAGGTATACGTAAAGTGGATTATAGGATAATAGCATATGGTTTAAGTTTATTGGATAAGGGTAGATCAAGGTTATTATGGATTATTTTAGTTTGTATAAAACAAAGTTTGTGGGAAGCTAGGAATGTCCTAATTTTCAAAAAAGAATCGATAGAATCAAATAAAGTAATATCTATGGCTTTGGGGAAAATGTATGTCTTCTATCAGCAGGAAGTCAGAAGGAGAGGGGAGATAGATGCTGAGGGGATATGGAAGACAAAAAAGTGGAGGGATTTGGTTAAGTAGATGGGATATTCTGTTGCTGTGTTGAAGTTTGTGTATGTTTGTTTTTGTAAAATAACTTGCTCTAAGTTGATCTTATGATGAAGAAATTGGCAAGTTTTTCAGAGCATTTAAGTGATTGCTTTGCCAGTAATTCTGAAGATTAAAAAAAAAAAAAAAAAATCGATGTGAGAAGGCGATAGGAGATGACGACGAGAATACCGCCAGAGGCTCCAAATACAATACGAATGTTTTTTCCAGCAGAGAAGAAATCGACTTGTGGGTTGTTTTTCGTGCAGAAGATTTTTGAGGAAATCCCTGGGAATAGCCGGGCTGTCGTCTTTTGTGTTCAGTGTATTTACTTCAAACGGGTATATGAGGTCGTTTCGTTCAGCTAGTGTACTCAGAACCTGCTAATCTGCTGCTCAGAAAAAGCTAAGCATCCGGATCTACAAGGTATGGCCTTTGTTTAATGAATCTAGTGAAATCGCACCCAGGTGTTGTGCAATTGTATAATCCTTTTGTGGATAATGATGAGATCAAGGTCTTTCTTGAAAGATAGTGCATCGTTTTGTGTTCTCCAGAGTGAGAAAACAAACTAAACATTTTTGGAACATTTAATGGCCAAAGGAGATTTTGGGTGGAGTTCCAGAAGGATCCCAGTGGAGTTGGTGGACTGAAACACCCTCCCCAAACAATTTCTATTGGAAATAATAGAGGTTACCTATTCTATCCGGGGCAGCCTACGTTCTGTAGGAACTGTTTTAGCTTCGGGCACACGAAGACGGACTGTGAGAAAGAGTTCTGCTGTAGAAACTGCTTCAAACCAGGACACAAAACGGCGGACTGTGGAGTGGCCCGTGAGTGTCATCTGTGCGGGTCTCGTGAACACCTGGCGAAGCAGTGTCCAGCCACAAAAAAAATGTCTTTTGCGGAAATCATTAAAGGGAAAGCGAGGTTGGGGGTGGATCCGATAGAAGAGATAATGGCTAAAACAATAGAGCGGTAGACAGAGCAGGTCACTGAGAGTCAGTCGGATAAGGAAGAAGTTGTAGCACCAGATTTCCTAACTGCAGAAGGGGATGATGTGGCCAGTAACAATAAATCCCACGGAGAAGACACCAAAATGGATGTCGATAAAAGAAACCTAAAAAGGAAAACAGAAGAAACAGTAAAAGAAGCTGCAGCATGGAGTGAGAGAGTGGAGGAATACACAAGCTCAGAGGAATCTGGGAAGTGTGAAAGCCCGGCAAACATAGAATCTGATTCGTCTGCAATAGAATTCTTGGACAAAGGGGACGTCCAGAGATTGGCAGATACAATGTCTCTGGTAAAAGGAGAAGATCCTGGTCCCGCTGAAAAAAGGCAAAAAGAGAAGAAAAACGTTGAAGATATGAAAGGGGTAAAAGCTCCAAGGGAGCAGGTTCCTCAAACCCAGGGTAGGGCCAAAGCAAGAGGAGGCCCGAGGAAAAACGGTTTAGGTTGATGAGTTGTTGTTTTTTTCCTTTTTTCTGGTAAAATATGCCGATTTCTATAGGTTCAATTAACACAAGGTCGATTAAGTCGAAGAATCGTAGAATATCGGTGTTAAATTATTTTTCGTTGTTAAAATTTAATGTTTTGTGTTTGCAGGAGTGTGGGTTGGAAGAGGACCCGGATGCCAATGAATGGTCACGAGGCACAAGTGTCTGGTCTTCTAATAATGAAAGAAATGGAGGGGTGGGATGTTTATTTTATAGTTACGATTTTGTCATAACAAATGTAGTGCATATAGTGCGAGGTAGAGCATTATTAGTTAATTTTGAGTTTGGGGGGAATTCATATAAGTTATTAAATTTGTATGCGCCGACGGGCAGGCAGGAACGTATTAGTTTTTTTGAGAAAATTTAATTTTTTTTAGGCGGGAGGGGGAATGTGTTGGTGGTGGGAGATTTTAACTGTGTGTTAGATAAAGGGGATAGAGGGGGTGTTGGTGGTGGGAATCAAGATATAGATAAGTCTGGTAAAATAGTAAAAGAAATGTTTAATTGTTTTGATTATAAGGATGCTTTCAAGGTTGCAGGAGATGAAACAAAAAAATTTACGTTTTTTTTCAGATAAAGGGACAGTTAAGTCAAGGATAGATTTTTGTTTTTGTTCAAATACACTGCAAATCTTAAACTTTAATGTGAAGAGGATGTCTTTTACAGACCATGGTTGTATAGAATGTGTGGTGGGTGTGAATGAGGAAAGAGTGTTTGGACGAGGTGTGTGGGAAATGAATTTAGTATTGCTAGAAGATGAAGAAATAAAAAATGAGTACAGATCATTAACAAAATTTAAACTCCTATTTTCATTTTTTCCGAAGACGGTTTTTTTTCCTTTTGGGTATTCCCTCTAGCTCTTCGCCTTTTTTTTTTCGGCTCCCCTGTCCCTTTAACTTAACACACAAAAAACCCCTTTCATATCTTTTTCACTGCTTCCTCTAGCTTTTCCCTTTTTTCCCTCACCATGGAACAGTTTATTTCTTGGACGCTTCCACATCTCCCTTTATTTATAACGACCAACTGACGAGTCTGAGTCTTGCAAGAGTCAGCCCATAATACCTCAGGCCGATTCGTATTCACTACTCTTCTGAGACAAAACTCCTCTTTATTTTTCCCTCTTCATTTCAGCTTCTTTTCAACACTGCTTTTTCAGTTTCCAATTTCTTCCCTTCCTCCACCTCAAGATCAGAATCCAGTACTCCTCACCCCCTCTACACCAGGAAGGCCTCCATGTTGTTTGGGTCTCCCAACAAGAAGGCCCCTGCTCCCTCAATTTCTTTGAAAGCAGTAATCCCCCAACACAGATTGGGGTCCCCACTCACATTTTCATAAAATCCTCTTCCTCTTGGTTTTAACTTTGTGGGCTCTCTGTTACCCTATCAGGCATCTCAGGGATTTTTAGAGGGCCACAACCCAACGTTTTTTTCCCTTGCACATCGTTGCAAAAGTAAGGAGGCTTTTTCCCTCTTTGCACACTAGGAACTGCCTAGCTAATGTCCTCAACTCCCACAAAATGGCATTTCTTGTGTTTTCCTGGGCAGTTTGCTGTCTTATGTCCTGCCTGAAAGCAATTTCTACAAACAATTGTGTCCTTCGTACAAGCCTCCTGTATGGCCAAAAGCATATCATCACCTGCAAAAAAAACCATGGCTGATTGGGTAAAAAAGGTAACCCCGTTAGTCCCCGAGTGAAAAAACCATTTGGGGGGTCATGGTAACCACCCAAGACCCGCTTTGTCTGGTCTAAATTTGACTCCAATAACGCTCTGCCCATTGAAAGTTCCAAAAACATTTGGTTTAGCTTTGTCCCCCGGGGACACAAACTCACAGTATCTCCCCAAGAATGCTACGATCTCCCTGCGTCTGTCCACAAAAGGATTATAGGCTATGGACCGTGATTGGCGTACGTTGCTTAGATTCGTTCACTATGAATTCAACCCCTTCCAATGCTGGGTGTCCCTCCTTCTGGCCGCTTCCCTCCAACAAGCCTCATGTGATAATTGACTTAAAGGTGACCTCAAAAAAACCTATTTGCGGAAGCACTGTACACAAAAAATTGGGTATCTCTTGACATACCCTATGTTTTCCCTTCCTCGTCACAGACTTCTGTAATATGATATCAGGTCACCACGCTTTTTTGTTTTCTTCTCTTCTTGTAGATACAGCCTGACTGTAAATTTCGCGTCTGTCGCTGTCCGCTTCCATCCTGCTACGATCGGCCCTCTTTTCCATGCCAAGACCAAGTGCAGATTTTTTTTTTTTTTTATTGAAGCCGCGGGGTTAGTGCTTTCTGTGGATCGTCACACAAGTGCAACCCACTTGCAAGTGATCGGGATCCATCTGCCTCTCCCTATGCCCAGGCTGTTAAGCCGTAGGGCTAGGAGGAGGCTACATTGGCTCTGCATCAGCACAGCGTAGGCGTCAGTAACCACCATACTTGCCCTCTTTTCCTGCTCCCAGCTGCCACACAGGAAAGCTTCCAGGGGGGGCTCACATGGGAAAAGCCTGAAGGTCCTAAAAGGACCCCAGGCAAATCCCGCCACAATACGTGAACAAACAAGACAAGACGTAAAGTGTCGTGGTCTCTCGGAAAAAGTGCGAAGTTTCTTAAATGGCTATTGGTTCAATAAATAGGGAAGGGGTGAATTTAATAAAAAGGGGACCCTAATTAAAGTCCCCGGCCTTTCGGCCTGAGGTATAAAAATTTTCCTTCCGCGTAGCCGAAGCTATGACCAGGAAGTGATGGGAGTGCTATAACACACGTGACTCCCAGTGCACATGTAGTGCTGGAGGGAAGCCCCGATCTTTCACCTCCCTGCCCTCAAGGCTTCGGACCATGCTCCTAATCATTCAGTACCATGCGTGCGCTTGGATGTGCTGAGCCACCCCCCTCTCCAAAACCATGCACTGGCCAGAGTGGATGCTTTTCACCAAACAGTCTTATTCAAAAGACAAGGGGAAGTGACCCTTCAGCCTTTAGGGCTTCGATCAAATGTGTGTAGTCTGGTTGTTCAGACCCATTCCCGACCACCTGGAGCCTGGGGGACAACCCCCTAGGATCCCCACGGAGCCCCTAAAGGCCCCCCGGAGAACCCCCATCCTTCCGGAGAATGTCCCCTCTCAACCAGCACTGATAAGAACAGATACTACACTTTATCTTAGCCAAAGCCCGAGAAGCGATTTTTTTTTTTTTTTTAGCTCGGGAAGCGTTCTTTTCTTGTGATCTTCACCACAGTGCAGCAAACTTGCAATGGATCTTGATCCATCTGCCTCCCCTTATGCCCATAGCTTGTTAAGGCCGTAGGGCTAGGGAGGCTAGATTCTTTGGTCCATCACAGCCGGTAGTCATCAGAACCACCATACTAGCCCTCCCTTTCTGCTCCCAGCTGCCCCATGAACTTCCAGGGGGGGGTCGAATGGAAAAACCTAGGCCCCAAAGGGCCAGGCAATCCCGAATCCCGCCACAATACGTAACACAAACACAAAACCAAAAGTGCACGTGGAAAAGGGCCCAGTTAAATACATAGTGCGTACCTAGTGTATACAATTAATAAGGGGTGCGGCCAAATAAGGCCCCAACCTTTCGGATCGGGGTTTCAAAATATCCTCTCCATAGCCGAAGCTATGGAGGAAAGTGAAGTAGGTGCAAACCGTGCTCCCAATTGGCACAGTAGTGCTATAATAGGAAAGCCCAAGCTTTCACACCTCCCGCCTCAAGGCTTTGACCATGTTTCATATCCCCTCAAACCAGGCGTGGCTTGGGAGGGAGTCCTCGCACACCACCCCCCCTCGCAACCATGCACTGGCCAGATAGAATACTTCGCCAGTCTTATGCCAAAAGAAAGGACAGGGAGTGACGCTTCCAGCTTATAAGCTTCGATCAAATGGTGTGAGTGTGCAGATCCTTCGTACAGCTGTACTAGGGGTCCGCCTCCCCCGGCATAGAGGTATTCCCCCGTTCCCACTGATAATAACCGATACTCCACTTTATCTTAGCCAAAGGGGCCGAGAAGCGATTTAAATATTCTTATATTGTCATAAAAAATATTTAAAACAAACTTCTAACCGTGTACTGTGACGCAGCACAGGCTGGTAACATACACAGCACTCATGTGGTGCAAAAACCGAACATAACACTAGGTCCTCACACTCATTCATGACTTCTTACATTCTATAACGATATGACAGGGGGTCTGCCTGGGGGAGTGTGGCTTGCTGGGGGGACATTTACATAACAAACTGACAAGTGGTGAAAAACATATGGGGGGGGGCTGGGCAAGAGGGGGCAGCATTACACATTCAACACTTAAGACATTGAAACATAATCAAATAAAGCCACAGTGTTGGGGGGGGGGAATGGAAGGAGGTGTTAAGGGTGGGGGAGCATTTGCCGAAGCGTTATATTTTGAAACAGACCCAAAGGGACAGGAGGGGGAGGTAGAAACAATTAATCGCCGTCTTCTTCCTCCGCTCTGTCCATAATGGAATATTCCTCTGAGCAAGCTATGGATTAGCTTTGCGGCAGGTCCAAAATGGACATCCCTCTCCCTTCTTAGAAACCAGGCGATTCCTGGCTACCCGAATAGCGTCCTTAAAACAGTTCATAAGTGCCGCCCGCATCCTGGAATCGCCTGGTCCCTCCTACTCCATGAAATAGTCCGTAAAGCACCGAATGGTGAGAAGGGCTGTTCCTGGGCACATTGTCTCTGTGCCTGTCCAAGGCATCCCAACATAGCTTGCCACAGGGCATGCCCAGAAGATATGCAAAGCAGTCTCCTCCTGGACGAGCATAATGGGACAATGTCTGTAAGCGGCACAGGTTGCGGCATCATGAAAGTCCTGAGAGGCAACCCCCCCTGACAACATCCACTCCATGTCTTTAATGCTTGTTTGGTTGCCTGCTGCTGGCAATAATTGCCCCAAACAAGTCTCCGCTTAGCAGCAGGGAGCCCCTGGAATAGAACTCATTATTTCTCTGCTCTGATGAGCTTGTAGATGATTTTGACTTCCACAGGTCCGGGTCTCACTCCCTCCAGTTGGTGTTTTCCTCACGAACTTTGTAACATCCGGTAAACCAAGGTGTTTCCCAGTTGTAAGGATGGAGCTTTTCCCCTTTTACCACTAAACCTCTCCATAGAGGTAGCAGGAAAAATCGTGACAATGGAGTTTCACGCGGAGCTGTTGGCAAACTGGTGATCGTTCGGGCGGATGCCAGTTAAAATACAAATAAATAATCCGTAGCATGGTGGGGATGTCAGGGATTCCCTTCCCTCCCTGCGTGGTCCTTGTACATCACTGACCGCTTTAACTTCTTTCCCATCTTGGAGCCCAAGATCAGTAAAACACAAACCGCCTAGTACTGGCTCTGGACACTTTTTGCATGGAGCCAGGCCTTGGCCATATACTTGCATAACGGGGAATCTCGTTCCGCAATACTATGGCTTTAACCACCTTCGATGGAAGTCTCTGATGCTCCATAGTCCAAATTTCCTTGTTCGCAATCTTTGAGAGGCCTTTTTCATCCCAAGACTTCAGGGCCGCTCCATCTCCACCCAAACCAGACTCCTAAGATTTTGATGAGGTCTGGTTTCACACGTGAAGGGGCATTGAGCCGGTGGATGACGGTGCCGTCTCCGAAGAGTAGAGCCTCTGACTTTCCCGCAGTTGACCTTTGGCCCCTGAAGCTTTGCCGAAGTCCTCGCAGGTCTGGACGAGTGCTGTATCAGACTTGGGCAATCTGCGCAGAAGATGTGACGTTATCCATGTACACAGCGAGCACTGGCCTCGCGAACGGTCCTGGGCCTGGTGCAGTGATCCCCGCCGAGAAGCGAACTACAAACTTGATCTTATCCAAAAGACGAGAATCCGTAACCCGAATTTTGCGGCAGGGCCGACGGGCACCCCAGCCAGGGATGGGCCCCACTGGGAGAATGCCCTGCCCCGCCGACGCTGCCGTTCCGGGGCTCTCGACGCTCGCTCCGGAATGCTCTGATGCATGTGCCCGGATGTTTGCCTCTGTATGGCAAGCCCCAGCCTGGGGTGCACACCTTGCTTGCAAGCCTTGCTCTCTAATCTTAGGGGCTTTAGTCCTCTGACACCACAGGGTCTTTATCTAGCCTATCCCAGCCGCCGATCCACGAGCACTCGGCTCTTGCCGTCTTCCAAACTCCCTCTGACATTACATAATCCCGACCCGAAGGGCCGGGGGAGGGGGCGAGGCTCCGACGAGGAGAGATGTCGTTCGTCTACCAAGAGGCTCTGTGCAGCACACAATTTTTCATATCCTTGAGTCTGACACCTCTGAGAGGCAAGTGAAGGCATCCATCCATAATAAGTCAAGGCAGCAAGCAGGTAGGCTGATGATTCAACAAGCACTGCAAAAGAAAGACAGATATAAAAGAAAGAAGCAGACTGGTCTGACCGCTGGGGGGCGACCCTGCACAGAGAAAATTAGGACAGACAGAGTGAAAAGAACAAGGCTGCAGAGGTGAGACAAATACAACCTCCAAAGAAAAAATGAAATACTGGACGACGGCAGACAAAATCCCACAAAAGTCTGTATTCAGAGTCGAAAAGCCGACACGAAAGGAGAAAAGAGAAAAAAAGAAAGACAAAGGCTTTCCTTTTTTTTTTCAGTTTATCTTTGGCAAACTTGTAAGGAGACGGTGCACCGGTCCTGGAGGTACTTGCAATACCACAGGTCGATGCGTTGGTGGACAGAGCAACTCTTCTCTTCAAGCCCTGTTCCCAAAAATCCATTTAATATTGGTCCCCGAGATAGGTGACTTATCAGATAATTAAACTGATAAGAACAATTTTTTTTTTTTTTTTTTTTTTTTTTTTGTTCGAAATCTATTCAGATAAGTTCAAAAAGTCCTTTTTTTCCACTTCCAAGTAACTTTCTCTTTTCATCACCAGATTTCGTTTCAAAATTAATTTAGCAATATTTACCAACCTACACCTTAAAGTAAAACATTATATTTTAACTTAACCATGCTTTCCACTTTTTTTTTACGTTTCCATATCCTTCCGAATCCATGCATATTTTTCCTATCATTCAACGCATTGACAAACTTAGCTTCCTCACATACCACTTCTTCCACCTACATCCACTTCTATTTCCTGATTCTTAACTACACATATATTCCGACTATCCCACAAGACCTCTTTAATACTGCACATTAGTAACCACAACACCTTTTTCCTGGCCGTATCCATTTGAATAAGCCATATACTCATCGTATATGTAAGTGTACTTTCACACCAGTCCAACCCTTCAAGTCACTTTCATTCTCCTCTCCCCCATCCCTCTCTACATACTCCATTCCCAAAACACATCTCAACATGTTTGCCACCTTCTTACATTCATTCCTCGGGCACACTTCACTGTCAACCAACTTCTCTTCTTGAAACACTCTATAGGCAAATCAACCATGCACACACTCCATGCCAAATCTTTCTGCTTATTCACCAACTTTTCTCATTTTACACACTTCCACACTTCCTTACTTTTCTATTTCACTCAAGCCCCCCCTCATTTCCATTTGCTCTCCCTCATCCAACATTCTCAACACTTCTTTCCTTCACCACCATTCATTTACAACACCCACAGCTTGCAAAACCATTTCCTCCTTACACATCTTTCAATTCTCTCACCACTAAACCATGCAGACTTAAAAGCCATCGGTCTTCGCAAATTTTACCTCATCACGTCCAACTTTCTTACACTTCACCCCCACATATCTCACCAACATACACTTATACTTTCTTTTATACTCCGCTTTTTTATACATAGACTTGCCTACCTTACAAGACAAAAACCGTCAATATCGATCAATTAACTTTTCCACCATTCAACTTATTTTCACCACAATCGTCTTTTTCAATCTTTTCCATCTTCGAGTTTCCATACAAAGCACAGAAAAATCAACCTAGTGGATCTTTACGTATAATTCGATCTGGAATCAGGACAAATATTTTAATATACAACTAATATTGGTATTACCACTGCCTTTAACTAGGATTCCTCCCTTCAATTGGTTAAATGATCTTAATGCCCAAAAATTAATCTTCTTCTTACCCTGTCATGCACATTCTGCATCCACTCTCTCGTCCCACATAGCATCATCAAACACTACTCCTAACACTTTAACTAATGCCCTTCCTAACATCGCCATCCCCACAACTACTCTTCCTTCCAATCTCAAACGCCTTACACACACTTTTGATCCACATTCAGCTTAAACCAACTCGCCATACAAAAGCATTCTATTAACAGTCTCACTCTCCTAGACTTGCTCGTCTTACACAACACTGTCACTCATCATATACCCTATCAATCACTCTCACGGTACTCTTCCACCGCTTCCTGCACTTCTATCCCTCTCAATTCACTTTTATCTTCATATCACCGCTCTCAATAATGGTTCGAATCTACTACTATCACACACAAAGAAGGATCGAGACAGCGGGCATCCCTGTCTCACACAGATCTTATACATATTCCCTCAGTTCCAAGAACCCTGACCAACCCTTACACACACTATTCTTATACAAACATAAACCCCATTTCAACTATTTTACAGGCACAACCATCTTCTCAGAACCGCATACATACACCATGCACCACCCTATCGTACGCCTTCTCGAACTCTCACAGTCAAGTATGGCCACTTCCCGCTTCTTTCTTTCATATACCCACATACTCTCTTACACACATCAAACATCGCTGATTTTGCCTTCTGCGCTGCACATAATCTGTTTCTCTCCTACCATCTTCGCTAATCACCTCCTTCCTCTATTAGCCAAAAAAACCAACTTATAGCATTATTTGTAAGCACGTTAAGCAACGTAAAGGGCGCCAATTTTTTAGATCTTTTACTCGCCTTTTTTTTATGCAGCATTAACAATCATACTTTCAACGCAATACTCTCATTTCATTCCCCTCTTTCCACACATACCAACACAATTCATGCACATGCTCACCCAAATTTTCTCCCAAAATGCCACATAAATTCTAAAATCTGTGAGTCCATCATTCCCGGGTACTTCTCGCTCCTCTCATACTGTTCATACTCTCATCTCTCCCACCTCTCTACATTCCTCTCTCGAAACTTCCCTTTCTCACCTCCGCCAACCGTTCTTCATCACTCACTCACTGGCAACCATCTTCTTCCAACCCCACATCCTCTCCGCTTTTGGTCCGTAACAACCCATCAATAAAACATCCACCTCTTTTCACAACACATTTTCCCTTCCAGATACTTTCACAGCCATCCACCATGTCAACACCTTCACTAACTCCATTCTCTTCCCATACACCTTTTTAAAGAAAAAATCTGAACACCTTTCATTCTCCTTTTCTTGCACCAACAATCTCGCCTGTTCAAATTATCCCTTCCTTTCTCTTCTTAAATACTTTCTCAACACTCTCTTGCTTCCTCTATCTCAATCTTCACATCCTCACCATTCCTCCCTAAATACTCCAATATTCCAACCTTATCTGCCATCTTTCATACTCCTTTTTTGTTTTTTTAATCCTTTACAAACACTGCTCTAATGAAAAACTTTTTTGTTGCTTGTTATTTACCAAAATCCCACCAACTTATAACATGCCTCAAAGCTCCCTTTTCTTTAACCCCATTATTAAATAATGATCTTGTACGATGAAAGGTGTTCAGATTTTTTCTTTAAAAAGGTGTATGGGAAGAGAATGGAGTTAGTGAATGTTTTGAATGGGGATGGCTGTGAAGTATCTGGAAGGGAAAATGTGTTGAAAGAAGTGTGGATGTTTTATGATGGGTTGTATACGGAGGGCGGTATAATTGAACAGGCGAGATTGTTGGTGCGTAAAGAAAGGAAGAGATGAAAGGTTGTTCAGAATTTTTTCTTTAAAAAGTTGGTGTATGGGAAGAGAATGGAGTACGTTTCGAAAAAAGTTAGTGATGTTTTGAATGGGGATGGCTTGGAAGAGTAGCTGGGAAGGGAAAATGGAATGTGTTGAAAGAAGTGTGGATGTTTTATGATGGGTTGTATACGGAAAAGCGGAGAGATGTGGGGTTGGAAGAAGAATGTTTGGCAGTGATTGAAGAACGGTTGGCGGAGGATGAGAAAGAAAGTTTGAGAGAGAATGTAGAGAGGTGGGAGATAGATGAGAGTATGAAAAGTATGAAGAGGAGGAAAGTACCCGGGAATGATGGACTCCCGATAGAATTCTATGTGGAATTTTGGGAGAATTTGGGTGAGCATGTGCATGAATTGTGTTTGTATGTGTTGGAAAGAGGGGAATTGAATGAGAGTATGCGTGAAAGTATGATTGTAATGCTGCATAAAAAAGGCGAGAAAAGATCTAAAAAATTGGCGCCCTATTACGTTGCTTAACGTTGCTTACAAAATAATTGCTAAAGTGTTGGCTAATAGATTAAGGAAGGTGATAGCGAAGATGGTAGGAGAAGAACAGATATGTGCCAAGGGACTCCACAGAAGCTCCACCGCTGCTTTGGTCTTCTCCTCACCTGGAGGATTTTCCTTTTTTCATTCCCTTTCGCTTCCTTTTCTCCCCTCCCCGCTTTTTCTTCCCTCTTTTCTTTCCCCCTCTTCGGCTTCCCTCTACAAAAAAAGTGAGTCCATAGAAAGAGGAAAAGTAAGACCCTACAGCCCTCCTTCCTGCCCCTCCTGCACGACCACAAAATCCAAAAGACGTGCAAGTTTAAAAAACTTAAAAACATCAGTATTAATCAGTAATTGTTTATTTAATAGGAAACATAAAAGGCATCAGAAAGGATGGTAGTCCACAAACCAAAAAACCCCCCTGCCCTTACCCAAGACTTGTGCCCAGTGATACGGTTATTCAAATCCCCAAGAAGCAGAACAACCCAGCATACATCCACCATCCACCAGCTGGTCAAAAAGGAACTGAAATTAGCATGCGTCACACGATGGGGAAGAAAGGCAAACCAGGACGAGAACCCAACAACCCCCCCCCCCCAAACCCCCCCCAACCCCCCCCCCCCCCCCCCCCCAACCCCCCCCAAACCCACCCCCCCCGACTGGAGTGGTAAACGTATAGTGCCGAGATTAAAAAGACTTTCTTTTTAGACCTACCCAACTATTAGTTTGTTGTCCCTATCTATTTCAATCATTAATGTGAGGGAGTATTAAGGACCAGTTAAGACGGCAAAATCATACATAACTGAACGTTTCTTTCTGCTTCTTCTTCTTTTTTTCTTCTTTCCTTCCCTAGCAATGTGAATATCTTTATGTTGCAGGAATGTGCCTTCAACCCTTTTTTCTTTTTCCTCACCTATAGGTACCCACCCGACTCGGTCGGGAGCAGGCGGGCAAAAATGGAACCCCCCCCGTCCCTCCTACTGGGTCGGGTGGGGGGCAGCTGTGTAGGTCCTGCCGGGGGGTAGCCGTTCTGCATCAGCTCATCGGGGGGGGCAAGGCATGTGGTGGGGGATGGGGGGGAGGGGGGGGCCTCTTTCTTCAACTTCTTCACACTTGATCTGTCTCGGATTTGGTCTGTGGCATGAATTTCCTCTGGTCATAGATGCTCCCTCTGGTGGGCAGGCGAGCCAGTATCATGTGTAATACGCTCCCCCCTGGGAAGAACGATGCCTCCTGGAAACTTCTTTTGTTCCATACCCTGCGTCCCCTCAGTTAGCGACCACCAGGGCAGTGGTATTGGTGGTGGAAAATTTCACCTCTGAAACCTGGGGCCCGATAGAGGAGACGGTCGGGAGCGCAGCTTCCAGCAGACTAGGCCAAGCTTGATGTGGAACAATCGAACTGCTGTGCTGCAAGGCCATGGTAACACGAAGCTCTTTCCTTAAAGGATGCATTCGAAATCAAATCGTAACGGCTCTCTGTTAATTAAGCTGGAGGGAGCCGCCCCGTGGTCTTGCGCTCTAGGATTTGACTTTGTGTTTCCCGCCTCCCGCACAGTGAGCACGGCCCGCCGTCCATGGTCCCCCCCCTGCTCTTCTCTCTCTTCTTCTTTCTTCCTCTTCTTCTTCTCTTCTTCTCTTTTCTTTGTCTTCTTCTTTCTCGTTGACACCGGGCAATTCTCGGTTTTCCATGGGAACTCTTTGGGGCCACCCACGGTTTTTTTTCCCCTCCTGGCCCTCCAGGCCCTGTCCCCTGGAAGCTGAAAAACGTTAACTTCTGCTGGAACGAGAGGGACCTGCTAGAGGGAACTCCGGGAATGCCGTCTCTCAGCACTGGGCATAGGAATGAGAATGGGTTTTTTATCTACTTTTGACCTCTTTGACTGTAATACGTGAATTGGTGGGAGTTCTTGTGCCCGCCTTCCCTTTTTTGTATTTCCGCAGTTCTTTCCAGGCCCAGAAAGGGGAGACAACCGGCCCCGTTTGCGAGGAGGGGCCACTTCAGGGAGACCTACAAAGGAGGGCCAAAACCTCCAGTTTCCCGGCAGGAACCTTCCACCCTTCACGGCTGGGAACGTAATAAGATGAGGCTTGGCAGAAAGACCAATGTCGAAAAACTGAAACAAGCCCCACTTCGAGGAGGAATCACAAGAGACCCATCATCTTTTTCCTTTCCATTCCAAAGGTTGAGAAATTTAGAAAAGGTAGAGAACTTGTTAATAACTCTTTTTTCTTTTTTCAGCCAGAAACTTCCACTCCGGCCACACAGCACACGCCCCTGTCAGAGCTCTGGCGAGACAGAAACCCCCCGGCCCAAGCGAAGGGGAAAAGATGCGGTGATAAAAGTGGTTTCCGACACTACATACATACAACAACAAGCGGCGCCTCTACCTCCCCTAAAAAAACTACTGACAACGGATATGGCTGAGTTTGTTTAATGGTCTGGTTTTACTAACATGGCTTGAATCCTTGTAGTGTTCTCTCGAACAGAGGGGTCCGGCCCCTTTGTTTCAACGTGGAGGAGCTCAATTCTTTCTGGCTGTTCTTCTGCTGCTGTCAAATCGTTTAGAACTGGCAGGCCCCCGACCCCCGGGCAGTGATGGTCTCTCCAGCAGAGCTCTATTAGCGTGTGGGATCTCATGGCCGCGGACTTGCCTGAACTTTTTCGAGGAGAATGGCAGGATGAAGAACAGAAAGTGCCTCAGTCACTGAGGGAAAAGGATTGAATCACGATCTTGTATATGCATAAGGGTGAGAGGATCGGACCTTAACAAAATTTGGCGTCTATCATCTCTCTCTCTCTTCTTGACTGTGGACTACAATCCTTGCAAAGGTACTCTCGTCACCGTGCCCTAAAAAGGCTGTCATCGGACAGATCGTCACCAACCCGGAACCAGAACCTGCGGCACAAACAACCTCCCGGGGCGCTAGAAAAGAAAATCGCAATGTCCTTGCTCTCGCTCTAATCAAGACAAACCGGTCCCTTACATAAATCCGAAAATTTACAACTAACAAAAAATACAATCCGGGACCCGTCCGCAAATCCATGTCCTCCTTCCGTGCGGACCGGTGCAGGAGGGGTCCTGACCAGAGAAGGCGTTTGACCGTGTCTCCCCATAGTGGTTTATTAGTCATGATATGCCCTTCATTCACCGTGCAACCAGACGTCAATCACATTTTGCATCAAAATCCTAGTAGTCTGGTTTGGTGGAGTGGGAGCGGCTCCTGACGTCTTGGGATGAAAGACTCCTCAAGATGCGACAGAAAGTTGGGCTATGGAGCCCATAGACCTTTCCTCCATCTTCCATCGAAGTTTGAGCACTGTAGTGTCGGAATGAGCTTGGTCCTGTTCTGCAAGAATATGGCCCAGGCCTGGCCCCTCCATGGCAAACCGTGTCCAGAGCCATGAACTAGGGCGGTGTTTTAACTTTTATCTGGGCTGGGGCTCAAGAGATGGACAGAGTAACGCGTCAGTGATGTCAAAAGGACGCCCACAGCAATCAGCAGGGGACGGAAGGGAATCCCTGAAACACCCCCACCATGCTACGGATTCCTTTGTATTAACAATGCCCATAACTGGCAAGCAATCCTGTCGAACGATCACCCAGTTTTGGCCAACAGCTCAACAGCATCCGCGGGAAACTCCCTGTCACGCTTCTTTCTTTCTTCTTTTCTCTTCTGTTTTCTTCCTTCTCCTTTTTCTTCTATCTTTCTTTCCTTCTTCTTTCTCCTCTTTTCTATCTTCTATTCAACTCTTCAAATTCTTCCTTCTCCTCTACTACCCCTCTATGGGAGAGGTCTCCTCGGATGGGACAATTGGGAACAATGCTCCTGCCCTTACAACTGGGAGGACAAACACCCTGTTTTACACTGGTTTACAAGTTTGTGAGGAACCACACAACTGGATGGAGTAATTTCCGGACTCTGTGGAAATCAAACAGGGAGTCATTTACCCACAACAACAACAAATAACATATACATACACTTTGCATTTACAAGCTCATCAGACGCTAAGGACCTACATTGGATAGGTCTATTCCAGGGCTCTCCCTGCTGCTCTACAGCTGAGACTGTTTTGGGACAATATTTGCCAATCATCGGCCTCAACCAACATCATAAAGACCCCTGGCCAATGGATTTCTGTTCAGGTGGGTTGCCCTCTCAGGACTTTCATGCATGCCCCGCAAAGACCTGTGCCGCTACAGACAAGTGTCATTCTTCTATCTGCAGTAGGGTCCAGGGGGAGACCTGCAACTTGCAATTCATCTCTTCTGGCATGTTTGCGCCCTTTGGCACAGTCTATTTGGAAGTGGGATGCCTTGGAAAAACATGAACTCAGAGAGATGTGCCCAGAACAGCCTCTCTCTCTCACTTTCCTCGGTGCTTTAAAAAAATTACGGACTATTTTTCCTGGAGTCTCACATGGGACTCAGCGATCCAGGAGTTGCCCAGGCGCCTTTTAAATGAAACGCTGTTTTCATCCCCCCCCCCCGCCCGGGGGGGGGGGGGGGGGGGGGCGGCCGCTTTGGAAGCCAGGAATCGCCTGGTCCTAAGGGAGAGGATGTCCATGTCTGGACTGCCGCAAAAAACTAATAACAATAGCTTGCTCATAGACTCATTTTAAAGTTTCCATTATGGACAGAGTGGAGGAAGAAGACGTTGATTAATGGTTTTCTTACACCCCCCCCCCCCCCTACCTCCCCCCTCCTTTCCCTTTGTGTCTGTTTTTAAATAAAGCCTCGTGCAAAGGTTTTTCCCCCATCCTTACAACACCCCACTCTTTTCCCTCCTTCCTCCCCCTCACAAGACATACTGTGTTCTTTTATTTGATTATTTTCGCAATGTCTTAAAGTTTGAATTTGTGTAAAAATCTACAATGCCTGGGGTGTCTGCCCCCCTAAATGCTGCCGCTTGCCCCCCTTGCCCAAAATTCGATTCCCCCCCCATATGTTTTCACTACTTGTGCAGTATTGTTTATGTAAATGTTCCCCCCAGCCAGCCCCGTCCAGCCACACCGTGTGACGGGGGGTGGCTGGCCACAAACCCCACCCCCAACAAACACCCCCCTCCGCTCAGACATTAAACAACCGCCCTGTCTATAGATATACCGTTATAGAAAGTATGTAAAGTCATGAATGTCAGTAGTGCAGGACCTATTGTTACGTTAGGTTGTTTGCACCACACGAGTGCTGTGTATTTGTTTACTCACCACCAACCTTAACCAGCCTGTGCTGCGTCACAGTACAAACGGTGTATCATTGTTTGTTTAATATATTTTTTTTTTTTTATGAGACAAATGACAGATTTTTGATTTTACATAATTCTTTATTAAATCAGTTTAATAATCTGATAACTTCCCCTATCTGGGGGACCATATAGTAAATGTTTTTTGTGGAACAGGAAACTACGGCAGGGAGCTGAAGAAGAGCTTTTGCTGTGCTCTGTCCACTCCAACGCAATCAAAACCCTGGTATTTTGCGTACCAAGGGGGGTGGAACTCCAAGGACCAGACCCCCGGTGCAAACCTCTCCCTCTTACACCAAATTTTCCAAAGATGTAACTGAAAAAGAAAAGGGGGAAAAGAAACGCCCTTTCTTTTCTTTTTTGTTTTTTCTCCCTCTTTCTTCCTTCTCCTTTTTCTTTTTCACTTTTGGACTCTTAAGAACAGACTTTTTGGTGATTTTGTTGTCCTGGCCTGTGTCCGTTATTCTTTTTTATTTATTTCATTTTTTTTTTTTTTTTTTTTTTTTTTTTTTTTTTTTTCTTTGGAGGTGTCCTTTTTCTCTTCTCTTTCTTTTTTCTCTTTTTTCTTTTCGTTTTTTTTTTTTCTCACCTCTTAGCAGCCCTTGTTCTTTTTTCACTGTCTGTCCTCTCTCTCCTCTCCCATCTTCTTTCTCTGTGTCATGGACGGAGGGTCCCCCCAGCAGGGTCAGACCCAGTCTGTTTCCTTTCTTTCTTTTAAAATTATCGTCGTTGTCCTTTTTCTTTCTCTTTCTCTTTCTTTCTTTTTCTTCTTTCTTTGCTTTCTCAGCTTGCTTGTTGCTTCCTCAAGGCCCTACCTGCTTGCTGCCTTACTTATGGTTGGATGGATTGCCTTTTCCTTGCCTCTCAGAGGTGTCATGACTCAAGGATATAAAAATGTGTTCTGCCAGAGCCTCTTGGTGAGAAGAACGGATGACGTCTCCTCTCTCCTCTCTCCTCCCCTCCCGTCGTAGGGAGCCCTCGCCCCCTCTCCCCCCCCCCCCGCCACCCCCCCACCCGCCCCCAGCATCGGGGGTGGGAATTATGTAGCTGTCAGAGGAGTTGGAAGAACGGCCGAGTGATGCTTCGTGGATCGGCGGCTGTGATAATGGCATAGAGAAGACCCCTGTTGTGTCAGAGTACTAAAGCCCCCCCCAGCTTAGAGATCAAGGCTTGGCAGAAAGGGTATGCAAAAAACCTCCATGGCTGAGGCTGACTACAGCGGGCAAACATCGGCACATGCATCAAGAGCATTCGGAGGGGACGAGCGTTCGAAGGAGGGGGAGGCCCCCCTTAAACGGGCAACGTCGGGGGCAGGGCATTTCGCTTCTCTTTCCTCTTCTTGTCCTCCCGTGGGGGGGCCCATCCCTGCTTGGTGTGGCCCGCTCCGGCCTGCGCAATTTTCGGGTTATCGCTTCTTCTTTTCTTCTTCTTCGTGGGTCCTTTTTGGGGCTGCGATCAAAGGAGGCGATAAGATGGTCGGGCAATTTGAAGCCAGGATGAAGACACTATCGGATACTTCTGGTGGAGCCAAGCGCAAAAGGAGGACAGTTAATAAATTTGCAGTTTGGTCGTGGAGGTTTTGGTCTACATCGTCTCTACATATACGAACCAAGAGACCAGACCAAGGTGTTTTTTTTTTTTTTTTTTTTTTTTTTTTTTTTTTTTTTTTTTTTTATGGTTGTTTTGGCCTGCAGGACTCTTCCACTTCCAAATGGCAAGGGAATTTCTTATATACCTTCTTTTCACCCCGACCCCCCTTCTCTTCTTCCCAAGAATCAATTGTGTCCTTAATCTTCTTCTAGAAACGATGTAGACCTTATTGGAACTTCCTGAGCTTGAAGATCATGATTGGTGCCGAGTTTTCAAATGGAAGAGAAACCCATGCTCGTGTATTTGTTTATAAACCCTTTTCACGATGGAGACTGAAGGTTTTTTGCCCCTTTTGTGAAGGTATTGGATCGTCGGTACGGAGGGGCGGAGTTAAAACTCAATATGTTTAACTATTTTCAATGGGAAACTCAAGTATGGGTTAAGACTCGCACGCGATCCGATAAGTAATTGGTGGTGTTAGACAATCCACCAACAAACTTTAACATTGGAGGTACAGAGGTTTTCTGTCCTAAATCCCCTGGGCACTCTGTACTGTCGACAGTGCCTGCAATTTTTGGGCATACAAAGGATTTGTGCAATAATCCCCCGATGGTTTGTCGCAACTGTGGTAAAATGACACGAGGTGGGGCGATGCGAGCAGCCCAAGGAAGTGCGATATGGTGGGTAAGCGGGACATTTGTGCCCGTCATGCCCGAAAAAAAATTGGCAATACTGTTTATGGATGTGACCAGCTGGAACGCCAGTATCTTATGAGGCCCAAGGAGGATCTTCACCGATGAGAGAAGTTAGTGATGTATCCCAGCGAGATTGCAGACTTGTAGTTTGGATGAGCCGGATGGTAAACATGGAAGAGGTGGCCAAAGTGGGGTTCTACTTGTGGAAAGGTGGTATCTCTGCAGAAGAAGTAGTAGCGGTGCCGGAGACAGAATATCAGAGAAACCGGACCAAGGTGTGTGGGGAGGAGATTGAGGATAAGAAGAGCCTAGTGATAGGATTTACGAGGCTCCACGCCGGTGTTAGTGTGGGAGCAGAAGAAGAGGAAGTAAGGTAGAGGCTTCAGACTTTTTTCAGTTAAGGCCAAGTGTCGGAGTCGGGCTGGGAGGCGGCTCACTGATGCCAAAGACCCTAGAATCTCACCTGTGGAGGTGGTATTTGGTAACCGTTTTCAGGTTTTGGCAAGAGGAAACAGAAAACGAGAAATGAGGTATGTCACCAGGTGATTGAATCCATGGATACGACAGTACGATCCGGCAGAAACGCTGAGGATATTAATTGACTCGGATCAATATTCGTCTGCTGGTGCGTTCTGGATTCACAAGAGTTAAGTCTCTGTAAGTCTGCAATTTTGGGGGTTTCTGTAAAGCCGACCAAAGGATAATTTCGTCGATGTATACTTTTATAAGTGATGTAAATGCCATTTTTTGGTCGTCCATAAATGTAAAGATCATGTGTGTAATAAGTTCAGCAGGGCAACACATCTTTCAAGCTCCTAAAAGGGTTTAAAAGGGGAGGTGGTTTTGCTGCAGAATGTGGGATTAGGGATATTCCTACACAGATGTAAAATGGGGGCTTTGGACCAATGGCGGGTCAAATGTCCTGCTGATATAAAAAGCTGCCTGGGGTCGGAGTATTGTTTAAAAAATGGTGGTCAAAATTCAAAATCGAAAACCAGGGTAAAATAAAGCCAGGAATGAATAATATTGTTCTTGTACAAATGGAAGAAAATATCTTGTTTTAGATTGTATAATGTGTACGCACCGGCAGATAGGCATGACAGACAAGAGTGTTTTGAAAAATTATTGTTTTCGTTGCCGGGAAGAATCCCGACTGTTTTAGTTGGAGACTTTAATACTATCATTCAAAAAGTCTGATAGGATGAGTTTCTTTTGAGGTGTTTAGATAGCACGAGCCATACGTTAAGTCAAATCATTGAAGATTTTAGCCTAGAGGATGCTAGCACAGTTAATGTAAGATCAGAAGAAGGGATACATGGTTTGCATCACAGCTCAGGCCTAATAGTCTAAAATATACAGATTTGGTGTCAAACGCAATCAATGTTAATGAGTTCCGGCTATTTTCCTGTAGTGTTTCGGATCATAGATGTTTGCCAGTTAATTGGCAATAGAGAAAGTTTAATTTTTGGTAGAGGTTATTTTACAATTATATACGTGCTTTACTTAATGGAAAACAAATATGATAGCCTTTAAGAATTATATGCATATTGGTGTGCAAAAAAGAAAATTACGGTTTTCAAATATTTGCTTATGGTGGGAGTGGGTAAAGGGGAAGATAAAGTCCTTTTTTTGTGCTAAGGGTAAAGAGAGAGCATATAGGGAGAATCTAGGTCTGGAATGGTTGAATAAAAGACTGAAGTACTTATATAAATTAAGAGAACTTGGGTATGAAGTCAAGGAAGGAATAATGGAGGAGGTAAAAAGAATTAGACAGGAATCGTTATAAAGGGAAAAAAGATTGTGTTTCAGGCAAAAGTTTAAGCGTTAGAAACAAAAGTGAAAAGGTGTAACTAGGTTCTTTTTTAAGAAAGCCTTAAAGCAAAAGTTCTTATGGATGCGTTTGTATTTGCCGCATGGAGATATTAGTGTGGAGCCAGTGCAGATTAGAGGGGAAGTAGAAAAATTTTTACATGGAATTGTATGCTGAGGGAAAAAAGAGAAAAGAGATAAAAGGGAAACCTGGAAGGTATTGAAATTGTTTAGATGATGGCATGAAGTGAATCTTTTGGGATCAACCGTTGCACGTAAAGGAAATATAGTCGGTGATTAAATCGTGTGCAAGTTGAATAAGACCCCTGGGAGTGATGGCTTACCCCTTGAATGCTATTTACAAACCTTGTGAGATATACAGCCCATTTTGGGGAAGTGGTGGAGTATGTTTCGGGCTAATGGGGAACTAGCGCCATCGATGTGGGAGGGGGATTATAACCCCTGGTATAAAAAAAGGGGATAAAAAGGAACCATAACAAAATTGGAGACCTATCACCAGGTTACTTACGCCGATTATAAGATTGTGTCGAAATTGCTGGCAAATAGATTAAAGAGGTAGGTCAATTCTAGATAGGAGAAACAAACAGGACTATGTGGATACCAGGAAGACAGATACAAAAAAACTTGGTCCTAGTAATAGGATGTTATTTGGGATTTGGACGCATTTTGAGAGGAATGCAGTCCTTATGATAACTCCAATAGATTTTTGAGAAGGCCTTTGATAGGTGTCCCCCTCCACAAGTATTTGTTGGTTAAAACCTAGGAGAATGGGAGTTTCCTCCTAATTCTTGGAATGGTAAAACCTATTGGGAATAGTTACAAAGGTCGAGTGCTGATTAACGGTTACTTGGGGGAGAAAAATAAAGTAATAGTCTGGGGTCGCGCCAAGGGTGTCCCTTGTCGGCCTTGGTTTTTCGGATGTGGCGTAGAATATTGATGGCAGATTATCAGGAAGGATAAAGTGTTTAGGGTATATGATCCCAGGAGTAAAGGGAAATCCTTAAAGCGATTGGGATATATGGACGATATCACTATGTTTTGTACAAATATTCCATGATGCTAGCAAAGAGCTAAGAGTTTACCCCGTTAATGTCTCTTTTTGCTGGCTCGGGGTTCAAAGTTAAAATTGGGAAAAAACAATGTTTAAAAGTGTTTGGAGAAAAATTTGAGTTGGGGACAGAAAACTAACAGAAGGGGGAGAGGGATAAGAATATTAGGGTTAATCATATACAGACACTTTAAAAAGGAAAGAATCATGGGATTTAGTGGGACAAAGAATAGTGTAGAAAATTGAATTTTTGTTTGTAGACAAGTAAGATTTTCTATATGCCTGGAAAGTGCTTAATTATTAAAATCGATTATTTTGCCCTATTTATTCTGTATATTTAGTATAGTGTTTTCCCGCTTAATTTATAGAATTGGTCATTAAAAATCAGAGAGGCTATTGGCGTTATTTTGTTTGTGGGGGTCGAAATATTGATAAAACTTAAGAGGGATATTCTGCTCTTAAAAAAGAATGTTTCAACAGGTGGTTGGGACCTTCCGTGTAATAGATACTTTGTGTTTGTGCATTATTTATCGGTACTTCGTGAAAAGAAGCTTCTCTTAGGGAATCTTGTGGCAGGGTTGTATGATGTTTTTATTTAGAGAGGCCGGAACAAATGGTTCCCGAAATTTGGTTTTATTAAATGGGATAATTCCAGGCCGTTTTCCTGCTGGTAAGGTACCTGCATTTTAGTATTTGGTGCTTCCTGATGGGTGAAAAGGTGGGGAACTAGGAGAAAATAGAAAGATCGAATGGAGCCATCCTAGAAACTTATGAAAAGTATTAAAAGTAAGAATGTGTTATCATTATAGAAAATGTAAGTGTTAATCAGACATTAAGAATTGGAAAGATATAAAGGATTCTAAGTACGGGAAAACAAAAGAGCTGGTTTGGCTGCAGGTTGCATAGCCCTTCCAACCAGAGCATTTCAAAAGAGAAGAGACTTGTCATCAACTGATGTGTGTCCTAGAGAAGGTTTGTGGAGTCGGAGATATTGAACATAATCTCTGGGGATGCAAAATGGCGTAGCTTGTACTGGGGTAAGATGGGAAAAATTATAAAGGAAATGGTAGGTATAACGAAAGGTGATTAGTAGATAATAGCCATATTGGTTTTAATAAGTTTTATTGGATAAGGGTAGATCAAGGTTCTATTAGGGATTATTTTAATTTTGTATAAATAAAAAAACAAAGTTTGTGGGAAACTAGGAATGTCCTAATTTTCAAAAAAGAATCGATAGAATCAAATAAAGTACTATCTATGGCTTTGTGGGAAAATGTATGTCTTCTATCAGCATAGTCAAAGGAGAGGGGAGATAGATCTGAGGGATATGGAAGCAAAAAAGTGGGAGGGATTTTGTTAAGTAGATTGTATATTTCTGTTGCGTGGTGGAAGTTTGTGTTTATGTTTGTTTTTTTAAAATACTTGCTCTCAAGTTGATCTTGATGAAGAAATTGGCAAGGTTTTTTTCAGAGATGTTTAAGAAGTGATTGCTTTGCCAGTAATTCTGAAGATTAAAAAAAAAAAAAAAAATCGATGTGAGAAAGGCGATAGGAGATGACTACGAAAGAATACAACCGCCGAGGCTCTTCGCAAATACAATACGAATGTTTTTTTCCAGCAGAGATCGACTTGTGGTTGTTTTTTTCGATGGCAGAAAAAGAATTTTTGATGAAATTCTGGGAATGCCGTGGCTGTCGATCTTTTGTGTTCAGGTATTTATTCACAAGGGTGGCCTGATGTGTCGTTTTGTCGTTCAGCTATTGACCTCAGAAACCTGCTATCTTCTGCGTTGCTCAGAAAAAGCTAATCATCCGGATCTACAAGGTATGGCCTTTGTATATTAAGTAATCTAGAAATCGCACACCGTTTGTTGTGCATATGTATAATCCTTTTGTGGATAAATAGAATATCAAGGTCCTTTCCTTGAAAGATATGCATGCAGTTTTGTTTCTCCAGGTGAAAACAAACATAAACATTTTTTTGGACATTTAATGGCCAAAGGAGATTTTGGTGGAGTTCCAGAAGGAATCCCAGTGGAGTTGGTGGACTGAAAACAACCCCCCGCAACAATTTCTAATTGGAAATAATAGAGGTTACCTATCTAAATCCGGGGCAGGCCTACGTTCTGTAGGAACTTTTTAGAGAGCGTTCGGGCACACGAAGACGGACACTGTGAGAAAGAGTTCTGCTGTTAGGAAACTGCTTACTGCTTCAAAAAACAGGACACAAAAAACGGCGGCTGTGGAGTGGCCGTGAGGTCATCTGTGCGGGTCTCCGTGAACACCTTGGCGAAGCCGTGTCCCACCATCCAGCCCCCAAAAATTATGTCTTTTGCGGAAATCATTAAAAGGGAAAGCGAGGTTGGGGTGGATCCCGATAGAAGAGATAATGGCTTAAACAATAGAGCCGGTAGACAAAAGAGCATGTCACATGAGAGTCATCGGATAAGGAAGAAGTTGTAGCACCAGATTCCTACTGCAGAAGGGGTGATGGTCCAGTAAACATGAAATCACCACAGGAGAAGACAACACCAAATGGATGTCGATAAAAGAAAACCTAAAAAGGAAAACGATAAGAAACAGTAAAAGAAGCTGCAGCATGGAGTGAGAGAGTGGAGGAATACAACAAGCTCATAGGAATCTGGGAATGTGTGAAAGCCCGGCCAAACATAGAATCTGATTCGCTGCAATCTAATTCTGGACAAAGGGGACGTCCAGAGATTGGCAGATCAAGGGTGTCTCTGGTAACAAAAAGGAGAAGACCTGGTCCCGCTGAAAAAAGGGCAAAAAGATAGAAAAACGTTGAAGATATGAAAGGGGTAAAAGCTCCAAGTGGAGCGTTCCTCAAAACCCAATGGTAGTGCCAAAGCAAGAGGAAGGCCCGGGAAAACGGTGTAGGTTGATGGCTTTGTTTGTTTTTTTTTCCTTTTTTCCTGGTAAAATATGCCGATTTCCTATAGTTTCAATTAACACAAGGTCATTAAGTCGAAGAATCGTAGAATATCGGTGTAAAAAATTTTTTTCGTTGTTAAAATTTAATGTTTTTGTGTTTGCAGGAGTGTCTGTGGGGTTGGAAAGAGGAACCCGATGCATGACTGGTCACGAGGCACAAGTGTCTGGTCTTCTATAAATAAAAGAAATGGAGGGGTGGATGTTTATTTATAGTCAGAACTTTGTCATAACCAAGTTGTTCATATAGTGCGGGGTAGAGCAATTATTAGTATTTGATTTTGGGGGAATTCATATAAGGCTGTTAAATTTGTATGCGCCGACGGGTAGGCAAGAACGTAATTATTTTTTTTGAAACAATTAAGTTTTTTTTAGGCCGGGACGTGGGACTGTGTTGGTGTGGGAGATTTTTCACAACAACTGTGTTTTAGATAAAGGGGATAGAGAGGGGGGTTGGTGGTGGGAATCAAGATATAGATAAGTCTGGTAAAATGTAAAAGAAATGTTTAATTGTTTGATTATAAAGGATGCTTTCAGAGGTTGCAGGAGATGAAACCAAAAATTTACGTTTTTTTTTTCAATAAAGGGACAGTTAAGGTCAAGGATAGATTTTTTGTTTTTGTATCAAATCACTGCAAATCTTAATAAACTTTAATTAATGTGAAGAGGATGTCTTTTACCAGACCCATGGTTGTATAGAATGTGGTGGTGGGTGTGAATGAGGAAAGAGTGTTTGTGGACGGGTGTGTGGAAAATGAATTAGTATTGCTAGAAGATGAAGAAATAAAAATTAGTACAGATCATTATTTAAAAAATAAATGGGTTAAGAAAAAGGGAGCTTTGAGGATGTTTAGTACAGAGTTGGTGGGATTGGGTAAAAAAAGCAACAAAAAAGTTTTTCATTAGAGCAGGTTGTAAGGATTAAAAACAAAAATGAGTATGAAAGATTGCAGATATGTTTTGGAATATTTGGATTATTTAAAGGGGAGAATGGTGAAGTATGTTGAAGATTTGAGATAGAGGAAGAAGAGAGTGGTGTGCGAAAAGTATTTTAGAAGAGAAGAAGGTTATTGAACAGGCGAGATTTGTGGTGAAAGAAAGAGAAACGGATGAAAGGTTGTTTCAGAATCTTTTTCTTTAAAAAAGGTTGGTTGTAGGAAGAAATGGAGTATTTCGAAAGTTAGTGATGTTTTGAATGGGGATTGGCTTGTGAAGATAGTCTGGGAAGGGAAAATGGGTTGAAAGACAGTGTGGATGTTTTTATTGATGGGGTTGTATAACGGAAAGCGGAGAGATGTGGGGGTTGGAAGAAGAATGTTTGGCAGTGGATTGAAGAAAGACGGTTGGACGGAGGATGAGAAAGAAAGAATGTTGAGAGAGAAATGTGAGAGGGTGGGAGAGATAGATGAGAGTATTAAAAGTATGACGAGGAGGAAATACCCGGGAATGATGGACTGTCCGAATAGAATTCTATGTGGGATTGTGGAGAGAGAAAATTTGGGGTGAGCATGGTGCATGAATTGGTTTGTTAGTGTTGGAAAAGGGGGAATTGAATGAAGAGTATGGCTGAACAGTTGATTGTAACTGCATAAAAAAGGCAGAGCAATAAGAAGAGAGCGAAAGAAAATCTTAAAACAATTGGGGCCCCTATTACCTTGCTTAATAACGTTCTACAAACAAATACATTGCTTAAAGTGTTTGGCTAATAGGATTAAGGAAGGTGGTACGAATGGTAGGAGAAGAACAAGATATGTGCAGCGCCAGGAAGAGACAGAAGGCAATCAGCGAATGTTGATGTGGGTAAGAGATGTAAATTGTGGGTATATTGAAGAAAGAAGAAAGGCGAATGTGGCGCCATTTGACTGTAGATTTCGAGAAGGCCGTACGATAGGGGTGGTGGCAGGTGTTTTTATGTATGCGGTTTAGAAAGATGGGTGTGGCCTAAATATGTTGAGAAAGGGGTTAAAGTGTTTGTTTATAAAGACTAATGGTGTGTAAGGTTTTGGTTGAATGGGTTTTCGACTGGAGGGAATATTAGTTAAGATTGGTGTGGAGTACAGGAGGCCCGCTGTCTTCCGATCCTTTGTTGGTGTGTGATCCATTCGTAGAAACCATTATTGAGAGGGTGGTGCTGGGGTTGAGTGATGATAAAAGTAATGATTGAGAGAATGAGGGATAGAAGTGCCAGGAAGCGGTGGAAAGAAAGAGTTGTGAGATGAGTGATAGGGTATATGGATGATGTGACAGTGTTGTTGTAGAGACGAAGCAAGTCTAAGGAGAGTGAGAAGCGTAATGAATTGCTTTGTTTATATGGCTGCGAGTGGTTTTAAGCCTGAATTGGTGGATTTAATAAAGTGTGTTGTGTAGAAGGCGTTGAGACGAGATTGGAAGGAAGGGAGTTCACAGTCACTTGCCCCTGTGTGATGGCGATGTTATGGAAGGATTAATAACAGTGTTTAGGAGTGTTTTGATGATGATATGTGGGGACGAGAGAGATTGGAGAGGTGGATGAATATGTGCTGAACGGGTAAGATAGACGAAGAAGATAGATTTTGGGCAGTTAAGAGATCATTAACATTGAAAGGGAGATCCTAGGTTTATACAAGCATGAGTGGTAGCGGTCAAAAAATGATTGTTGTATATAAATTAATATTTTCCGCTCCAGATTCGAATAATCCTACGTAAGATCACTACTGGTTTTGATTGTTCTGCTTTTGTATGGAACTCGAAGATGGAAAAGATGAAAAGAACGATTGTGGTGAAAAATAAGTTGAATGGTGGAAAAGGTATGATAGATATTGAAGGTTTTTGTCTGTAAGGTATGCAAGTCTATGTATAAAAGCGAGTATAAAAGAAAGTATAAGTGGATGTATGGTGAGATATGTGGGGGGTGAAGTGTTAAGAAAGTTGGGACTGTATGAGGTAAATTTGAGAAGGCCGATTGCTTTTAAGTCTGCATGGTTTTATGTGAGAATTGAAAGATGTGTAAGGAGGAATGGTTTGCAAGATGTGGGTGTAAATGAATGGTGTGAAGGAAAGAAAGTGTTGAGAATGTTGGATGAGAGAGAACAAATGGAAATGATTGGGGGCTTGAGTGAAATAGAAAGTAAGGAAGTGTGGAAGTGTGTAAATGAGAAAGAGTTAGTGAATAAGCAGAAAGATTTGGCATGGATGTGTGTGCATGGTTGTGTGCCTACTAGAGTGTTTCAAAGAAGGAGAAAGTTGGTTGACAGTGAAGTGTGCCCGAGGAATGAATGTAAGAAGGTGGAAAATGTGCAACATGTGTTTTGGGAATGTGAGTATGCTAGAGAGGTATGGGGGAGAATGGGGAAATTGATTGAGGGGTTGACTGGTATGAAAGTACTTACATATAAGATGATGTTATATGGCTTATTCAATATGGATAAGGCCAGGAAAAAGGTGTTGTGGTTAATAATTTGCAGTATTAAAGAGGTCTTGTGGGATAGTCGGAATATATGTGTATTTAAGAATCAGGAAATAGACGTGGATGGTAGTGTGAGAATGGTATGTGGGAAGCTAAGTTTGTATGCGTTGAATGATAGGAAAAAATATGGCATGGATTCGGAAGGCATATGGAAACGTAAAAAGTGGAAAGCATGGTTAAGTTAAAATATTAATGTTTTACTTTAAGGTGTAGGTTGTAAATATTGTAAATAATTTTGAAACGAAATCTGGTGATGAAAAGAGAAAGTTACTTTGAAGTGGAAAAGAGTGACTTTTTGGAGGAAGCACGGCTTTCTTGGGATCGCAACCACAGTGCAAGACAAAACGTTGGCAAGTGGATCGGGATCCATCTGCCTCCCCCTTATGCCCATAGCTGTTAAGCCGTAGGGCTAGGAGGAAGGCTACTTTGGTCCCATCAAGCCGGTAGGCATCAGGGAACCCCATACAGCCCTCACTTTCTGCTCCCAGTGCCACCAGGAAGCTTCCAGGGGGGGTTTTCGAATGGGAAGGGAAGAAAAACCTCGAAAGGCCCCAAAAAAAAAAGGGCCCAGGCAATCACCGCCCACAATACGTAACACACAACACAAAACAAAAAAAGTTGAAAAAGTGCACGTGAAATGAAAGTGCCAGTTAAATAAATAGTGCGTCTGTGTACAAATTACTAAGGGTGCGGCCAAAAACCAAATAAGGCCCCCAACCTTTCGGTCGGGGCGTTTTTAAAAAATTATTTCCGGCCATAGCCGATAGCTTATGGCAGGAGGAAGAAGAGTGAGGTTATGGTGCTAATACTCAAAACACGTGGCTCCAAGTGCACAGTAGTGCTTATAGGAAAGCCAAGCTTCACACCTCCATTGGCCTCAAGGACTTTTTGGACCATGTTCCATATCCCCTCAAAACCAGGCGGGAGCTTGGGGGGAAGTCTCGCACACCCCCTCTCAACCAGCACTGGCCGAGCGATTATTCGCACGTCTTATTCCAAAAGACAGGGGAAGTAGTAGTGACAAGTGACGCTTCCAGCTTAAGGCTTCGATCAAATTTGGTGTAGTGTGCAGATCCATTCTTACAGCTCTGTACTATGGGTCCGCCCCCCGGCCCCCATAGAGTATCCCCGTTCCCATGATAAGAACAGATACTACACTTGATCTTAGCCAAAGTCCGAAAGGAGAAAAGCGATTTAGAGGAGAAGAAGCGATATTAAAAATTCTTTATTTGTCATAAAAAATATATATAAAACAAACATTCATACCGTGTTGTACTGTGACGGCAGCAAGGCTAGGTTGGTAACCAAGACACAAGCACTCATGTGGTGCAAAAAACCTAACCTAACACTAGTCCTGCACTACTCTTCATGACTTTACTTAATTCCTATAACGATAAGGACAGGGGAGTTTAATGCTGGGGGAGGGTGTGGGCTGGGGCTGGGGGGCTGGGGAATGGGGGGCATTTACATAACAAACTGACAAGTGGTGAAAAACAATTATGGGGGGTGGGGCTGGGTGGAGGGGGCAGCATCTACACATTCAAACACTTTAAGACATGAAACATAATCAAATAAGCAACAGTGTGGGAGGGGGAGGGGAGGGAAAAGGGAAAGAGGTTGTTAAGGGTGGGGGGGAGACATTTGCCGAAGCTTTATGGTGAAAAACAGACACAAAGCGGACAAGGAGGGGGGGAGGGTAGTCGTAGGAGTTAGAGGAAAGAAAGTTTAGAAAACAATTAATCGCCGTTCTTCTGCCTCGCTCTGTCCATAATGGAATAGTCTCTGAGCAAGCTATGGATTAGATTTGCCGGCAGTCCAAAAAGGCATCCTCTCCCTTCTTAGAACCAGGGCCGATTCTGGCTACCCAAGATAGTCCTTAAAACAGTTCATAAGGCGCCAGGCATCCTGGATCGCCTGGCTCCGTGGCTCCAGGAAATAGTCCGTCTAAAGCACCGAATGGTGTGAGAGAAGGCTTTGTTCTGTGCACATTGTCCTCTGAGTTCATGTCCAAGGCATCCAACATAGCCTGTGCCACAGGGCATGCCCAGAAGAGATGACAAAGCAGGTCTCTCCTGGACGATTTTGCAAGAATGGGGACAATGTCTGTAGCGGCACCAGGTCGCATGCCATGAAAGTCCTGAGAGGCAACCCCCCTGAACAGACATCCACTCAGGTCTTATGCTTGTGGGTTAGCCTGTCTGCTGGACAATATTGCCCCAAACAGTCTCAGCTGTTAGCAGCAGGAGCCCTGGAATAGCTCCATTATGTCTCTAGCTCTGATGAGCTTGTAGATGACTTTTGAATTCCACAGGCCGGTTTCACTCCCTCCAGTGGGGTTCCTCTCACAACTTTTTGCCCCCCTTGTTGTAACATCCAGGTAAAACCAAGGGGTTTGTCCCAGTGTATTGTAAGGGATGGAGCTTGTCCCACTTGTACCAACCCTCAAACCTCTACCATTTTAAGATTTGGGAGCAGGAGGAAGAAGCGTGAATGGAGTTTCCCGCGGAGCTGTTGGCAAAAACTGGTGACGTTCGGCGGATGCCAGTTACATACAAAGAAAATCCGTTTAGCATGGTGGGGATGTCAGGGGTATTCCCTTTCCCTCCCCTGCTGTGTCCTTGTACATCACTGACCGCTTACCTGCCATCTTGGAAGACCCCAGATATAAAGTAAACACCGCCCTAGTAATGGCTCTGGACAGGTTGCCTAGTGGAGGCCCAGGACTGGGCATATACTGCAGAACGAGGATATATCTCGTTCCCGCCAATACTAGTGGCTTAACCTTCGATGAAAGGCTCTGGGCCTCCATATCCAATTTTTCTGTCGCCTTCTTTGAGATCTTTGTTCATCCACAGACGTCAGGGCGAGAGGCGCTCCCCTCTTCCACCAAAACCAGAACTCCTAGAGATGTTTGATTTGAGGTCTGGTTTACGGTGAATTGGAGGCATTGAGCGGTGAGTTGAGCACAGTGGCCCGTCTCCGAGGACCGTAGAGCCTCTACTTCCCCCAGTGACCTTTGCCCCTGAAGCCTCCTTTGCCAATCCTCGCGGAAACAGGTCTGGAACGAGTGCTTGCATCGCCAATGGGCAATCTGCCGACAGGAAGAAGGGACAGAGCATGGATCATCATCGTTACAGGAGCACTGTGCATCGCGACGGTCTGGGCCTGGTGCGTGCAGTTATCCCGCCGAAGAAGCTGATACTACACTTGTATCTTACAGAACGAGCGGGAGAGAGGAAGCGATTAACCCCGAATTGCGGCAGATGGCCGAGTCGGCCACCACCCACGCCAGGTTATGGTTCAACACGGGGTAGAAATGCCCGACCCCCGACGCTGCCCGTTCCGTTGGGCATTTCTCGCGCTCGCTCCGACAGCATTCTTGAGCTATGTAATTGGTGTCCGGATTTTTGCCTCTCTGTTTTTTTAACAAAATGACCAGCCTGGGGTTGCACACCTTTGTTGCAAGCCTGGCTCTCTAAAGCTGGGGCCCTTTAGCCTCGTACACCACAGGGTACTTATCTCTAGCCGTATCCCCAGCCGCCCGATCCCACGAGCACTCGCTCTGCCCGTTCTTTTCCAAACTCCCTCTGACATCTACATATCCTAATCCCAACGCACGAAGGGCGGGGGAGGGGGGAGGCGCGACGAGGCCCGAGAGAATGTCGTTCGTCTACCAACAGGCCTCTGTGCAAGCCACCATTTTCGATCATATCTTGGTCTACACACAACCTCTGAGAGGCAAGATGCATCCATCCAGAAATAAGTCCAGGCAGCAAAGCAGGTAGGCTTGAGGAGCAAAAGCAGTGCTGCAAAAAGAAGACAGATAATAAAAGAAAGAAGAAGCAAGCTACTGGTCTGACCCACCGCTGTGGGGGGCGACCCTGACACAAGAGAAAATAGCGACAACAGAGTGAAAAGAACAGGCTTGCAAGAGGTGAGAAAAAAGACACCTCCACCAAAGAAAAAAAATGAAATATACGAACTGGACACAAGGCAGACAAATCCACAAAAGTCTGTTACTTTAGTCGCCAAAAAGAGCTACACGAAAAGGAAGAAAGAGCGAAAAAAAAAGAAAAGACAATGGCTTTCCTTTTTTTTTTCAGTTTTTATCTTTGGCAAAACTTGTAAAGAGAGAGGTGGCAACCGGTCCCCTGCGACGGGGGGTGGTACTACTGCCATACCAGGTCGATGCGTGGAGTGGACAGAGCAAGCTCCTTCTTTCAAGCTTTCCCTGTCCAAAAATCCAGTTTAATATCTCGGTCCCAGATAGGGGACGTAATCAGATATTAAGCTGATACGAACAATTTTTTTTTTTTTTTTTTTTTTTTTTTTTTTGTTCGAAATCTATTCAGAAATAAGTTCAATGTGTTGAAAGAAGTGTGGATGTTTTATGATGGGTTGTATACGGAAAAGCGGAGAGATGTGGGGTTGGAAGAAGAATGTTTGGCAGTGATTGAAGAACGGTTGGCGGAGGATGAGAAAGAAAGTTTGAGAGAGAATGTAGAGAGGTGGGAGATAGATGAGAGTATGAAAAGTATGAAGAGGAGGAAAGTACCCGGGAATGATGGACTCCCGATAGAATTCTATGTGGAATTTTGGGAGAATTTGGGTGAGCATGTGCATGAATTGTGTTTGTATGTGTTGGAAAGAGGGGAATTGAATGAGAGTATGCGTGAAAGTATGATTGTAATGCTGCATAAAAAAGGCGAGAAAAGATCTAAAAAATTGGCGCCCTATTACGTTGCTTAACGTTGCTTACAAAATAATTGCTAAAGTGTTGGCTAATAGATTAAGGAAGGTGATAGCGAAGATGGTAGGAGAAGAACAGATATGTGCGCAGGGCATTTCTCCCCGTGGGGCCCATCCCTGGCGTGGGGTGGCCCCCTCGGCCCTGCCGCAATTCGGGTTATCGCTTCTCGGCCTTTTGGCTAAGATCAAGTGTAGTATCTGCACTTGGTCTTGGCCTGGAAGAGGGGGCGATCGTAGCAGGATGACGCGGACAGCGCCAGACGCGAAATTTACAGTCAGGCTGTATATACCAGAAGAGAAGAAACAAGCGTGGGGACTGTATCATATACAGAAGATCGTGATCGAGGAAACCATAGGTATGTCAAGAGATACAATTTTTTGTGTACAGTGCTTCCCGCAAATAGGTTTTTTTGATGTCACCTTTTATAGTCAATATCACCTGATGACTTGTATGGAGAGGAAGCGGCAGAAGGAGGGACACCCAGCATTGGAAGGGGTTGAATTCATAGTGAACGAATCTAAGCAACGTACGCCAATCACGGTCCATACCTATAATCCTTTTGTGACCGACGCAGAGATCGTAGCATTCTTGGGGAGATACTGTGAGTATGTGTCCCCTGGGACAAAGCTAACCAATGTTTTTGGAACTTTCAATGGGCAGAGGCGTTATTGGGTCAAATTTAGACCAGACAAAGAGGGTCTTGGGGGTACCATGCACCCCCCGCAAGTTTTTTCACTCGGGACTAACAGGGGTTACCTTTTTTACCCCAATCAGCCATGGTTTTGCAGGTTATGCTATGCTTTTGGCCATACAAAGGAGGCTTGTACGAAAGGAATTGTTTGTAGAAATTGCTTTCAGGCAGGACATAAGACAGCAAACTGCCCAGAAAACAAGAAATGCCATTTTTGTGGGAGTGAGGCACATTTAGCTAGGCAGTGTCCTAGTGTTCAAAGAGAAAAGCCTACTTTTGCAGATGTGGCAAGGGAAAAACGTGTGGCCCTAAAAATCCCTGAGATGCCTGAGGTAACAGAGAGCCAACAAAATAAAACCAATGAGGAAGAGGATTTTATTGAAAATGTGAGTGGGGACCCCCAATCTGTGTTGGTGGATACTGCTTTCAAAGAAATTGAGGGAGCAGGGGCCTTCTTGTTGGGAGACCCAAACAACATGGAGGCCTTCCTGGTAGAGGGGGAGGAGTTACTGGATTCTGATCTTGAGGTGGAGGAGAAAATGGAAACTGAAAAAGCAGTGTTGAAAAGAAAGCTGAAAATGGAAGAGGGAAATAAAGAGGAGGTTTTGTCTCAGAAGATTAGTGAATACGAATCAGAGCCTGAGGTATTATGGGCTGACTCTGTGCAAGACTCAGACTCGTCAGTTGGTTCGTTTATAAATAAAGGGAATGTGGAAGCTTTCCAAGAAATAACTGGTTTCCATGGTGGGAAAAAAGAAAAGCTAGAGGAAGCCAGTGAAAAAGATATGAAAGGGGTTAAAGGGCAGGAGCCGAAGAAAAAGGCGGGAAGAGCTAGAGGGAATACCAAAAAAGAAACAAAAGCCTCTGAAAAATGAAAATAGGGTTTTAAATTTTGTATTCTCTCTTCTCCCTTGCATTTATGTTTGTTAGGGCATTCCTTATGGATGCAGGGGGATTTAAACCATGTTAAATGGTTTTGTGTAAAGATTTGATGTGATTCATGAAATAACGGTTTTTCTCTTCCCTTATAATTTTTTTTAGATGCCGTTCTCAGTAGGTTCCGTGAATGTCAGATGTATTAAATCTGAGGGCCGAAGGGTATCGGTGTTTGATTTGTTTCATAGTTTAAATGTTAATATTTTTTGTTTGCAAGAATGTACCCTTGACTCTATTCCAAAGAGTAGTGAGTGGAAATGGGGGCCTAGTGTGTGGTCAGTAAGCCATGAACGGAATGGCGGAGTGGGTGTTTTATTTAAAGGCCACTGTTTTCTTGTTTTAAATGTTTTCCAAAATCTTCCTCACGCTGGGGGCATTCTGTCTCATCTTCCATCTCCTCGAAAAGTTTCCAGCAAGTCCGGGCCAATGAGATCCCCAGCGCTACCTAGAGCTCCTGTCTGGAGACCATCACTGCCCGGTGGTCCTGCCAGTTCTAAAACACTTTTGAACAGCATAGTGGCAGCTCCTCCAGCGACAGAGGGGCCTCTGTTCTTGCAACACCTATGGGGATCAAGCGTGTTTAGTAACCGCATACAATAAAATACTCAGGTTATTTCTGTCGTCGGTGGTTTTTAGGGGAGTAGAGGGCGCTGTAGTAGTTGGAAACCACTTCATCACCCACCTTCTTTTCCCCCCTTCTGTCTGTGCCAGTCTCGTCCGCCAGCTCCGCCAGGGGCGTTGGCCGGAGTGGAGTTTGTTCCTGAAAAGAGTTACACTTCCGGGGGGGGGCCTCCTTCTCCTAAGATTCTCCACTTTGGAACGAAGATGAATGGCTCTTGATTCCTCCTCAAAGAGGCTTTTGTCATTCAGCGACGGACTTGGTCTCCTCCAGCTCCTCTCTTACGTCCCATCCGTAAGGTGAAGGTCCTGGCGGGACTGGAGTTGCCTCTAAGTCTCCTGAAGTTGCCGTTCCTCTCACAGTTTTTCCTCTCACACGCCTGTTGGCCCCCTCTGACCGAAAGAATGCGAAACTTAATCTTCAAAACTCCCACCAATCACTTGATACAGTTAAAATCACATTTGCTTTCTCGTTTCTCCAGCTGATATATGCATTCCGATTTTTCCTCTAAGCAGGTCCTCTCTTATCCAACAGTGTGCTGTTCAGCTTCCAGGAGCCGTGGCTGGAGGAAAACCGTGGCCCAGAGTCCCCTGAAAGAGAATGGCGCCCGTTGGCCCGAGACGAGCAGGGGAACCACATGGAGTGCGTGCCTTGTCTTCACCACTGTGGCGGTAGGTAACACAAAGTCAAATCCCCTAGAGCGCACAGACCGTCTGGGGGGGGCGGCTCCAGCTATAATTTAACAGCAGCCGTCCGATTGATCCGATTGCATCCTTTAAAAGGAAAGCTTTCGTTACATCTCCTCAGCATTTTGATGTTACATCAAGCTTGAGCCCCGTTCGTTGCCCGGAGCTGCGCCCGGTTCTCCTCTATTCGACGTTGAAATCAATCCCCACCGCCCATCACCACGCCCTGGTGGTTGCTAACTGGGCCCTCAGTCGGAAAAGGTTCCAGGCGGCTCATTCTTTTCTCTTCCCAGGAGCGTACACACTGATTAGCCGGACTGGCTTCACCCGCCCAGGAGCCCTCTTGACCAAATTCTGTCCACAGGACCCAACTCACGGACGGAATCCGTGTGAAGATGCTCCCCCTGATGAGAACGGCTACACAACCCGCAGACTTACAGCTGCCCCCACCCCGACAGTAGGAGGACCGTGGGTCCACTGCCGACAGAGGTTACCTGATAGGTGAAAAAAGGTAACAGCATTCCTTGCAACATAAATATATCACATTGCTGTGAAAAAGAAACGTTATATAGGACTGCCTCCTTACTTATCCTTAAATAACTCCTACATTAATGTTGATATAGAAAAGGGACACCATTGAGTTAGGGTATAAAAGAAAGTTTCGGTTGCACTTATATTAACCACTCCCGTCGGGATGATCTCCTTCGGTTCGTGGTTCCTTGGCCTTTGCGTTCTTCCAGTTCTCTCTTCAATGACTTAGCCAGAGAGTGGGGTCTCTACGCCACAGAAGATGGTCTCCACTGGGTCTGTGGAAGAGGTACTGTCCTCTGGGTTCATCAACCAGTTTCTTGTACCATCTTCTCCATGTCCTCCTCTCCTTGTTTCTGCTCCTCCCTCTAATCCACAGCCAGTTTTTGGGTGGTCTGAGGGGGCCTCTCTGGCTCTTCTTTTCGCTCTTCCTTTGTTGTGGTACCTGTGGGGACAAGAAGGGGGAAAATCCTCCAGGTGACGACTGTCGTAGCTGCTGGAGGGGTAGGCTACTGAGGGGAGGAGGTAGGGAGGGGTGGAGGGGTCATACAGCAGGGGGTGGTGGGGGGTGCTGGCCCTGGGTAGGTACGAGGGCGGGGGAGGGGATATTCACTACGGCAGAGGGCTTAACCTTTACTCTTGTCCTTCTGAACTTTTTCCTTTGCAGGAGTCGGTAGTGAGGCACGTTGGTGGTTTGCCTACTCCTTATGGCCTGCGTTGGTCCGGCTCTGAGGGACAGGTTCGTAGTATGGTCTGCTAGGCCGCAGATGTTTCAAATCCATCTCTTGGGGGCAATCTTTCGTCCTGTGCCCTCTGTTTTTTTCTGCAGATTCTGCAGCTAGCACACCTGCAGCGTCCTTCCCCACTTGCCTAACCCCGCCGCATTTACTGCAAATCTGCGCTGGTCGTGGTAGTGGAGAAGTCCTGTGGCGCTCCCAGGGAGAAAGCCGGCGCAGGTGGTTGCGCCGCTTGGTTTGTTTCCATCCTTCCTTAGTCGGATAATGACTGCCCACTGCAGTTCCAGAATCGCGTGCAGTCGAGGATCCGGGTCGGGTCTTGACCACAGTGCAGAATTCTCCCAGAAAGGTGGCGATGTCCCTTGCCCGTTGGGGCGTGAATGGGTTTCGCATTGAAAACGTCACCGCCGTTCCTCGACTTGATGGGCAGTTGCCCAAACTCGGGAAACTGTGGATTCCGTGCCTCGGGCCGCTTTAACCTGCTCGCACAATACCCGCTCCTACATATGGCTCTGGAGGCAAATGTTACATAAATATACCAGTAAAACGGTTGTATACATACCGTCTCCCGACGGGGAGAAGCCCTGCTCTTGCACTCATTTCTTGCCGAACACCTCGGTGGACATATCATGTTACCCTACCGCCACCTCCTCAGTTTCGAACCACTGTCTGTCTCCATCGGGTTCAAAGTTGGGGTACCATCAAGGGTTAACACCCGGCTGGCCTTGGCTTGGGCCTGGCTGGGTTGGCAGGTTGGTGGTTGCTTGTCCGCTGGGTCTTTGACTCTGTTTGTGGAGATGGCCCTGCATTTTTTTCCTTTCTTGTTGTTGCATTGTTCCTTTTCCCCTGAAAAAAAGACCAAACGAGGGAGGAAAAAGGTGATGAAGAGCAAAAGGATGTGGAGATAGAGAGAGTAGAAACGAAGGGTAGAAGTAGGAAAAGAGCAGGTGTTTTCTTTCCTGTGTGGCCTTCTGGAAAGTAGGCGGGATTATGCCAATTAATGCAAAACCTATCCTAAATTCCGGGAAGAAGTTTCAGGATCTCTTCCTCGGATTTCGGGGGTCCTCAGCGGCTCTGCTCGGCTCAGACACTCGCTGGGGGCTCGGAACCTCGCTGGGCTCAGAACTCTCGCAGCTTCTTTCTCCAAGTCCCGTTGATCTTGATCTGGAACCGTTTTCTTCTTGTTCTTATAAGAACATTTGTAGAGTGCCTAAGGCTCGTGATCGCTTCAAATCTCATTAAAGTAACTGAACTGATAAGAACGATTTTTCTTTATTGAAAGCTCGGGGAAGCTTGCTTTTCTTTGATCGTCACCACACGTGCCAGCAACGTGCAAGGGATCGGGATCCATCTGCCTCCCCCTATGCCCATATCTTGTAATCCGTAGGGCTAGGCAGTAGGCTACAGTGTTCGTCCATCAGCCAGTAGGCCGTCAGGAACCACCATACTAGCCTCCTTCTGCTCTCACTGCCACCAGGGAGCTTCCCCAGGGGGGTTCGAATGGGAAAAACCTGAGGCCCCAACAAGGGCACCATGCAATCTGCCCCAATACTGAAACACACAAAACACAAAACAAAAATGCCACGTGAGTGCCATTAAATAACTAGTGCGTACCAGTGTAACAATTAAGAGGGGTGATGCCAAATAAGCCCCAACCTTCGTCGGGGGTTTAAAAAATTGTTTCCCCGCATAGGCCGAAGCTATGGCAGGAGTGAGGAGGTGCTAAAACCCGTGCTCCCCCAGTGCACAGTAGTGCCATAGAAAGGCCCCGACTTTCACACCTCCCTGCCTCAAAGCTTCGACCATGTTCCTCCACTCATCTCAGTACCAGACGGAGCTTGGGGAGTGCCCATGCTCACCCCCCTCTCACCAGGCCTGGCCAGGATTGGATGCTTCACACGGTTTTATTCCAAAGACAGGAAGTGACCGTCCAGCTTAAGGGCTTTGACCAAATGTGTGTAGTCCGCAGACCCATTCCTACCAGGCGGCAGCCCCGGGACACCCCCTGATGATCCCCTAGGGAGCCCGTAAAGGCTCCCCAGGAGAACCCCCCATTTCCTCCGGAGAATGCCCCCCCTGTCGCAACCAGCACTGAATGATAAGTTTTTTTTTTTTTTTTTTTAATACTTCAGAAAATAATACAACATCCCAATCTTTCATAGTTCGTTATATTTTCTTACTTCCATCATTAGTATTATTCAAGGAACACACACAACAAAACTATCTTAATCAAACTTAATCACAACACACTTATTGTGCACACTATTTTATCACAGATTAACAGATAAAAACTCTAAAAGGAAATTTTTCTAAAACTAATATATCATCAATCATAAAACCATTCTTTCCATTTTTTGCCTTCCATATCCCTTCCTGCATCCACACCATGCTTTCTCTTATCACCAAACATACAGATACAATTTACCAAAAACCATTCTCACACTATCGTCTGTATTAACTCCTTATTTTAAAACAGCCAGATATTCCTGCTGTCCCATAAACCTCCTTAACGCAGTTTATCAACAACCATAACACTCTGGCTCTTACTCTCTCTACCCCACAACAACCATACATCATCATCTCATATGTCAACACTTCTATCCCGTCAAACCTCTCACCATTCTCCTCCCCCCATACATCCCTTGCAAACTTACACTCCCGAACACATGTTGCACATTCTCTGACATCCTACATTCACTTCTCGGACACACTTCACTTTCAACCAAACGTCTCCTCCTCTGATACCCTCTCGTAGTTACAACCCCATGTACACACATCCACGCCAAATCCTTCTATTACCAACTCTTTACCATTCACTTTCTTCCACACTTCCTTTGTCTCAACTTCATTCAAACCTCCAATCCACTCCTTTTGTTCTCTTCCATCTAACACAGCAAAACTTTCTTACTTTCACACCCACTCATTAACACTCACACTTTGCATCCTTCCTCCTAATACACCTATCGATCCTTACTAACCCATGCAGACTTAAACGCAACTGGCTTCCTCAAATCGCCCCTCACACAAACCAAACTTCCTCACCACCACCCTCCCAAATATCTTATCATACATCCATTTAAGCTTTCTTTCTTACTTACAATCCTACACAAACTTACATATTTCCTGACAAAACCGTTCCACATTCATAAGCCCCTCCCTCCATTCCTTCTCTCTCTTTTTAACCACAATCATACGTTTTAATTTTCCATTTTGGAGTCTCCAAGACAATGCATTATTTTCTTTTCCGTAAGCGTCGTTTTGGTCTTTTCTTAATGGTGTTCCGCTTTTTTTTTTTCTTCCTTCTATTGTGGCCCTTGCCCCATGTTTTTTTTTTTTCTTCTCTCTGCTTTATCCCCTTTCTTTCCCCCCATCATCCTCCTCCCCCCCACCCACCCCCCACCCCTTTCCCCCCGCCCCTTTCCCACCGCCATCCACAAAGCTCATTTTCTCTCCTCTCTCTTCCCATCTTTCACTCCATCCCATTCCTCCCCCTACCATTCTCCACTCACTCTCCTCTCCTCACTTTGCCTCCTCTTCCTCTCCACACGTCCACCTCACCATCTCTATCACCTCCTCTTGTCTCTCCCCCTTCCGGCACCTCTCCCTCTCTTTTCTCTTCTTCTGTCAATCACGCATATAAAGAGAACAGGGGACAAAGGGCACCTGCCTCACACTGAATTTACACTCACTTCCCCAGTCAAAAACCATTCACCAAAATCTTACATCTATACTTTTATACAAGCATTCAATCCACTTTAACATATTCTCTGGCACACCCCTCTTCTTAATACTGCGTACATAAAACCATGCCAACCCTGTCAATAAATACGCTTCTCAAAATCCCTGGCACCAATCAACATCTTGCTTTCTGTCCCTTGCATACCATACACCATCACGTAACCCCATCAAACATTCACTGATCCTTCTCCCAGGCACTGCACACACATTGCTCGTCTCCACCATTCTCACAATAACCTTCCTCAACCTGTTTGCTATTAATTTCGCAATGATCTTATATTCAACATTAAGTAATGATATAGGTCTCCAGTTTTTTAGGTCTTTCCTTTCAACCCTTCTTATACAACATTACAATTATACTTTCACACATACTTTCAGACATCTCTCCCTTTCAAAACACACTCTTACATATACTCAAAACACATACTCTCCTACAACACATCCCAAACCTTTCATAGAATTCACAGGCAACCCATCTCCACCTGGCACCTTACTCTTTCCTCATGCTTTTCATCAACATTCACAATCTCCCACTTCTTCACTTCTCCTTCAACACATTCTTTATCCTCTCTAGCAAACAATCTTCATATACTCCCAAATTCTATCTTCCAAACTTACATCCCTTTCTTTCCGTATACAAACAACCATAAAACCTTTCCACAGTCTTACCCCTTCATTCTTACCAAACACTTCACTACCATTCTCATTCAATACACTCATCATTTCCTACTTCCTCCCATACACTCTTTTAAGAAAAAATCCGTACATCTTTCATCCTTCTCTTTCACTACCATTCTTGCTTGTTCAATTATACTTCTTCCTTTCATATCCATATATACTCCTCACACACTCTCTCCGCTTCCAATCTCATCTTAACATCCTCTCCATCATTCTCAACATTCCAGATACTCCAATCTCATTTGCCACCTTTATACCATTCTTTCTTCTTGCCTTTTCACACTTATACGGATAAAAAACTTTTTTGTTTCTTTTTTTACCCAGTCCCACCAGAAAATCAATTTCAACTATTTATTCTTTCACACACCATTTTATATTTTTAAAACACTTTTCTATATTTTGCCTTTATTTCTTATCCTCTAATAGAGATATATTTAATTTCCATACACCCTTTCCATACATTCTTTCCTCATCCACACCAACCTTACATCCACACATCCATGATCCGTAAAAGGTAATCTATTAAAACAGTAACTTAAAATTTTAAAAGACTTAGAAAAAAACAAAAATCAATTCTTGACATACGTTACCTTTATCTGAAAAAAAACGTAAATTTCGACTTGGATCATTTGCATAACTAAAAGCATCCTGTAAATTAAATAAATGAACTATTTCCTTTAACATTTTACTGATTTATCTACCTTCTGTTCACCACCACCACCCCCACTCTGTCTATCTCCACTATCTATAATACAATTAAAATCACCCACTAAAAACACATTATCCCTCCCTCCTAAAAAAAATTTCACTTTTTCAAAAAAACAAATCCTGTCTTGACGCTCTACCTAACGGTCATAAATATTAATTAAAACATAAACCACACCCCTAAATTTAACTTACTAACATATCCCTACCTTGAGAACCATAGATTTTAATTGTATTATAGATAGTGGAGATAGACAGAGTGGGGGTGGTGGTGGTGAACAGAAGGTAGATAAATCAGGTAAAATGTTAAAGGAAATAGTTCATTTATTTAATTTACAGGATGCTGTTAGTTATGCAAATGATCCAAGTCAGAAATTTACTTTTTTTTCAGATAAAGGTAACGTAATGTCAAGAATTGATTTTTGTTTTTTTTCTAAGTCTTTTAAAATTTTAAGTTACTGTGTTAATAGATTACCTTTTACGGATCATGGATGTGTGGTATGTAAGGTTGGTGTGGATGAGGAAAGAATGTATGGAAAGGGTGTATGGAAATTAAATATATCTCTATTAGAGGATAAAGAAATACAGGCAAAATATAGAAAAGTGTTTAAAAAATGGGTGAAAGAAATAAATAGTTTTGAAAGTTGTATTTTCTGGTGGGACTGGGTAAAGAAAGAAACAAAAAAGTTTTTTATCCGTATAAGTTGTGAAAAGGCGAAGAAGAAACGAATGGAGTATGAAAGGTGGCAAATGAGATTGGAGTATCTGGAATGTCTCAGAGAATGATGGAGGGATGTTAAGATGAGATTGGAAGCAGAGGAGTGTGTGAGGAAGTAGTATATGGATATGAAAGGAAGAAGTATAATTGAAAAAGCAAGAAATGGTAGTGAAAGAGAAGGATGAAAGATGTACGGATTTTTTCTTAAAAGAGTGTATGGAGGAAAGTGGAAATGATGAGTGTATTGAATGAGAATTGTGATAGTGAAGTGTTTGGTAAGAATAAGGGGTAAGACTGTGGAAAGGTTTTATGGTTGTTTGTATACGAGGAAAGAAAGGGATGTAAGTTTGGAAGATGAGAATTTGGATATTAATGAAGATTTTGCTAGAAGAGGATAAAGAATGTTTGAAGGAAAGTGAGAAGTGGGAGATTGTGAATGTATGAAGAAAAGCATGAGGAAAGGTAAGGTGCCAGGTGGAGATGGTTGCCTGTTTGAATTCTATGAAAGGTTTGGGAGTGTTTGTAGGAGAGTATGTGTTTGAGTTATGTAAGAGTGTGTTTGAAAGGGAGAGATGTCTGAAAAAGTATGTGATGAAAGTATAATTGTAATGTTTGTATAAGAAGGTTGAAAGGAAAGACCTAAAAAACTGGAGACCTATATCATTCTTAATGGTTGACATATAAGATCATTGCGAAATTAATAGCAAACAGGTTGAGGAAGTTATTGTGAGTAATGGTGGAGACGAGCAATGTGTGTTGCAGTGCCTGGGAGAAGGATCAGTGAATGTTGATGGGATTACGTGATGGTTGTATGGTAATGCAAGGGACAGAAAGCAAGATGTTGCATTGGTGCCAGGGATTTTGAGAAGCGTTATTATTGACAGGGTTGGCATGGTTAGTAGCAGTATTAAGAAGAGGGTTGCCAAGAATATGTTAAAGTGATTGATGCTTGTATAAAAGTATAGGATGTAAGATTTTGGTGAATGGTTTTTGACTGGGGAAGTGAGTGTAAATTCAGTGTGAGGCAGGTGCCCTTGTCCCCTGTTCTCTTTATTATGCGTGATTGACCAGGAGAGAAAAAAAAGAGAGGAGGAGTGCGGAAGGGGGAGAGACAAGAGAGGGGATAGAGATGGGATGGTGGACGGTGGAAGAAGAGGAGGCAAGTGAGGAGAGATGACGTTGAGTGGATGTAATGGTAGTGGAGGAGGGGAATGGGGATGGGGGAGTGGAAAGGATGGGAAAGGAGAAGGGAGAGAAAATTGAGCTTTGTGGAGGGCGTGAGGAAAGGGGGGGGAAAGGGTGGGGGTGGTTGTGTGGGAGGAGGTATGATGGGGGGGAAAGAAAGTGGATAAAGCTAGAGAGAATAAAAAAAAAAATACATGTGGTCAAGGGCCACAAGAGAAGAAGAAAGAAAAAAGCGAACAGCCGATTAGAGGAAAAGACAAAACGGACCGCTTGACGGAAAGAATAATAATGCATTGGTTTCTGGAAAGACTCCAAAATGGAAAATTAAAACGTATGATTGTGGTATAAAAAAAGAGAGAGAATGGAGGAGGGAGGGGCTTATGAATGTGGAACGGTTTTGTCAGGAATATGTAAGTTTTGTGTATGGATGTTGTAATAAGAAAGAAAGCTTTAAATGGATGTATGATAAGATATTTGGGAGGGTGGTGGTGAGGAAGTTTGGTTTGTGTGAGGGGTCGATTTGAGGAAGCCAGTTGCGTTTAAGTCTTGCATGGTTAGTAAGGATCGATAGGTGTATTAGGAGGAAGGATGCAAAGTGTGAGTGTTAAGAGTGGTGTGTGAAAGTAAAAAGTTTTGCATTGTGTTAGATGGAAGAAACAAAGGAGTGGATTGGAGGTTTGAATGAAGTTGAGACAAAGGAAGTGTGGAAGAAAGTGAATGTAAAGAGTTGGTAATAGAAGGATTTGGCGTGGGATGTGTGTACCATGGGGTGTGTAACCTTACGAGAGGTGTATCAGAGGAGGAGACGTTTGGGTTGAAAGTGAAGTGTGTCCGAGAAGTGAATGTAGGATGTCAGGAATGTGCAACATTGTGTTCGGGAGTGTAAGTTGCAAGGGATGTATGGGGGTGGGAGAATGTGAGAGGTTTGACTGGGATAGAAGTTGTTGACATATGAGATGATGATGTATGGCTTGTGTGGGGTAGAGAGAGTAAGAGCCAGAGTGTTATGGTTGTTGATAAACTGCGTTAAGGAGGTTCTATGGGACAGCAGGAATATCTGCGTGTTTAAAAATAAGGAGTTTAATACAGACGATAGTGTGAGAATGGTTTTTGGTAAATTGTATCTGTATGTATTGTGTGATAAGAGAAAGCATGGTGTGGATGCAGAAGGGATATGGAAGGCAAAAAAATGGAAAGAATGGTTTTTATGATGATATATATAGTTTTAGAAAAATTTCCTTTTAGAGTTTTATCTGTTAAATCTGTGATAAATAGTGTGCACAATATGTGTGTTGTGATTAAGGTTTGATTAAGATTAGTTTTTTGTGTGTGTTTCCTTGAATAATACTAATGATGGAAGTAAGAAATATAACCTGAACTATGAAAGTTTGGATGTTGTATTATTTTCTGAAGTATTAAAAAAAAAAAAAAAAACTTATCATCAGTGCTGGTTGGCAGGGGGGCATTCTCCGGAGGAAATGGGGGTTCTCCTGGGGAGCCTTTACGGGCTCCCTAGGGGATCCTCAGGGGGTTTCCCCTGGGCTGCCGCCTGGTAGGAATGGGTCTGCAGACTACACACATTTGGTCAAAGCCTTAAGCTGGAAGCGTCACTTCCCTGTCTTTTGGAATAATGTTACTAACACGCTTGATCCCATAGGTGTTGCCAGAACAGAGGCCCCTCTGTCGCTGGAGGAGCTGCACTCTGCTGTCAAATCGTTTAGAACTGGCAGGACCCCGGGCAGTGATGGTCTCCCAGCAGAGCTCTATGTAGCGCTGTGGGATCTCATTGGCCCGGACTTGCTGGAACTTTTCGAGGAGATGGCAGATGAAGACAGAATGCCCCAGTCGCTGAGGGAAGGATTGATCACGATCTTGTATAAGCAGAAGGGGGAGAGATCGGACCTTAAAAATTGGCGTCCGATCTCTCTTCTGAATGTGGTCTACAAGATCCTTGCAAAAGGTACTCGCCAACCGGCTAAAGGCTGTCATCGGACAGATCGTCCACCCGGACCAGGCCTGCGGCATACCCGGGCGCAGAATCGCAGATAGTCTTGCTCTAATCAGAGACACGGTCCATTACATCCGGGACCGCCGCATCCGTGCGGCCCTGGTCAGTCTCGACCAGGAGAAGGCGTTTGACCGTGTCTCCCATGTGTTTATGAGTAGGGCCCTGCGTAGACTTGGTTTAGGTGATAGATTTTGTTCGTATGTTAGCCTGATGTACCGAGATATTGTCAGCTCTGTATTATTGAATGGCTGGAAAACTGACTCCTTTCCAATCTTGTCCGGGGGTCAGACAAGGCTGCCCTCTCTCACCTCTCCTTTTTGTCTGTTGCATAGAGCCCTTGGCAGAAAGCATCAGGCAGAACCAGAGGATCAGAGGGATCACTGTACCAGGTCCAGACATATGGCCCAGGCCTGGCCTCCACTGGCAACAGTGTCCAGAGCCATTACTAGGGCGGTGTTTTACTTTATCTGGGGCTCCAAGATGGACAGAGTAAAGCGGACGGTGATGTACAAGGACCACAGCAGGGGAGGGAAGGGAATCCCTGACATCCCCACCATGCTGCGGATTTTCTTTGTGTGTAACTGCATCCGTCGGACAATTACCGTTTTTTCCAACAGCTCTGCGGGAAACTCCATGTCACGCTTCTTCCTGCTACCTCTATGGAGAGGTTTAGGTTGGGACAAGTGGGACAGCTCCATCCCTTACAACTGGGACACACCTTGGTTTTACCTGGATGTTACAAAGTTCCTGAGGGAACACCAACTGGAGGGAGTGAATCCGGACCTGTGGAAATCGAAAGTCATTTACAAGCTCATCAGAGCTAGAGATACAATGGAGTCTATTCCAGGGCTCCCTGCTGCTACAGTCGAGACTGTCGGCAATATTGCCAGCAGCAGGCTAACCAACAAGCATAAAGACCTGGCGTGGATGTCTGTTCAGGGGGGTTTACCTCTCAGGACTTTCATGCATGCCCGCAACCTGTGCCGCTACAGACATTGTCCGTTCTGCATCGTCCAGGAGGAGACTGCATTGCATCTCTTCTGGGCATGCCCTGCGGCACAGGCTATGTTGGATGCCTTGGAACATGAACTCAGAGACAATGTGCCCAGGAACAGCCTCTCACACCATTCGGTGCTTTATGGACTATTTCCTGGGGCCCATGGAGACCAGGCGATCCAGGATGCCTGGCGCCTTATGAACTGTTTTAAGGACGCTATCTGGATAGCCAGGAATCGCCTGGTTCTAAGAAGGGAGAGGATGTCCATTTTGGACTGCCGCAAGCTAATCCATAGTTTGCTCAGAGACTATTCCATTATGGACAGAGCGGAGGAAGAAGACGTCGATTAATTCTTTTCTACCTCCCCCCTCCTTTCCCTTTGTGTCTGTTTTTAAATAAAGCTTCGGGCAAATGTCTCCCCCACCCTTACACCTCCTTTCCTTCCCCCTCACACTGAGGCTTTGTTTAATTGTGTAACAATGTTAAGTGTTGAATGTGTAATGCTGCCCCATAGCCCAAATCCCCCCTGATGTTTCACCCCTTGTTGTTTTGTTATGTAAATGTACCCAGCCCCGGCCCATCCCACACCTCCCCCAGCATTACCCCCTGTTAGACCTGTCATTGAAAGAACGTAAAGTCATGAATGAGTGATGCAAGACCAATTGTATTTGTTGTATCAACATAAATGGTTGTGCACCGCATGAGTGCTTGTGTATTGTTACCAGCCTGTGCTGCGACACAGTACACGGTATGAATGTTTGTTTTATATTTGTGCACCGCATGAGTGCTTGTGTATTGTTACCAGCCTGTGCTGCGACACAGTACACGGTATGAATGTTTGTTTTATATATTTTTTATGACAAATAAAGAATATTTTAAATCAAAAAAAAAAAAAAGATAGTGCTTGGTCTGTGCCTGCACAGGGAAGGCGATCCAAAGGCTGGTATGGCAAGGATACCAGAAGCCAAAAACACAGTTCGGCTGTTTATTCCTGTAGAGAAACGTTCAAGCTGGGAAACGTTCCACGTCCAGAGGACCGTCATTGAAAATTTATTCGGCATGGAACATGATTCGATTTTCTGTGTGCAAAGTTTTCCGCAAAATGGGTTTTTTGATGTCTCTTTTAGATCCGCTAAAGATTTGACGACTTGCATGTTTAGAAAGAATGAAAAAGCGGGGGACCCTGCGATCGAGGGGATTGAATTTGTGATTAATGAATCCAGGCAGCGTGTACCAGTTACGGTACACATGTATAATCTCTTTGTGGAGGAGGAGGGGATAAAGACATTTCTAAGAAGGTACTGTATAAGTGTTTCTCCTGGTACTAAACTGGTTAATGTGCTGGGGACTTTTAATGGCCAGCGCAGATACTGGGTTAATTTCTATGCCGACCTGTTTGGGATTGGAGGAACAAAGCACCCTCCACAAACTTTCTCCATTGGAAGTAACAGGGGGTATCTTTATTACCCCAATATGCCGACTTTTTGTCGTAATTGTTTTTCGTTTGGCCACACTAAAGCTGACTGTGAAGCTGGAATAGTGTGTAAGAACTGCTTTAAGTCAGGCCATGTTGCATCTGAGTGCAAGGCGGGGAGGAGATGTCACCTGTGCGGCTCAAACAGTGCCCAGAGGTGCTTAGAAAGAAGGCTACATATTCAGATGTCGCTAGAGGGGTACAGGAGGTGGTAAGGGCCCCAGAGGGTGAGGAGGTGGAGGGGTTTGTTGGGCCTACAAACTTTTCAGAGCCTGAGCCAGGTGAAACAGGTGTTAACGAGATAGAATGCTGCAGCTTTCATTCCAGGTGATCCGGATGATTTAGATGCCTTAATCGCTGAAGGGGAGGAGCCGGAGTATTCAGATGAGGAAAGTAAAGAGGAAGAAATGGAAGTGCCTCCGAATAGTCTGAAACGCAAGCTTGCTGGCGCAGCGAAGGTAGAGTCGCCAATTTCTCCATCCCAGGTAATTGGGGAGTTTGAGTCCGGCTCGGAGGCTTCCTGGGGGGACAGTATTCATGACTCTGACTCATCGGGGAGTGCTTTTCTTGCCAAGGACAACTTGTAAAGCTTCCAGGAGGTGACTGGCTATAAAGGGAAAAAGGATGATTCCAAAAAGGCTAAGGGAGCAATGCAAGGTGTTCAGCATAGCCCTGAGGGTTTTCAAAGAAGACCTGGTAGGGCTAGAGGGAAGGCAGCAAAAAAAGAGGATAAGCAAGGTGTCAATGGATGATACAATGTTGGCATTTTGTAATTATGTGTGGTAACAATTAACCTCTTATGCTCCTCAAGGTAACTTCTTTGAACGTTAGGAGCGTTAAATCCAGTTATAGAAGGGCAGCAATTTTTAAGCTCTTGTCATTATTTTCTTCTAATATTTTTTGTTTGCAGGAATGTAATTTAGTTGAAACTCCTAAGGTGGAGGGTTGGAAACATGGGCCAGCAGTGTGGTCTTTAAACCAAAGGAAAAATAATGGAGTAGTGGTCCTTTTTAAAGGGAAAGGTTTTAAGTTAGTCAAAACCATTGAGATTTGGCAGGGTAGATGTGTTTTAGTTTATTTTGAGTTTTGTGGCACCCTGTTTAGAATTATTAATATGTATGCTCCAGCCAATAAACAGGAGCGTCTAAGTTTATTTAAAAAACTTAGGCATTATGTGAGTGGGCGGGAACCTCTAGTTATGATAGGGGACTTTAACTGCATACTATACAAGGGGGATAGATGTGGGAAAGATGGGGAAAGTCAAGTTGATGTGACTGGGAAAGAGTTATTAGATTTAACCCAAACATTTAAACTAAAGGATGTGGGTAAAGAAAATGGATTTACTTTCTTTAGTGACAAAGGTGTTGTTAAGTCACGAATAGACTTTTGTTTTATTTCTGATGTTTTGCAATTAGAAAATTTCATGATAAAAAGGCAACCATTTACCGATCATGGCCTGATTGAATGCAGTGTGAGTGTGGAAAATAACATGACACATGGGAGGGGGGTCTGGAAATTAAATGTAAGCCCGTTGGAGGAAGAAGGAATTCGTAGAGTTCGAAAAAATGTTTCTGGGGTATAAAAAAAGGATTCTGGATTTTCAGAGTATAGTAGAATGGTGGGAGTGGGTTAAAATGAAAACGAAGAGGTTTTTTGTTAAAAAAGGTTGTGATAGAGCAAAAGCAGAAAGGGAACAATATGTCCGGTGGCAAAATCGCCTACAGTATTTGCAAGAGCTTAGAGAGATGGGAGAAGAGGTGAATTATGAGATGGAGGAGGCTAGGGAGAAAATAAACGATTTTATAGAAACAACGGGGAAAAAAATCATAATAAAAGCGAAGGAAACAGTATTGGAGCAGGATGAGAAATGTTCCAAGTACTTTTTTAAGAAAGTGTTTTCAAATAAAAGTGAGTTGGTGAGTGTTATAGATGAGAGTGGGAGGGAATGGAAAGGGAATGACAGGGTTAAAGGAGAAGTGTGGAAATTTTATGACTATCTATTTTCGCCAAAAATAAGGGACATAGGTGTGGAGAGAGAGATTTTGGAGGGAGTGGAAGAGTGTCTAGAGAGAGAGGATAAAGGAACGCTGGAAGCCGATGTGACGAAAGGGGAAGTAGAGGCGGTTCTGAAGGGGATGAAAAAGGGGAAAACACCAGGTAATGATGGCCTGCCCGGGGAATTTTATGACGTCTTCTGGGACCTGATTGGTGATAGCGTGTACGAAGTGTGTAAGGAGGTGTTTGAAAGAGGGATGCTATCAAAGTCGATGAGCGAAAGTGTGACTATTCTGCTATATAAGAAAGGGGATAAAAGAGAGTTAGCAAATTGGCGTCCAATTTCTTTGTTGAACACCGACTACAAGATTATTGCTAAGGTATTGACGAATAGAATGAGTGGTGTGATAGAGAAAATGGTGGGTGAATATCAAGTATGTGCGGTACCAGGAAGAATGATTGCGGAAAGTCTAGTATGTTTGAGAGACACGTTGTGGGTGTGTAAAGAAAGAAAGCAAAGTGTGGCTGTGTTAGCGGTTGATTTTGAGAAAGCGTTTGATCGAGTGTCGCATGATTTTATGTTTGCAGTGCTGGAAAGGATGGGTGTGCCTGAAAGGATGTTGAAATGGGTGAAATGCTTCTATAGTGAGATTGGTTGTAGAGTGCAGGTGAATGGATGGCTGACTGAAAGGATAAAGGTTAGGTCTGGAGTAAGGCAAGGGTGCCCTATGTCTCCCGTGCTATTTATCTGCGTCATTGAACCGTTACTCAAGATGATAGACAAGGATAAAATGATTAGGGGGATTGAGATACCAGGAAGTGGGGGAAGAAGTCTGAAAGTAATCGGTTATATGGACGATTTAACAATTATTTGTAAAGACCAAGCAAGCCTGAGAAGAGGGAAACTATTACTGAATATTTTCTGTATGGCTAGTGGTTTCTGTGTGAATGAACGAAAGAGTGAGTGTAAGTTTTTTGGGGAATGGAGAGAGAAACAACAGTGCGGATGGGAGGAGAGTAAGGGAGCCATAAAGATACTAGGAGTTAAATTTGACCAAGAACTGTATGGTAAAGAAAGCTGGGATGATACATTTAATAACATAGTGAGAAAAACACAATTTTGGTCCTTACGAACATTGTCTTTGGAAGGGAAGATCCTTGTGATTAAAACGGTTCTGCTAGCAAGTTTGCTATATTTGAATTTTGTGTTCCCAGCCCCTGATAGGATGCTAAAAAGAATAATACAAGTTATTTTTGTGTTTTTATGGTCATCCAAGATGGAGAAGCTGAAAAGAGAGAAAGTGCTGAAAGCAAGAAAGAATGGTGGGAAAGGGATGGTGGATGTGACAAAAGTGCTGAGCATGAGGTACGTAAGCATGTGTGTGAAAATATGTCGAAAAGAGTGTTTGTCAAGTTGTATGATGAGATATGTAGGTGGAAATGCGTTGAGGAAGATGGGATTGTGTGATCTGGACTTGAGAAAGCCAGTGTGTTTTAACGCTCCATGGTTCTATGTCAGAATAGAGAGATGTGTGAGGAGGTATGAACTGAAAGAGGTAAGTAGGGAGGAGTGGATAGATTGCAAGAAAGTGATGAAAAGTTTGGAAGAGAGAGAAAGTATAGAACTAGTAGAAGATCTAAGAGAGAAGGAGAGTGAGGAAGTATGGAGAAATGTGAACCACAAAGACTTAACAAACAAACAAAAATATATTGCCTGGTTGGTAGTTCATGGGTGCCTGCCAACTAGGGTGTTTCAGAATAGAAGCGGTTTGGTCAGTAATGAATTATGTCCGAGGGAAGGGTGCGGTGGAAGAGAAACAATAACTCATTTATTATTGGAATGTGCATATGCAAAAAAAGTGTGGAAGGGTATGGGAAATCTAATTAAGGGTTTAGCTGGGGTACAATTGTTATCCTTACAGATGATAATGTTTGGTAAATCAATCATTGATAAAAGGAGAGGAAGGATCCTATGGTTACTGGTAAATTGTATAAAGGAGACCCTGTGGGATGTCAGAAACATTTTGATTTTTAAGAAACAAGACCTGGAAGTTAAAGAGTGTGGGAATGGTGGTTGGTAAGCTGTACATGCATGGCCAGTGTGATGTAAAGAAATATGGAAGTGAAGATGCTGAAGGCCTATGGAAATTCAGAAAATGGAAATTTTGGTTGCAAGATAATTGAATAATCTGTGTTCCTCTTGAAAAAGTGTGTAAGGTGATAGGGAGGGTGTTGTGTTATAGAAAGAAGGTTGGTTTTTATTTGTATGTTATGTTATGCTATGTTATTTTTTAAAGTATTATTAATAAAGGAAAACAAATGATGAGATGGTTAATTGGTTTGTGAATGAACCGAAAAGTTACCAGATCGGAAGTTGATTTTCGAAAAAAAAAATCTGTCTTATCAGGCTAGAGAGAGCGATCCCTCTCCAAGGAGTGGAAGAATGGCAGGGAGGAATCCTGCCCGGGCATCTCCTCCAGATGCGCCGAATACAATTTGTGTTTATTTCCCCGTGGACCAGAAGTGTAAGTATAGTCTGTATTACATACAGAAGAAGATAATAGAAGATCATCTAGGAATGGAATGAGCCAGCATCTTTTGTGTTCAGCCCTTTCCCCAGCAGGGCTATTTTATCTTTTGTGTTCAGCCCTTTCCCCAGCAGGGCTATTTTGATGTTTCCTTTACATTGGCAGCAGCTCTACGTACATGCTACGCTAGAGTCGTGGAAAAAGAGGCGCACCCGGATTTGTTGGATCTCATTTTCATCGTAAACGAGTCGAAAACCAGGCAACCAGTGACAGTTCATATGTATAATCCTTTTGTAATCGAAGAGGAATTAGATGTTTTCTGAGTCGTTACACACACTTACATCTCACCGGGCGAAAGGAGAAGAATGTGTTGCGAACCTTTAAGGGCAGCGTCGCTACTGGGTGGAATTCCGAAAGGATGCGGCGGATTCAGAGGTGTGATGCACCCACTACAGACCTTCTCGACTGTGTGTAAATAGAGGATATCCGTTTTACCCAGGGCAACCCCTGTATTGCAGAAACTCTCTCTCGTTCGGCCATACTAAGGATGCGTGTACAGCAGGTATAGTATGTAGAAACTGTTTTCAACAGGGCCATACAACAGTAGAGTGTACCTCCCCACGTGCCTGCCACCTGTGCGGATCGGCTGATCACTTGGCACGAAAATGCCCGTCAGTAACCAGGAAATCGTTTGCTGACATTGTAAGGGGTAACGCAGCGGAAGAAGATGAAATAGAAATCCCTGCGGAAACCAGAGAAGAGAAAGAAGAAGGATTTCTGAAATCCTTAATCGGCTGGTGGCAGAGGATAAAGAAGATGAAGTGTCAGGGTCGTGATGAAGAAGAGGTAGTAGAAGAGACACCGACTACGTCAGTGGTACCGGATACACCTGAGCAGAAGACAGAGGAAGGGATTATGGATACTACCCCCAATCCTTGAAAGGAAAACCGCTAGAGGTAAATGTAGCGGCCCTGTGGATGACACCATTGTGGAGTTCACTTCACCGTCCATGCCACAGGATACAACAGGAGAGCTATTGACTCAGATTCGTCAACCGCACAGTGGAGTTTCTGGATACGGAGGAGGTAAAGCGTCTGGAAAACAACACTGAATATCGTGAAACCACCAAAGTCAGTGGCGAAGAAATCGAAACATGACAGTGAAACAGCGGAGGTGGAAGGTCAGAAGTCGCAGCGGACCAAACAAACGGTCGCTAGCGACACGTCAAGAGGGTCTGGTAAGGGTAGAGGTAATAGGAGGAGATGAACTTTTTGTCTTTTCATGTGTAACCATTTATGTACTGTTTTTTCTCCCTCTTTTTAATGATGTCTTTTTTTTTTTAGGGTCACTCAGAGACAATGTGCCCAGGAACAGCCTCTCACACCATTCGGTGCTTTAACGGACTATTTCCTGGAGCTCATGGAGACCAGCGGGAATCGCCTGGTCCTAAGAAGGGAAGGATTCCATTCTGGACTGCCGCAAGCTAATCCATAGCTTGCTCAGAGACTATTCCATTATGGACAGCGTGGGGAAGAAGACGTTGATTATTGTTTTCTACCTCCCCCCCTCCTTTCCCTTTGTGTCTGTTTTTAAATAAAGCCTCGGCAAAGGTTTCCCCTACCCTTACACCTCCTTTCCTTCCCCCTCACACTGTGGCTTTATTTGATTATGTTTCAATGTCTAAAGTGCTGAATGTGTAATGCTGGCCCCCTTGCCCAATCCCCCCCCCATATGTTTTCACCACTTGTCAGTTTGTTATGTAAATGTCCCCCCACCCAGCCCAGCCCACCACCTCCCCAGCATTACCCCCTGTCTATATCATTAGAGAATGTAAGTAAAGTCATAATGAGTAGTGCAGGACCTATTGTTTAAGGTTTTTTGCACCACATGAGTGCTTGTGTATTGTTACCAGCCTGTGCTGCGTCACAGTACACGGGATGAATGTTGTTTTATATATTTTTTGACAAATAAAGAATATTTTAAATCAAAAAATCTGTTCTTATCAGTTCAGTTACTTTCACACGAGATCCTGAAGCGATCACGAGCTTAGTTCTCACAAATGTTCTTTTAAGAACAAAGCAAAGCTGACACTGACCTGACCGGATTCTGATCAACGGGACCTTCGAGAAGCACTGCAAAGTTCCTGAGCCCAGCTGAGTTCCTGAGCCGAGCAGAGTTCCTGAGCCGAGCAGAGTTCCTGACCAAGCAGAGCTGCAAGAAGACCCCCCGAGATCCAGTCTCCGTCCGACCTTCTGAAGACTTCGCCCCGGAACTTAGGCTGGGTTTGCATTATTTTGCATAGCCCTGCCTACTTTCCCAGAATCCACCTCCAGAAGCCGGATCTTCCTCGCCTTTCTCCCCCTCTTTTCTCTTTCTCCTTTAGATCGAGACAATGGCAACTGCCCCCCAGCAGCCCACTGTCCTCCCTCCTATCGGAGCGGAAAGAAGGAAGAAAACCACCGCAAGGAAGGATGAAGCCAAGATGACCCCCCCCCCAGCACCACAAGACCCTGCCTCTACCCAGGACTCCCAGGATGGTAGCCCCAGACTGGAGTCCTGGATGAGGCAGACCGTAGTCCTCAAACTAAAGGAGGTGGATGGAAGATCCCCGACATACTACGGAGGTGTTTGGGAAGAAAATGATCCTAGATCAAGTCTTACAAAGCGTCAGAAGCAGTAAGTATTCAATGCTTTTTCACAGGTGTCTTTAATAACCTTTGCCACCATAGCCTCATGCAGGAGGTACTGGAAGATGGTGAAAGCGGCGAGACCCGATCCCTGTTTTCTCGCTTTGTGGGCAACGCCGCCCTATCCAAAGAGAGGAACGGCGGGACGGTTTCAATGCGGAACCCACTCACGCCGGGCAAGGATATTGCCACCTTTCTTTCCAGGTTCTGCCACTGTTTCAGAGATCCAACGAGGATAATTGACTGCAACGGAATGGGTCTGGAAGGTGGTCGGTCATAGTCCGGCTAAGGAATGACACACAATCTGCAGATGGCCTCCAGCACCTACCACAATACTCGCCCTGGGCAACTCTACAGGATATCTGCACTATCCCTTTTTGTCTGTTGCATAGAGCTCTTCGCAGAAAGTATCAGGCGGAACCAGAGGATCAGAGGGATCACTGTACCAGGTCCAGACCGTCGAGAGGCAAAGTGCTCGCTGTACATGGATGACGTCACCATCTTCTGCGCAGACGCCCAGTCAATGACAGCACTCGTCCAGACCTGCGAGGACTTTCGGCAAAGCTTCAGGGGCAAAGGTCAACTGCGGGAAGTCAGAGGCTCTACTCTTCGGGGAATGGCACCTGTCGACCACTGCTTCAATGCCCTTCACCGTGAAGCCGACTTCATCAAAATTCTAGGATTCTGGTTTGGGTGGAGAGGTAGCGGCCTGAAATCTTGGGATGAAAGACTCTCCAAGATGCGACAAAAGTTTGGACTATGGAGCCTCAGAGAACCTTTTCCATCGAAGGTAAAGCACTAGTATTGCGGAATGAGATTATTCCTGTTCTGCAGTATATGGCCCAGGCCTGGCCTCCACTGGCAACAGTGTCCAGAGCCATTACTAGGCGGGTGTTTTACTTTATCTGGGGCTCCAAGATGGACGAGAAAGCGGTCAGTGATGTACAAGGACCACAGCAGGGGAGGAAAGGGAATCCCTGACATCCCCACCATGCTGCGGATTTTCTTTGTATGCAACTGTATCCCGCGGACATTACGTTTTTGCCAACAGCTCCGCGGGAAACTCCATGTCATGCTTCTTCCTGCTACCTCTATGGAGAGGTTTTGGATGGGACAACTGGGACAGCTCCATCCCTTACAACTGGGACACACCTTGGTTTTACCATGGATGTTACAAAGTTTGGAGGGAACCCACTGGAGGGAGTGAAACCGGTCTGTGGAAGTCGAAAGTGATCTACAAGCTCATCAGGCTAGAGACACAATGGAGTCTATTCCAGGGCTCCCTGCTTGCTACAGCTAAGACTGTCTGGGCAATATTGCCAGCAGCAGGCTCACCAACAAACAAGACCTGGCGTGGATGTCTGTTCAGGGGGTTCGCCTCTCAGACTTTCATGCATGCCCGCAACCTGTGCCACTACATTGTCCATTCTGCATCGTCCAGGAGGAGACTGCCTTGCATCTCTTCTGGGCATGCCCTGTGGCACAGGCTTTGTTGGATGCCTTGGAACATGAACTCAGAGACAATGTGCCCAGGAACAGCCTCTCACACCATTCGGTGCTTTTGACTATTTCCTGGAGCTCACGAGACCAGGCGATCCAGGATGCCTGAACGCCTTATGAACTGTTTTAAGGACCTATCTGGATAGCCGGAATCGCCTGGTACTAAGAAGGGAGAGGATGTCCATTCTGGACTGCTCCGCAAGCGTACATCCATAGCTTGTAGACAAGACTATACCATTTATGGACAGAGTGAGGAAGAAGAAGGCGATTAATTGTTTTCTACTCCCACCTCCCCCTCCTTTCCCTTTGTGTCTGTTTTTTAATAAGCTTGGGCAAATGTTTCCCCCCACCCCTCGCACCTCCTTTCCTTCCCATCACACTGTTGGTTTATTTATCAAGTTACAATGTTATGTGTTGATTGTGTAATGCTGCCCCACTGCCCACACTCCCACCTTAATGTTTCACCACTTGTTGTTCTGTGTGTGTGATGCAGGTTTTTTGCACCACATGAGTGCTTGTGTATTGCTACCAGCCTTCCTGCGACGCAGTACATGGTATAAATGTTTGGTTTTATATATTTTTTTATGTCAAATAAGAATATTTTAAATCAAAAATCTGTTCGTGGAGCCCCCCTTTCTCTGCTTTTTGGGATCGTCCACATTGTGGGCTTCACCCAGATGCTGCTATCGGGTTAGGGGCCAATTCCAGGTACTGGAGGTAGTCAACTCGGATGCGATTTTTTTGGATGAAGATTTGTTCAGGGACTTGGAACATGAACTCAGAGACAATGTGCCCAGGAACAGCCTCTCACACCATTCGGTGCTTTACGGACTATTTCCTGGAGCTCATGGAGACCAGGCGGGAATCGCCTGGTCCTAAGAAGGGAGAGGATGTCCATTCTGGACTGCCGCAAGCTAATCCATAGCTTGCTCAGAGACTATTCCATTATGGACAGCGTGGAGGAAGAAGACGTTGATTAATTGTTTTCTACCTCCCCCCCTCCTTTCCCTTTGTGTCTGTTTTTAAATAAAGCCTCGGGCAAAGGTTTCCCCTACCCTTACACCTCCTTTCCTTCCCCCTCACACTGTGGCTTTATTTGATTATGTTTCAATGTCTTAAAGT
>CM033476.1:293877651-293996349 GCA_019447015.1 Hymenochirus boettgeri | reverse complement strand
CCTATTGTTATGTTAGGTTTTTGCACCACATGAGTGCTTGTGTATTGTTACCAGCCTGTGCTGCGTCACAGTACACGGTATGAATGTTGTTTTATATATTTTTTATGACAAATAAAGAATATTTTAAATCAAAAAATCTGTTCTTATCAGTTCAGTTGCTTTCACGAGATCTTGAAGCGATCACGAGCTTAGAACTCACAAATGTTCTTTTAAGAACAAAGCAAAGCTGACACTGACCTGACCGGATTCTGATCAACGGGACCTTCGAAGAAGCACTGCAAAGTTCCTGAGCCTAATTTGTTTTCTACCGTCCCCCTCCCCCTCCTTTCCTCTTTGTGCTGTTTTAATAAAGCTTTGGCAAATGTTTCCCCCACCCCTGCACCTCCTTTCCTTCCCCCCATCACACTTGTTGGTTTATTTATCAAGTTACAATGTTATGTGTTGATTGTGTATGCTGCCCCACTGCCCACACTCCCACCTTATGTTTCACCACTTGTTGTTCTGTGTTGTGGATGCAGGTTTTTGCACCACATGAGTGCTTGTGTATTGCTACCAGCCTTCCTGCGACGCAGTACATGGTATAAAATGTTTGTTTTATATTTTTTTATGTACAATAAAATATTTTAAATCAAAAATCGTTCGTGGAGCCCCCCTTTCTCTGTCTTTTGGGATCGTCCACATTGTGGGCTTCACCCAGATGCTGCTATCGGGTTAGGGGCCAATTCCAGGTACTGGAGGTAGAGTCAACTCGGATGGCGATTTTTGGATGAAAGATTTGTTCAGGATATGCCGGCACCCGCCGAGCACCCCATACAGTCAGGCTGTATTTTCCCATTGAAAAGAAGCAATCGTTTCTTATACTTTTCAGAAAAGAGTGATCAAAGAAATATTGGGAATGCCAAGAGCTTCAATTTTTTGTGTGCAAGTGTTTATGCAACAGGGATACTACGATGTCTCATTTACTAACGCCAATGATTTCCTCCGACCAGTTACCTGCAGTGAGGCAAAGTGCTCGCTGTATATGGATGACGTCACCATCTTCTGCACAGACGCCCAGTCGATGACAGCACTCGTCCAGACCTGCGAGGACTTCAGCAAAGCTTCAGGGGCAAAGGTCAACTGCGGGAAGTCAGAAGCTCTACTCTTTGGAGAATGGCACCTGTCATCCACCGCTTCAATGCCCTTCACCGTGAAACCAGACCTCATCAAAATTCTAGGAGTTTGGTTTGGTGGAGAGGGAGCGGCCCTGAAGTCTTGGGATGAAAGACTCTCAAAGATGCGACAAAAGTTTGGACTATGGAGCCTCAGAGACTGCAGACTCAAGAAAAAGGTTGATCATCCTGAGCTGAAGGATTTGAAGTTTGTGATCAATGAGTCAATGAATTCCGGTGACAGTTCATACATAAAATCCCTTCATGGTTTGCGAAGAAATAAGAGCTTTTTTGACACGATATTCTACTTATGTATCACCTGGAGAAAAAAAGACAAACATCTTCGTAACTTTTAATGGCCAGAGGAGGTACTGGGTGGAGTTTGAAAACGACCCGCATGGAGTTGGAGGGCTGGCACATCCTCCCCAGACCTTCTCGATCAGCACTAACAGAGGGTATTTGTTCTACCCAGGACAACCCATGTTCTGTCGAAATTGCTTTAGCTGTGGACATACCAAAGAAGAATGTGACAAGGAATTTTGCTGTCGCAATTGCTTCAATCCGGGTCACCGAACAGGGGACTGTGGGATAGCGCCGTATTGGAAGAAAGTGTCCAAGGGATGAGGGGGGTTGCTGATCCTGAGAGGAAGGTCGTGACTCAATTGCCCAAAGGGCGTGTTAAAGGAAGAGGCACGGAAAAGAAATGTTTTGTGATCCGAGCCGATCTCTGTAGCTTCGATTCTGAAAAATTGGAGGCAGATATCCCTATTAAATGTGGATTATAAGATAATAGCGAAAATCATGGCCAATGGGTTGAGAGGAGTGATTGTAAGGATGGTTGGGGATGAACAGATGTGTGCAGTGCCAGAGAGAAAGATGTGTTTGTTATGTTTGCGGGATATTTTGTGGTATGCAAGAGATTGAAAGCAGGATGTGGCTGTGGTTACGATTGATTTTGAAAAAGCATATGATAGGGTAGTGCATGGGTTTGTTTGCTGTATTAGAGAAGATGGGTGTGCCTGAGAAAATGATTGGCTGGATTAAATGTTTATATAAGGGGATTGGAAGTCGAGTGCAGGTAAATGGGTTTCTGTCTGAGAATGTATGTATAGAGTCAGGGGTGAGTCAGGGGTGAGGCAGGGATGTCCCGTCTCCTATTTTGTTTGTTTGTGCGATTGAGACATTGATGAAAGTGATAATGAAAGATAAGATGATGCGTGGATTTCAAGTGCCTGGAAGTAATGGGAGAGATTTGAGGGTATTTGGTGATATGGATGATGTGACGGTGTGTAGGACGCAAGCGAGTTTGAGGAGAGCAAGATTGTTGATTCAGTGTTTTTGTATGGTGAGCGGATTTAAGTTGAATGTTGAGAAAAGTATGTGTAAAGTGTTTGGTGAATGGAAGGAGATTGAGTTGAGCGGATGGCCTGTTGTGAAAGGAGGTATGAAAGTTTTGGAGGTTGTGTTTGATGAGGATATGTGGGGAAGAGAGAGTTGGAACAGTGTGTGTGAAAGTTCAGAAAAAATTAAATTTTTGGTCTTTTAAGATATTAATGATGGAAGGAAGGATTTTGATTGTGAAGGCAGTTATTTTACCAATATTGTTGTATGTAAGGAGTGTGTTTCCGGCCCCAGATCAAAAGTTGCGAAAGATTGTGCATTTGATTTTTTGTTTTGTTTGGAGTTCGCAAATGGAGAAATTGAAACGGAAGATTGTAGTGATAATGAAAATGAATGGTGGGAAAGGGTTGACAAACGTAGAAAGATTTTTGGCTGTGAAGTATGCAAGTTTAGGTGTGAATGTAAGTAAGAAAGACTTTAGCTGGTTGTATGGTAAGGTATGCTGGTGGGAATGTGTTGCGAAAGTATGGTTTATGTAGTGTGGATCTGAAGAAACCGGTGTGTTTTGAACCACCGTGGTTCTATATGAGAGTGGATAGATGCATTAGAAGGAGTGATTTGAAAGAAGTGAATGTGGATGTATGGAGTGAAAGGAAAGGAGTAATGAAAATTTTGAATGCTGTAGAGGAAATGCAATTGATTGAAGGGTTAAGTCAAGTAGAAAGCAAGGAAGAGGGCGAGTGATATGTGAGATTGTTAATAGACAGAAAGATGCATCATGGATGGGTGTGCATGAGTGTTTGCCTACCAGGGCATTTCAGAATAGAAGGAGTTTAATTGCGAGTGAAAGGTGGAGAATGTGAGATGTGTTTTGGGAGTGTTTTTATGCAAAGAATGTTTGGGGTAGGATGAGGCGTTTGATATGGGGTTTGACTGGTGTGGAAGTGTTATCTTATAATATGATGATGTATGGGTTGAATGATTTAGAAAAGGTGAAGGCAAGAGTGGTATGGCTGATAGAAGCATTATGGGATGCGAGAAACTTTAAGTGTTTGGGAAGTCTGAAATGGATGAGGAAAGTTGTGTAAAATTAGCATGTGGAAGGTTGTATGTGTGTCTTGTGTGACAGAAAAGAAGCATGGTGTGAATGCAGAGGGTTTGTGGAAATTAAAAAATAGAAGTCACGGCTTCCTTAGTTTTGTTAATTTATGTATATGTTTTCCTGTGTTCAATTGTAATTTCCTGTATGAAGTATTTTCTAGTTTAATTTAATGAAAAATTTTTAATTATCTTTGTGTAATTTAAAGGGGTGGTGTTTGAAATGTGGAAATTGAGATGATGATTGGGTTGAAGTACCATGATAATTACTTGAAGGTAGAATATTCCAGTTCTGATAATTTCTAAAAAAAAAAAAAAAAAAAATCTGTTCTTATCAGTTTAATACTGATACGTCCCCTATCTGGGGACCATGTATTAAATGGATTTTGGAACAGGGAGCTGGAAGAAGAGCTTGCTGTCCACTCCAGCATCGACCTGGTATTGCAGTACCTCCAGGACCGGTGCAACCTCTCTCTTACAAGTTTGCCAAAGATAGAACTGAAGAAAAAAAAAAAGGAAAGCCTGGTCTTTTCTTTTTTCTCTTTCTCCTTTTCGTGTCAGCTTTTCCACTCTAAGAACAGACTTTTGTGGATTTGTCTGCCTGTGTCCAGTTATTTCATTTTTTCTTTGGAGGTGTCTTTTTTCTCACCTCTTGCAGCCTTGTTCTTTTCACTCTGTCTGTCCCAATTTTCTCTGTGTCAGGGTCGCCCCCCAGCGGTCAGACCAGTCTGCTTCTTTCTTTTATTATCTGTCTTTCTTTTCTCTTCTTCTTTGCAGTGCTTGTTGCTCCTCAGCCTACCTGCTTGCTGCCTGACTTATGTCTGGATGGATGCCTTCCTTGCCTCTCAGAGGTGTCAGACTCAAGGATATGAAAATGTGTTGCTTGCACAGAGCCTCTTGGTAGACGGACGACGTCTCTCCTCGTCGGAGCCCTCGCCCCCTCCCCCGCACCCGCCCTCTCGTAGGTGGGATTATGTAGATGTCAGAGGGAGTTTGGAAGAACGGCCAAGCTGAGTGCTCGTGGATCGGCGGCTGGGATACGGCTAGAGAAGACCCTGTGGTGTCAGAGGACTAAAGCCCCCAGCTTAGAGAGCAAGGCTTGCAAGCAAAGGTGTGCACCCCAGGCTGGGCTGCCATACAGAGGCAAACATCGGCACATGCATCAGAGCATTCCGGAGCGAGCGAGCGTCGAAGAGCCCCGGAACGGGCAGCGTCGGGGGCAGGGCATTTCTCCCCGTGGGGCCCATCCCTGGCGTGGGGTGGCCCGCTCGGCCCTGCCGCAATTCGGGTTATCGCTTCTCGGCCTTTTGGCTAAGATCTAGCCTTTTGGCTAAGATCCAGTCTAGGATCGAGGGCTGGTGATAGGAAGCGATCATCTCCAGAGGATGGCTGCCAAAGCCTCCCCGCCTGATGCTCCTAATACCATTAGGATGTATTTTCCTGCAGACCAGAAACAGAAATATGGACTGTATTTCGTGCAAAAGACCATTTTTGAGGATGTGCTGGGTATGGAAAGATCTTCCATTTTTTGTATGCAGCCTTTTTATCAGCAGGCCTATTACGACGTCTCTTTTATATCTGCAGCAGTACTGAGAACATGTTATATGAGAACACAAGAAAAGGCCATTTGCCCAGAACTACAAAATGTGGTGTTTTTTGTGAACGAGGCGAAGACTCGTCATGCAGTAACGGTTCATATGTATAACCCGTTTGTATCGGAGGAGGAAATTAGGGCCTTTTTGGGTCGCTATGCTACTTATGTTTCGCCAGGGGAACGTAAAAAGAACCTCTTTGGTACCTTTACAGGACAACGCCGGTACTGGGTGGAATGGAGGAAGGATGCCACAGGAATTGGCGGAGTCACGCACCCACCCCAGACCTCTATTGGGGCGAATAGGGGGTACCTGTTTTATCCCGGGCAGCCGACGTATTGTCGCACCTGTTTCTCTTTTGGACATACGAAGGAAGAATGTACTACTGGTGTTGTGTGCAAAAATTGTTTTTCACCGGGTCATGCAACAGTGGATTGTGCAATGCCCAGGTCATGCCATTTGTGTGGATCCTCGGATCATCTGGCACGCAAGTGCCCTAATGTGTCAAAGCGATCCTTTGCTGACATAGTGCGTGGGGAAGCCGCAGAATAGGACGAGGTTGTTCTCCCCTCACAGTCTAAGGAAGAGCACGACAAAATGATCTCAAACATCTTAACCCTTTTGGTGGCGGAGGGAGAAGATGGGGACGGAGATTCGGAAAATGAGGAGGACATTACGGTGGTGGAAGAGACACCACAAGTTTCATCAGTTCAGGATGACTTGGAGGAGCTACAAACTCCAGCTAAAGGTAAAACAGATATTGCTGAACTACAAGTCTCTCCTACAGAGATGGACATGCAACCTGTTTCGTTAAAAAGGAAACAAGACAAACCTCAGGAGCCTGCAGCTTGTTGGGGGGACACTATTGTCGAGTTTTCCAACTCAACTTCTTTTACGGCCATGACGTCTGTAAGTATTGACGCTGACTCTTGCAGTGAACCTGCGGACTATTTGGTTCATGAAGAAGTTAAAAGACTAGAATCTACTATGGGTATATTAAAAGTAGAGTCAAATCTGGCTGATATGCCTAAAAAGCAAAAATGTGGGCCTGTAGCTTCGAACAGTAAAGCAAAACAGGGGTCAGCAAAGGCAGGCCGGGGGAGTCCCCCTCTCCTGGACCTAATAAAGCAAGGAATAACCAACGGAAGGCAGTTTAATTTGCTTTGTATATATGTTTATGCCTAATGTTTTTTCTCAGATCATTTTTCCTCCAAAAGTAACATGTCTATTCACTTAGGTTCCCTCAATGTGCGCAGCATGAGATCAATATATAGGCGAGCAGCTATATTACAACTGTTAGCATTACTATGTCCTAACATTTTTTGCTTGCAGGAGTGCGCCCTTCAGGAGGAACCGGCAAAAACCGAGTGGACCCGTGGTCCAGCCGTGTGGTCATGTTCTACAGAGAGGAATGGGGGGGTAGGGGTTTTATTTAAAAGTTGGGATTTCACCTTTTTAAGTGTTTTACATGTAGTGCCAGGTAGGGCTGTGTGTGTTACTTTTTCATATCACAATGTTGTGTTTAAGTTACTAAATGTGTACGCTCCTGCTGTGTTAAAGGAGAGAATTACTTTCTTTGAACAAATCCGTTTATTTCTGTCAGGGAAAGATAGGGTTATATTGGTGGGTGACTAACTGTGTTCTAGCACAAAATGATAGATTAGGGAGTGGAGGGGTTAATGTTGACAGATCCAGCTCTGCTCTACAGGATGTCATACAATGTTTCACATTACAGGATGCCTACCTAGCTGCTGGATCTCCAGATCATAAGTTTACCTTTTTTTCTGCTACAGGAAATGTCCAATCAAGGATAGATTTTTGCTTCTTTTCCCCATCTTTTCAGGTGTCCAATTTTACTGTGCAAAAGCTTCCTTTTACTGACCATGGCTGTATGAAATGTGTGTTGAATGTATGTGAGGAAAGTGTGTCTGGAAGGGGTGTTTGGAAACTGAATATAACACTGCTGGAAGATAATAATGTATTACAGGAATTTAAGGATGTATTTGATAAATGGGTGCTTAAAAAACAGGTATTCCCTACGTTGAGGGAATGGTGGGAATGGGTTAAGGGTAAAACTAAAAGGTTTTTCGTCCATAAAGGTCGTGCACGAATAAAGGACGAACGTAATAATTTCTTACGGTGGCAAGCCAGGCTTGGCCATTTATCCAATCTCCAAGATGTGGGTATAGATGTACAGCAGGAAAAGGAGGAAGCTAGGGCCCAAATCAATAAGTTCATGCTAGCACAAGGGGCCAAAGTAGTGAATCAGGCTAGAGTGCAGGTTAAAGAACAAGGCGAAACATGTTCTAGTTTTTTCTTTAAAAAAGTTTTTGGTAAAAAAGAACCTCTTACTGCGGTTCTTGATTCTAGTGGTAACATAGTTAAAGGAAAACGCAAAATACTACAAACTGTTCAAGATTTCTATGTAGAACTGTACGCCAAGAAACCAAGGGATGTAGGTTTGCTAGAAGAATGTTTGTCAGTTTTGAGTGATAATCTGTTGAATGAGGATAAAGAGAGGCTGAATGAAGAAGTGACAAAGTCTGAATTGGATGAAGTGTTGAAAAGTATGAAAGCTGGAAGAGTGCCTGGGAGCGATGGATTGCCTGTGGAATTCTATCGAGCAGTGTGGGATGTGATTGGCGAGTCTGTGTATGAAGTGGTTTGTGAGGTATTGGATGAATGTGGTCTGACTGATAGTATGAGTGATGGGATCATTACTTTATTCTTCAAAAAGGGGGAGCCAATGCTTTTAAAAAATTGGAGGCCCATTACGTTGATGAATGTTGATTATAAGTTGATTGCGAAGTTGATTGCAAATAGAATGAAGAGAGTGATTGTACGTATGGTTGGTGAGGAACAGGTATGTGCGGTACCGCAGCGTCAGGTGAGTGAGTCATTGTGTTTGTTGAGAGATGTGTTGTGGGATTGTAAGGAACGAAAGCAATCAGTAGCGTTGTTGACTGTGGATTTTGAAAAAGCGTATGATAGGGTTGTGCATGATTTTATGTTTGCTGTTTTGAAACAAATGGGTGTGCCTGAAAAGATGATTGCATGGATTAAATGCTTGTATAGAAAGATTGGAAGTCGTGTGCTGGTTGATGGTAGTTTGTCTGATAGAGTGGATATTAGGTCTGGTGTGCGCCAGGGGTGTCCACTGTCGCCCGTTTTGTTTGTGTGTGTGATTGAGCCGCTGTTACGAGTGTTGGTGCGTGATAAAGTTTTGCGTGGGGTGCATGTGCCTGGGAGTGGTGGGCGTGAATTGAAAGTAATTGGTTATATGGATGATGTGACTGTTGTATGTCGGACGCCTCCAGCTCTAAGACGGACGAAATTGCTGATTGAATGTTTTTGTATGGCGAGCGGTTTTTTGTTGAATGTGGACAAAAATGTATGTAAGACGTTTGGTGAATGGAGAGAGATTGAATTGTGTGGGTGGCCGGTGGAAGTGAATGGGATACGAGTGTTAGGTGTGGTGTTTAATGTGGATTTATGGGGTAGTGAAAGTTGGATGAGAGTGAATGCTAGGGTTCAGCAGAAGATCGGTTTTTGGTCCTTGAGAAAATTAACTATGACTGGTAAGATTTTGATAATAAAAGCGGTTGTTCTTCCAATCTCACTGTATGTCAGCAATGTCTTCCCAGCCCCCGACCGCATCTTGAGGAAGATAATCAGGTCGCTGTTCTTATTCCTATGGGGATCCAAGATGCAAAAACTGCGAAGAGAGATAGTATGCAAGGAGAGGATGAATGGTGGGAAAGGAATGGTGAACGTGGAACAGTTTTTGGCGGTACATTATGCAAGTTTGTGTGCAAGGGCATGTCTGAAGGAGAATTTGTATGGATGTATGATACGTTATATGGCAGGGAATGTACTGTTATGGTATGACTGGTGTATGAAAGATCTTACAAGCCGGTGTGCTTTAAGTCACCTTGGTTTTACGTGAGAATTGATAGGTGTGTTAGAAGGAACAGTATGGAGAGTGAGACGGCTGGATTGTGGAGAGAAGCAAAAAAGGTGTTTGCAGTTCTTAGACAGCGTCAGATGTTGGAATGCGTGAGTGGTCTGACTGAGCATGAAAGTAAATGTGTATGGAGATGTGTGAATGATCCCGAGGTAACAAATCGTCAGCGTGATTTAGCATGGACTAGTGTTCATGGCTGCCTACCAACGCGCGTTTTCCAGCGGCGAAGAAAACTGGTTAATAGCGAAATCTGCCCAAGACCGGAATGTTATTGTGATGAAAACATACCACATGTGTTTTGGAACTGTAAATATGCCAGAAAAATCTGGACAGTGTTGCACCCATTTATTGTAGGGGTTACAGGTATGAATGCTTTGACGTATGAATGTGTGATGTATGGTGGTGTGGCAGCGCAAAAAATAGTTTTCGAATGCTATGGTTATCACCCTTTCGGTAAGAGAGGCTATCTGGGAAACCAGAAATATCTGCGTATTTAAAAAACGTAATCCAGATGTCATGGAATGCATTAATTTATTCCGAGTAGAATTTATTTGTATTTATTAGTGATAGGAAAAACCTGGGAAGGACTGTGCAGACAGTCTGTGGCTTTTTGACAAATGGAACACATGGTTACCCTAATACAGTAGTATTTTTATTATTTATGTATTTTCTTCTTTTCTGTAAGATATGTGTATGTATGTTTTTCTCTTGTCAGTCCATTACTGACACCTATTGCTTTTTTGCAAACATTGCAGTCTCCCTGTTCTTAAATCCTACCGTATTGGTTTTATAATTAAAAGTTAAAGAAAAAACGTAGACCTGTGATGAAATGGTGATGTGTTTTGGTTAATGACCATAATATTGCCGATCTGATTGGTTATGAAAAAAAAAAAAAATCTGTTCTTATCAGTAGGAAAAGGGGATGCCCTTCACTGGCCTGGGGGCGAACCCCCCAGTACGAAAGTAGAACGGGTCTGCACATACGCTTGGTCGAGGTCATGGGCCGAAGGGTGGCTTGGAAGCCCGGTTTTCCCTGTGCACTTTGTTCACTGGGTCACAGTGGTTTTACTCCTTGCACATCCTGGTTCCCCGTTAAAGGGGACAGATAATTTTTTTGCCTTTGCCGGATGAGGCTTAGGCCCTATTGGCGCACCCCATTAATTTGCCTGGATGAATTGGCACTCTTATTTATTGCACTACGCACTTATCCCCACTCCCCACTAAATTTTTGTTTTTCGTTTGTTTGGTCACGTATGTAGTGGAGTGGCAGGCTGGGTCCTCGGACCTTCAGCTTTCCCAATTGTACCTCCCTGAGGACTTCCTGTGGCAGCGGGAGTTGAGGGGGGGTAGTATTTGGTGGGCCTCCCATAGCTTACGGCGCCGGGAAGCCCTAAGATCCCCTCTGTGGTGGGTCCAGTTGCGGCTGGACAACCGGGAGGGGAAGAATGTCCTAACTACCACTAGAGCACTTGTGTGTTCACTTGTGGTGTGAGGCACGAAAGCACGTACCGGGCTTTCAATTAAAAAAAAAAAAAAAACTGTTCTTATCAGTAGGAAAAGGGGAAGCCCCTATCTGGACCGGGGGCAGACCCCCCCAGTACGAAAGTAGGAATGGGTCTGCACACTGCACATATTTGATCGAAGCCTTAAGCTGGAAGCATCACTTCCCTGTCTTTTGGAATAAGACTGTGTGAAGTATCCATTCTGACGGGTAGCCTGGTTGAGAGGGGGACGAGCCCCTCAGCGGATACGGGGGCGACTCTCCCAAGCTCCCGCCTGGTCTTGAGTGGATATGGAGCCTGGTCGAAGCCTTGAGGCAGGGGGGTGCGGAAGCTCGGGCTTTCCTATAGCACTACTGTGCACTTGGGAGCACGTGTTTTAAGCACTCCTTTCACTTCCTGCCATAGCTTCGGCTATGGCGGAATAATTTTTTAACCCCCCAACCGAAAGGTCGGGGCCTTATTTTGCCACACTCCCCATTAATTTGTACACTAGGTACACACTATTTATTTAACTGGCACTTTCACGTGCACTTTTTGTTTTCTGTTTTGTGTGTTCACGTTTTGTGGCGGGATTGCCTGGGCCCTTTTTGGGGCCTTCAGGTCTTTCCCATTCGAACACCCCCTGGAAGCTTCCTGGTGGCAGCTGGGAGCAGAAAGGGAGGGCAAGTATGGTGGTTCCTGAAGCCTACCGGCCGAAGGGACCTCAGTTGTCTCCCTCTAGCCCTACGGCGTAACAGCTATGGACATAAGAGGGAGCCAGAACGGATCCCGATCCACTTGCACTTTTGTTGCACTGTGGTGACGATCACACGAGAGCACGTTTCCAGAGCTTTCGATAAAAAAAAATAATCTGTTCTTATCAGGCTAGAGAGAGCGATCCCTCTCTAAGGAGTGGAAGAATGGCAGGGAGGAATCCTGCCCGGGCATCTCCTCCAGATGCGCCGAATACAATTCGTGTTTATTTCCCCGTGGACCAGAAGTGTAAGTATAGTCTGTATTACATACAGAAGAAGATAATAGAAGATCATCTAGGAAGGAACGAGCCAGCATCTTTTGTGTTCAGCCCTTTCCCCAGCAGGGCTATTTTGATGTTTCATTTACATCGGCAGCAGCTCTACGTACATGCTACGCTAGTCGTGGAAAAAGAGGCGCACCCGGATTTGCTGGATCTCGTTTTCATCGTAAATGAGTCGAAAACCAGGCAACCAGTGACAGTTCATATGTATAATCCTTTTGTAAGCGAAGAGGAAATTAGATGTTTTCTGAGTCGTTACGCGACTTACATCTCACCGGGCGAAAGGAGGAAGAATGTGCTGGGAACCTTTAACGGGCAGCGACGCTACTGGGTGGAATTCCGAAAGGATGCGGCGGGAGTCGGAGGTGTGATGCACCCACCACAGACCTTCTCGATTGGTGTAAATAGAGGATATCTGTTTTACCCAGGGCAACCCCTGTATTGCAGAAACTGTTTCTCGTTCGGCCATACTAAGGATGCATGTACAGCAGGTATAGTATGTAGAAACTGTTTTCAACAGGGCCATACAACAGTAGAGTGTACCTCCCCACGTGCCTGCCACCTGTGCGGATTGGCTGATCACAAAGCCAAACAAGAGAGAGAAAACTTTTTCAGATGGCAAGCTAGGCTTGGCCATTTATATAATCTTAGGGATTTAGGAGAAGATGTGGCACAGGATATTGTTGAAGCTAGAGCACAAATAAAAAAATTTTTGGTCGCTCAAGGCGCAAAAATAGTTAACCAAGCGCGCTGTTTAACTAAAGAGAAGGACGAAACCTGCTCTACTTTTTTCTTTAAAAAGGTTGTACCATAAGAAGGAGACAATGAGGAAGGTTTTGGATAGTCAGGGACAAGTAGTGGAAGGGAAAGCGAACGTCCTTACGACGGTCCAAGATTTTTATTCCTCCTTGTATACAGAGAAAGGGAGAGATGTGAGTCTGCAGGATGACTGTCTGTCTGTATTGTCTGATAGGTTGTTAGAGGAGGATAAAGAATGGCTGGGTGCGGATCTGTGTATGTGCGAGCTGGAGGAATGCCTGAAGAGTATGAAAGCGGGTAAGGTGCCTGGAAGTGACGGTTTGCCTGTTGAGTTTTATCGTGCGTTTTGGGATGTGATTGGAGAGTCTGTTTTTGCTGTGTGTCTGGAGGTGTTGGATGCAGGCAGTTTGACTGACAGTATGCGTGACGGTATAATTTCTTTGATTTTTAAAAAAAAGGGGGATCCAATGGATTTAAAGAATTGGAGGCCCATTTCTCTGTTGAATGTAGATTATAAGTTGATAGCAAAGATGATTGCAAATAGACTACGTGAAGTGATTGATAGAATGGTGGGAGAGGAGCAGGTATGTGCAGTGTGAATCTTTGTTATTGCTGAGAGACGTTTTGTGGGACGCGAATGAGCGTAAGCAGCCTGTGGCGATTGTGACGGTGGATTTCGAAAAAGCATATGATAGGGTGGCACATGATTTTATGTTTGCAGTGTTAGAGCGGATGGGTGTACCTGATAGACTGATAAGTGGATATTAAATGTTGTATGTGGGATGGAAGTTGTGTGCAAGTGGATGGATGTTTGACTGGAAGGGTGAATGTTAACTCAGGGGTGCGACAGGGGTGTCCGTTGTCGCCAGTGCTTTTTGTTTGTGTGATTGAACCTTTGTTACGAGTGATGGTACGGGATAAAGTGTTGCGGGGAATGCGGGTGCCTGGAAGTGGTGGACGGGAATTGAAAGTGATTGGATATATGGACGATGTGACTGTGGTGTGTCAAACTCCGTCGGCGTTGCGGAGGGCAAAGTTGCTCCTCCAGTGTTTCTGTATGGCGAGCGGTTTTAGTTTGAATGTGGATAAAAGTGTGTGTAAACCGTTTGGTGACTGGCGTGAGATTGAACTTTGTGGATGGCCGGTGGAATCGAAAGGCTTGCGTGTGTTGGGTGTGATTTTTGATACGGATCTATGTGGAAAGGAGAGTTGGAAGAAGGCCCTAGGGAAAATACAACAGAAAATAGGATTCTGGGCCTTACGTAAATTGACAATGACAGGTAAGATCTTAGTCATCAAGGCGGTGGTTTTGCCTATATTGCTTTAAATCAGCAATGTTTTTCCAGACCCAGATCGGACTTTACGTCCGATAATACGCTCCCTCTTACCTTTTTTTGTGGGGGTCCAAGATGGAGAGATTGCGGAGGGATGTGGTGTGTAAGGAGAAAGTGAATGGTGGGAAAGGTGTTATGCTAGCTTTTGGCATTACAAAGGGCTTGTACGAAAGGAATGTTTGTAAAATGTTTACTTTCAGGCAGGACATAAGACAGCAAAAACTGCCCAGAAAACAAGAAATGCCATTTTTGTGGGAGTGAGGCCCACATTGAGCTAGGCAGTGTCCTAGTTGTTCAAAGAGAAAAAAGCGACTTTGCAGATGTGGAAGGGAAAAACGTGTGGCCCTAAAAATCATGAGATGCCTGAAGGAACAGAGAGCCAACAAAATAAAACCAATAGGAAGAGGAGGCATTTTATTGAAAATGTGAGTGGGGAACCCCAATCTGTGTTGGTGGTACTGATTTCAAAGAAAGAAATTGAAGGGAGCAGGGGACTTCTTGTTGGGAGTAGACCAACCAAACAACATGGAGGCCTTCAGGCGAGAGGGGGAGAGTTACTGGATCTGATCTTGAGGTGGAGGAGGAAAATGGAAACTGAAAAAAAAAGCAGTGTTGAAAAGAAAGCTGAAAAAATGGAAGAGGGAAATAAAGAGGAGGTTTTGTCTCAGAAGATTAGTGAATACGAATCGAGCCTGAGGTAAGGTTTATGGGCTGACTCTGTGCAAGACTCAGACTAGTAGTTGAGTTCTTTATAAATAAAGGATGTGGAAGCTTTCCAAGAAATAACGGTTTCATGGTGGAAAAAGAAAAGCTAGAGGAAGCCAGTGCAAAAAAGATATGAAAGGGGTTAATAAAGGGCAGGAGCCGAAAAAAAAAGGCGGGAAGAGCTAGAGGGAATACCCAAAAAGGAACCAAAATTCCTGCTGAAAAATGAAAAATAGGAGTTTAATTTTGTATTCCTCTTACTCATTGCATTGATGTTTGTTAGGGACTTCCTTATGGATGGCAGGGGGATTTGGTGGATTTAATTTTTAAACCATGTTAAATGGTTGTGTGTAAAGATTTGATGTGATTCATGAAAGAACGGTTTTTCTCTTCCCTTATAAGTTTGTTTTTAGAGCAGTTCTCAGTAGGGTCCGTGAATGTCAGATGTATTAAATCTGAGGGCCGAAGGGTTTATCGGTGTTCGATTTGCTTTCATAGGTTAAATGTTAATCTTTTTTGTTGCAAGAATGTACCCTTGACTCTATTCCAAAGAGTAGTGATGGATGAAATGGGGGCCCTAGACCTAGTGTGTGCGTCAGTAAGCAATGACGGAATGGCGGAGTGGGGCTGTTTTATTTAAAGGACCACGTTTCTTGTTTAAATGTTTTTCCCATATGTCACGGTAGGGCTTATGTTAGTTAAGTTTAAATTTCGGGGTGTTTGGTTTATGTTTAATTAATTAATATTTATGCACCGGTTAGTAAGCGTCAAGGGGACAGGATTTGTTTTTTTGAAAAAGGAAACATTTTTGAGGAGGGGAGGATAATGGGTTGTTAGTGGGCGATTGTCAATGTATTATAGATAGTGGAGATAGACAGAGTGGGGGTGGTGTGGTGAACAGAAGGTAGATAAATCAGGTAAAATGTTAAAGGAAATAGTTCATTTATTTAATTTTACAGGATGCTTTTAGTATGCAAATGAGCCACGTCAGAAATTACGTTTTTTTCAGATCAGGTAACGTAATGTCAAAGAATTGATTTTGTTTTTTTTCTAAGTCGTTTAAAAATTTTAAGTTTACTGTGTTAATAGATTACCTTTTACGGATCATGGATGTGTGGTATGTAAAGGTTGGTGGTGGTCGTGGATGAGGAAAGAATGTATGGAAGGGGTATGGAAATTAAATATAATCTCTTATTAGGGATAAAGAAATACAGGCAAAATTATAGAAAAGTGTTTAAAAAATGGGTGAAAGAAATAAATAGTTTTGAAAGTTGTATTTTCTGTGGGACTGGGCTAAAAAAAGAAACAAAAAAAGGTGTTTATCAGTATAAGTTGTGAAAAGGCAAAGAAGAAACGCATGGAGTTGAAAGGTGCAAATGAGATTGGGAGTATCTGGATTATGAGAATGCAGGAGAGGATGTTAAGAATGAGATTATGGAAGCCGGAGAGAGTGTGTGGAGGAGTATATGTGAGGAAGTATGTATATGGATATGAAGGAAGAAGATATAATGAACAAGCAAGAATGGTGTGAAAGAGAGGATGAAAGATGTACGGTATTTTTTCTTAAACGAGTGTATGGGAGGAAAGTGGAAATGATGAGTGTAGTGAATGAGAATGGTAGGAAGGTTTGGTAAGAATGAAGTGGGGTAAGGTAAGACTGTGGAAAGGTTTTATGGTTGTTTGTCTATACGAGAAAGAAAGGGATGTAAGTTTGGAAGTGCATATTTTTTTTTTGCGGTATGATGTTTTTTAGTTGAGTAATGAAGATTGTTGCTAGAGGAGGATGAAGAATGTTTGAAGGAGAATGTGAAGAAGTGGGAGAGGGAGATTGATGAATGTATGAAAAGCATGAGGACAAGTAAGGATGCAGGTGGAGATGGGATTGCCTGTAGAATTTCTAGAAGGTTCTGGGATGTTTGTTGTATGAGAGGATGTGTTTGAGTTATGTAAGAGGGTGTTGAAGGGGAGAGAGGTGTCTGAAAGTATGTGTTAGAAAGTATAATTGTAATGTTGTATAAGAAGGGGGTGAAAGGAAAGACCAAAAAACTGGAGACCTATATCATTACTTAATGTTGACTAGTACGATCATGCGAAATTAAAGCAAAGGTTGAGGAAGTTATTGTGAGAATGGTGGGAGACGAGCCAAGTGTGGGCAGTGCCTGCGGAGAAGGATCAGTAATGTTTGATGGGGTTTTACGTGATGGTGGGTTGTATGCGTATGCAAGGGACAGAAAGCAAGATGTGCGATTGGGCAGTGGATTTTGAGAAGAAAAGAGTATGACAGGGTTGTGCATGGTTTTATGATATACGCTTTGTTCGGGTTTTTTTTTGTAGTACTTAAGAAAGATGGGTGGGCCAGAGAATATGTTAAGTGGATGAATGCGTGTATAAAAGTATAGGATGTAAGTTGAAAGATTTTGGTGAATGTTTTTTGACTGGGGAAGGTGAGTGTAAATTCAGGGTGAGGCAGGGGGGCCCTTTGCCCCGGTGCTCTTTATATGGTGGATTGAACCATGTTGAGAGTGATTATGAGAGATAAAGTGATGAGAGGGAGTGATGTGCCTTGGAAGTGGTGGTGGTAGAGACTTTAAGAGTGATTGGATATATGGATGATGTGAGGTGATATGTAAGAGTAATGCAAGTTTGGGAGAGTAAGACTTTGTGATATATTTTGTATGGTGAGTTGGTTTCAAGTTGAATGTAGAAGAGTGTGTGAAAGGATTTGGTGAATGGAGAGAAATTGAGCTTTGTGGATGGCCTGAGTGAAAGGTGGCGTAAAGGTGTTGGGTGTGTGTTTGATGACGATATGTGGGGGAAAGAAAGGGATAAAGGCGTATGAGAGAATTAATAAAAAAATACAGTTTTGGTCTTAAGGGCCATTATCAATAGAAAGGAGAGAATATTAATAATAAAAGCGTACTCATTCCTATTTTACTTTATGTTAATCATGTTATTTCAATTCCGGACCGTACGGAAGGAAAATAATCATAATCATTTTTTGTTTCTTGGAAGCTCCAAAATGGAGAAATTAAAACGTATGATTGTGGTAAAAAAAGAGAGAGAAGGAGGGACACGGGCTATGAATGTGGAACGGTTTTTGTCAGGAAATATGTAAGTGTGTGTAGGGAGTAAGTAAGAAAGAAAGCTTAAATGGATGTATGATAAGATATTTGGGGGAGGTGGTGTGCTGAGGAAGTTTGGTTTGTGTGAGGGTCGAGTTGAGAAGCCAGTTGCGTTTAAGTCTGCTGCATGGTTTTATGTAAGGATCGATAGGTTGTATTAGGAGGAATGCGATTGCAAGTGTGAGTGTTAATGAGTGGTGTGTGAAAGTAAGAAAGTTTTGCTGTGTTAGATGGAAGAGAACAAATGGAAGTGGTTGGAGGTTTGAATGAAGTTGAGAAAAGAAGTGTGGAAGAAAGTGAATGATAAGAGTGGAAATAGAAGGATTTGGCCGTGGATGTGTGTACATGGGTGTGCGACATACGAAGTGCTATCAGAGGAGGAGACGTTGGTTGAAAGTTAAAGTAGTGTCCAGAAGTGAATGTAGGATGTCAGAGAATGTGCCCAACATGTGTTCTGGGAGTGTAAGTAGCAAGGGATGTATGGGGGAGAATGGTGAGAGGTTTGACTGGGATAGAAGTGTTGACATATGAAGATGATGATGTATGGCCTTGCTGTGGGTAGAGAGGAGAGAAGAGCCAGAGTGTTTATGGTTGTTGATAAACTGCGTAAGGAGGTTATATGCGGACAGCAGGGAATATCTGCGTGTGTAACAAAATAAGGAGTTTAATACAGACGATAGTGTGGAATGGTTTTGGTAAATTGTATCTGTATGTATTGTGTGGGATAAGAGAAAGCATGTGGGAGCAGAAGGGATATGGAAGCCAAAAAAGAAAGAATGGTTTTTATGATGGATAGATATAGTTTTGAAAAATTTCCTTTTAGAGTTTTTATCGTTAAATCTGTGATAAATAGTGTGCACAATATGTGTGTTAGTGTGATAGGTTGATTAAGATAGTTTTTTGTGTGTGTTTCCTTAATAATACTATAATGTGGAAGTAAGACATATAACCTGAAATATGAAAGTTTGGATGTTGTATTATTTTATGAAGTATTAAAAAAAAAAAAGAAAAACTTATCATCAGTTGCTGGTTGGCAGGGGGGCCATTCTACGGAGGAATGGGGTTACCTGGGGAGCCTTTACGGGCTCCCTTAGGGGTGATCCTCAGGGTGGGTTTGGGGGCGGGTGTCCCCTGGCTGCCGCCTGGTAGGAATGGGTTCTGCAGACTACACACTTTGGTCAGCCTTAAGCTGAAGCGGTAACGTCACATGTCTTTTGGAATAAAACCGTCTTGTGAAGCATACAATCCTGGCCAGGCCTGGTTGAGAGGGGGGTGGAGCATGGCACTCCCCAAGCTCCCGTCTTGGTACTGAGGATGATGCGGAATGGTGATCGAAGCCTTGGGGAGGGAGGTGTGAAAAGCTCGGGCTTTACTATGGCACTACTGCTGCCACTTCGGGAGCACGTGTTTAGCCACTCCTCACTTTCCCCCCCCCCCCCCCCCCCCCCTGCAATAGCTTGGCTATGGCGGAACAATTTTTTGTTTTTAAACCCCCGACCGAAGGTTGCGGGCCTTATTTGGCTATCACCCCTATTAATTTGTACACTAGGTACGCACTATTTATTTAACTGGCAACTTCACGTGCATTTTTGTTTGTGTTTGGTCTAGTGTTTCAAGTATGGTTTTTTTTTTTTTTTTTTTTTTTTTTTTTTTTATGGCGGGATTGCCTGGGCCCTTTGGGGGGGCCTTCAGGTTTTTCCCATTCGAACCCCCTGGAAGCTACTGTGGCAGCTGAGTGAGAGAGAAAGGGAGGCTAGAGTAGTGGTCGGTTCCGACGCCTACTGGGGCTGGGACCAATTTTTTGTCTTAGCCCCCTCCTCCTAGCCCTACGGCGCTTAAAAGCTGATGGGCATAAGGGGGAGGCAGATGGATCACGTACACTTGCACGTGTTGCTGCAATGTGGTGACGATCACAGAAAGCACGCTTCCGAGATTTCAATAAAAGAAAAAAATCTGTTCTTATTCAGGTCAGTTACTGTCATCAGATCTTGAAGCGATCACGAGCTTGCAATCTCAAATGTTCTTATAAGAACAAGACGAAGCCGGTCCAGATCACGATCAAGGGACCTTGGAAGAAGCACTGCCAGACGTTCACTGAGCCCAGCGGAGTTCCCGAGCCCAAGCCGAGTTCCTGAGCCGAGCAGAGCCGCTGAGGACCCCGAAATCCAGAGGAAGATCCTGAAACTTCTTCCCGAAATTAGGCTAGGTTTTGCATTAATTTGCAAATCCCGCCTCTTTCCCAGAAGCCACCTCAGGAAAGAAAAACCTAGCTCCTTTCCTACTTTCTCCCTATTTTCTACCTCTCTCTCTCTCCTCCCTTTCTTTCTCTCTCCCCTTTTCTCCCTCTTGTCTTTCAGGGAAAAGGAACATGGCAAACAACAAGAAAGGAAAAATGCACAGGCCATTCTCCACAACAGAGAAGACCAGCCCGGAACAGAACCACCAACCTGCCAACCCAGCCCAGGCCAAGCCAAAGCCCAGCCGGAGTTAACCCTGATGCGTACCCCCAACCTTGAACCCTGGATGAGACAGACAGTGGTTCTGAAACTATGAAGGACGGTGGACGGTAGGGTACCTGATATGTCCACCGAGGGTGTTCGGCAAGAAAATGTTTGCAAGAAGCAGGGCGGCTGTCCCGTCGGAGGACGGTATGTATACAATCCTTTTTTACTGGTATATTTTATGTAACTTGCCTCCATAGCCATATTTAGGAGGTTGGGAGCAGGTTAAAGCGGCGAGGCGATGAATCCCCCGTTTTCCCGATATGTGGCAAACTGCCCTATCCAAGTCGAGCGAACGGCGGGGTGACGGTCTTCAATGCGCAACCCATTCAAGCCACGGGCAGAAGGAATCGCCAACTTTTCTGGGAAGATTCTGCACTGTGGTCAAGGACCCGACCCGGGATCCTAGACGCAACGGATCTGGAACTGCAAGTGGGCAGTATGTCCGACTAAGGAAGGATGGAACAACCCAAGACGGGCCCAACACCCTGCCCCGGGTTCTTCTCCATGGGCACGGCCACAGGATCTTCTCCACTACCACGACCAGCCGCAGATTTGCAGTAAGGCGGCGGGTTAGCGGCACGTGGGGAAGGATGCAGTGTCGCTAGCCTGCAGAAATCTGAGAACAGTAGTGCACAAGGCGAAAGATTGCCCCAAGAAGATGCGTTTTGCACTCTGCGGCCCTAGCAGACCATACCCTACAGACCCTGTCCCTCCAGAGCTCGGCCCTACGCAGCAGGCATAAGGAGTAGGCCACACCACAAAGTGCCTCTCCCAGACCTCACTGCAAAAGGAAAAAGTTCAGAAGGACCAAGAGGTAAAGGTAAGCCCTATGCCCTTAGGGATACCTCCCCTCCCCCGCCCTCTACCTACCCCAGGGACAGCCCCCCCAACCACCCCTGCTGTCTCGACCCCCTCCACCCCTCCCTACCTCCTCCCCTGCAGTAGCATTAACCCCTCCAGCAGCTACTGCAGTCTTCACCCTGGAGGATTTTGCCCCTCTTGTCCCCACAGGTACCCAAACAAAGGAAGAGGAAAGTTAAGAGCCACAGAGAGCCCCACCTCCGACACCCCAAAAAACTGGCCTGTGGATCTAGAGGAGGAGCAGAAACAAGGAGAGGAGGACATGGAGAAGATGGGACAGAAATGGTTGATGGAGCCAGAGGAAGTACCTCTTCCCACAGACACAGGGGAGACCATCTTTCTGGGCGTAGATGACCCCACTATCCTGGCTGAAGTAATGGAAGAACTGGAAGCAAGAGGCCTCAAGGAACCACCGAACCCGACAGAGCTCCTCCCGACGGGAGTGGTAGTGGTAATGTAAAGTGCAACCGACGAACTCTTTTCTACCCTAACAATGGTGTCCTTATTCTATATTCACCATTAATGTACGGTAGTAGAGTGTAGTATTAAGGATAAGTTAAGGTAGGGCAGTCCATATTTACGTTTCTTTTTCACAGCAATGTGGATATATTTATGTTGCAGGAATGTGCATTACCTTTTTCTAAAATAAGGTACCTCTGTCGGCAGGGACCCACGCGTCCCTTCCTACGGGTGGGAGTGGGGGCGGCCGCTGGAAGACTCTGCGGGTGTGCAGTCTCATCAGGGGGGAGCCTCTTCACACTTGATTCCGTCCGTGAGTTGGTCTGTGGCAGCGAATTTGGTCATAGATGGCTCCTGCGGCGGGTGAGCCAGGCCGGCTTCAGTGTGTACGACTCCCCCTGGGAAGAAGAGCGCTGGAACTTTTCAAGACACTGCGGGCCCAGTTAGCAACCACCAGGGCAGTGGTGATCGGGCTGGGTGATTCAACTTCGATAGAGTGAGAACGGGCGCAGCTCCGGCAACGACGCTAAGCTTGATGTAACATCAAAGCTGAAGGAGATGGTACCGAGATTCCTTAAGGATGCAATCGGATCAATCGGGAACGGCTCTGTTAATATAGCTGGAGCCGCCCCGACGGGTTGTGCGCTCTAGGATTGAGTTGTGTTTACCTCCCGCAAGTGAAGCAAGGCACGATCATCCATGGTTCCCCTGCTTCGTCTCGCGACCACAGCGGGGCATTTCTCTTTCAGGGGACTCTGGGCCACGGTTTTCATCCAGGCCCGGCTCATGGAAGACTGAACAGCACCCGTTGGAAAGAGAGGACATGCTAGAGGAACTCCGGAATGCCATATATCAGCTGGAGAAACGAGAAATGTTATTTTAACGATATAAGGATTTGCTGGTCGGGCTCTTGTGAATTCCCTCCCACCGCAGGGGAGTTAGTTTGCGTTGAGTTTGTGAAATTGAAGATTAAGTTTCGCAGTAGTTTCTTTCAGTCAGAGGGAGACCACAGGAGTGTGAGAGGAAAAGGCAACTTCAGGAGACTTCAGCAGGCACTACAGTCCTGGCAGGACCTTCACCTTCACGGCGGGGACGTTAAGAGAGGAGCTGGAGGAGACCAAGGTAGTCGCTGAAAACGCACTTTGAGGAGGAATCCAGAGCCATCATCTTCAGTTCCAAGTGGAGACAGAATCTAGAGAAGGGGGAGAAGTGGAACCTTTTTCAGGAAACTCCACTCCGGCCACACGCCCTGACGGAGCTGCGGGACGAGACTGGCACAGACAGAAGGGGAAAAGAAGCGGTGATGAAACAGTGGTTTCCAAACTACTACGCGCCCTCTACTCCCACTAAAACCACCGACGCAGAAATAACTGAGTATTTTATGTCTGCTGTTACTAACCACGCTTGATCCATAGGTGTTGCCAGAAAAGACAGAGGGCCCCTCTGTCGTGGAGGAGCTGCCACTATCTGCGTCAAATAGTTAGAAATGGCAGGGACCTCCGGAGCAGTTGATGGTCTCCCAGAGAGCTCTATGATAGCGCATGTGGGATCCCATTGGCCCGGACTGCTGAGAAACTTTTCGAGGAGATGGCAGATGAAGACAGAATGCCACCAGTCGCTGAGGGAAGGATTGATCACGATCTTGTATAAGCAGAGGGGGGAGAGATCGGGACCTTAAAAATTGCGCCAGTCACCGATCTCTCTTTGAAGGTTGGGTCTACAAGATCCTTGCAAAAGGTACTCGCCAACCGGCTAAAGGTGTCATTCGGACAGACGTCACCCGGACCAAGGCCGGCGCATACCCGGGCGCAGAACGCAGATAGTTGCTCTAATCAGAGACACGGTCATCTACACTCCGGGACCGCGAATCCGTGCCGGCCCTGCGTCAGTCTCGACAGGGAGAAGGTCGTTGGACCCGTGTCTCCCATGTGTTTATGAGTAGGGCCTGCGTAGACTTTTGGTTTAGGTGATAGATTTTGTTCGTATGGTTAGAGGCCTGCTGTACCGAGATCTTGCAGCTATGTATTAGTAATGGCTGGAAAACGACACCTTTCCAATCTGTAATGGGGTCAGACAAGGCTTCCCCCTCTCTCACCTTCTCCTTTGTTTCTGTTGCATGAGCCCTTGGCAGAAAGCATCAGCAGAACCAAGGATACAGAGGAGCACGGACCAGGTCCAGAACGTCTGTAGGCAAGAGTGCTCGTGTACTATGGAGACCCCACGTCACCATCTTCTGCCAAGACGGCCCAGTCGATGACAGCACTCGTTCCAGACTCTGCGAGGACTTCGCAAAGCTTCAGGGGGCAAGGTCAACTGCGGGAAGTCAGAAGAGCTCTACTCTTTGGAGAATGCACCTGTCATTCCACCGCTTAAATGCCCCTTACCGTGAAACCAGGACCTCATCAAAATTCTAGGAGTTTGGTTTGGTGGAGAGGGAGCGGCCCTGAAAGTCTTGGGATGAAAGACTCTCAAAGATGCGGACCAAAAGTTGGGACTATGGAGCCTCAGAGACCAAAGCACTAGTATTGCGGAATGAGACGGTTTCCGTTCTTGCAAGTAGTTATGGCCCAGGCCTTGCCACCACTGGCCAAAACGGTGTCCAGAGCCATTACTAGGGCGGTGTTTATTTATCTGGGGCTCCCAAGATGGACAGAGGTTTTAAAGTTAAGTAAAAGCGGTCAAGTGATGTACAAGGACCACAGCAGGGGAGGGAATCCCTGACTCCCCACCAGCTGCGGATTTCTTTGTATGCAACTGTTGATCCGCCCGGCACAATTACGGAGTTTTGCCAACAGCTTCTCTGTGGGAAACTCCTGTCACGATTCTTCCTGCTACCTCTATGAGACGGTTTAGGCTGAGGGGACAAAAATGTGGGACAGCCTCATCCTTACAACTGGGACACACCTTGGTTTTACCATTGGATGTACAAAGTTCGTAGGGAACACCAACTGCGAGGGAGTGAAACCGGACCTGTGGAAATCAAAAGTGATCAACAAGCTAATCAGAGCTAGAGACACAATTGGAGGTCTATTCCAGGGCTCCCTGCTGCTACAGCTAAGACTGTGTGGGACAATATTGCCAGCAGCGGCTCAGCCAACAAACATAAAGACCTAGCGGGATGTCTGGTTCAGGGGGGTTTAACTCTCAGGACTTTCCTGCATGCCCGCAACCTGTTGCTCACACATTGTCCTTCTGCATGTCCAGGAGGAGACTGCATGCATCTCTTTCTGGGCATGCCCTGTGGCACAGGCTATGTTTCGGATGCTGTGGAACATGAAATCAGAGCACAATGTGCCCAGGAACAGCCTTCCCACCATTCGGTGCTTTACGGACATTTCCTGGAGCTCACGGAGACCAGGCGATCCAGGAATGCCTGGCGCCTTATGAACTGTTTAGGACGCTATCTGGGTAGCAGGGAATAGACTGGTTCTAAGACGGGAGAGGATGTCCATTTGGACTGCCACAAGCTAATCCATAGCTTGCTCAGAGACTATTCCATTAGTGGACGAGCGGAGGAGAAGACAGGCGATTCATGTTTTCTACCTCCCCCCCTCCTTCCCTTTGTTTATGTCGGTTTTAAATAAAGCTTCGGGCAAATGTCTCCCCACCCTTACACATCCTTTCCTTCCCCCCCACCCAATTGAGGCTTTGTTTGACTATGTCTTAAATGTTAAGTAGATGAATGTTGTAATGCTGCCCCCTGACCCAATCCTACCTGATTGTTTCACCTTCTTGTGTCTTGTTAGGTAAATGCACCCCCAGCCCCGGCCCAGCCCACACCTCCCCCAGCATTACCCCTGTTTTGACCTGTCATTTAAAGAACATAAAGTCATGAATGAGTGATGCAGGACCAATTGTATTTGTTGTATCAACATAAATGGTTGTGACCACCATATGAGTGCTTGTGTATGTTACCAGCCTGCCCGACACAGTACACGGTATGAATGTTTTATTTGTTTTATTATTTTTTATGACAATAAAGAATATTTTAAATCAAAAAAATTCTGTTTCTTATCAGTTCAGTGCTTTCACGAGATCTTGAAGCGGATCACGAGGCTTAGTCACAAATGTCTTTTATAGAACAAGACAAGCTGTAACAATCCCGACCAGATCGTGATAGACGGGACCTTCAAAGAATGTGCTGCAAAAAGTTCCTGAGCCGAGCAGAGTTCCTGAGCCAGCTGAGTTCTTGAAGCCGAGCGCAGTTCCGAATCGAGCAGAGTGGCTGAGAAGAACCCCCGAGATCCAGACTCCATCCAAGGTTCCTGAGACTTAGCCCCCGGAACTTAGGATAGCTGCATTTAATTTGCATAGTCCCGCCTACTTTCCCAGAGCCACCTCAGGAGTAAGTAAGCCCTAGCTCTTTCCGCGTTCCTTCATATTTTTTGCTTCCCCCTCTTACCCTCTCCCTATTCTTTTTCTACTATCTTCTCTCCCAATTCCCTTATTTTCTTTCAGAGAAAAAGATGGCTCAGAGGAGTGACCATATCTCCATGAACGAGAAAGCCAACCGGACCAACAACCACCAACCTTGCCGAGACCCCAGCTCCAACCCCAGGGCAAGCCCAGCCGGGTCAACCCTGACGGAACCCCCCTCCTGAGACCTGGATGCCGACAGACTGTCGTTCTAAAGCTGAAGGAGGCCGAAGGACGGATGCCCGATATGAACACCACGGTCTTCACAAGGAAAGAGGTTTAAGACAGGGCTTCTCAACATCGGGACTAATATCCAGTCGTCTTTGCAGGTGTGTTTACGTACCTTGCCTCCAAAGCATATGCAGGAGATTAATGGGAACAGTTAAAGCGAGGGCCTGAATCCCTTCTCTCGCTTTGTGGGCAATTGCCCTATCAAAGGGAGGAACGGCGGGTGAGGAGTCGCAATGCAACTCACTCACACGGTAAGACAACCCATTTTTTCTAGATTCTGCTAAGTCATAAGGACCCCCCAGGAATCTATGACGCAGCGGATACTGGTCAGGGAAAGTGGTCATATATGTCAAGCTAAGGAACAGCAGCAGCCGATGGCTCGAACACCCTGCAATTCTTCTCCTGTGGGTAGCTAGCAAGAACTCTGCACTACCCAGCTGCAGATTTGCAAAAATGCAGCAGGTCTTCGGCACGTCATGAGGGACTGCAAGAGGGGGGCTTGAAGAAGTTGGGGGCATTAAACCAAGGACTTCCCGGAAAAAAATGTTTCAACCTCGGTGGGAGGCCCGACATCAACAGAGGATTGCAGAGGTCACAGCAGCGCTGCAGCAGCGGAACCCAGAACCCACTCTGCCCCACCAAACCACCCACCTGCAAAGGTGAAACCAAAAAGAAAAAAGTTAGTAACGTCCTCTCCCCCACATTCCCACGTCCCCCCCCCCCTGAGCAAGCTTATCCCCCTCCCAGCTGCTGGCTCTACCCCTCTCTCCCCTCCCCCCACCCCGCCCACACCCCCTCCACGCTGACCTGCCCTTTTACCCCGGAGGATTTTCCCCCTCTTCCCCACCATCAAAGGATGTCCTGACAGCCCCCTGCGACCACTCCAAGAAAAAGGCAGTGGAAGGGAACCAAGGAGAAAAGAGGAAGAGAGGAAGGAAGAAGATCCTGTGAAGGAAACAGGAAATGAAAAGATGGTTGCTGCTGACCAATCGAGGAGCCCCCAACACCTGCTCTCCAGCGAGGCAGTATCTCCAGAGGCGGACCCAGCGGATCATATCATTGTCACAAATGAACGAAAAACTCGGCTCCCTGGAGAAGAAAGCACAGACGAGGAACCCCCGACGGGAGCGGTAAGTACTGTGCTGATCTAGACTTTCTTTTTATCCCTAACTAATGGGTCCCTATCATATTCACCCATTAATGTACAGAGTATTAAGGATAAGTCAAGACGGCAAGCTATACTAACGTTTCTCCCTCACAGCATGTGTGAAATATTTAGGTTGCAGGAATGTGCCTTACCTTTCTCTCCATCCTATAGGTACCACTGTCGGGAGTGGACCCACGGTCTCTCCTACTGGTGGGTGGGGCCTGCAGCTGTAAGTCCGCGGTGTAGACGCCATCAGGGCCTCCTTCACTTGATTCCGTCCAGGAGTTGGTCTGTGGAAGAATTCTGGCATAGATGGCTCATGGGGAGGGAGCGGCAGTCCGTAATCAATGTGTACGCACCCCCCTGGGAAGAACGAGCACCTGGAACTTTTCCAGACCCTGCGGACCCAGTTAGGCAACCACCAGGGCAGTGGTGATGGGCGGGGATTTCAACTGTCCGATTGAGCGGAGAATGGGCGCAGCCCAGCAACTATGCCTAAGATTGATGTGACATCGAACTTTCTGAAGGAAATGGTAACCGAAGCTTCCTTAAAGGATGCAATCGGATCAATCGGGAACGGCTGTCAATAAGCTGGAGCAGCCCCGACGGATCTGTGCGCTTAGGATTGACTTTGTGTTTAACCTCCCGACACAGTGAAGCAAGGCACGCACTCCATGGTCCCCTGCTTCTTCTGGACCACAGGGGCACTCTCTGTCAGGGGACGCTGCGGCCACGGTTTTCCTCTGGCCCCGGCTCCTGGAAGCTGAACAGCACCCTGTTGGAAAGAGAGGGACCTGCTAGAGGAAACTCCGGAATGCATATATCAGCTGGAGAGAGAGAAACGAGAAATGTATTTTAAACTGTATAAGTGATTGGTGGATGGAGTTTGTGAAGATTAAGTTTTCGCAGGTTCATTCGGCCAGAGGGAGACAACAGGGTGTGAGAGGAAAGGCCGCCAACTTCAGGAGACTTCAGAGGCAACTCCAGTCCGCCAGGACCTTCACTGCACGGCTTGGGACGTATAAGAGAGGAGCTGGAGGAGACCAAGTCGTTCACTGAAAAAGCACTTCGAGGAGGAATCCAGAGCCATCATCTTCCCTTCCACAGGGAGAATCTTGCGAAGGGGGAGTGAAGTGTAACTTTTCTTTTTCAGGAAACCCACTCCGGCCCACACGCCCCTGTGATGGAGCTGCGGGACAGACGGCACAGACAGAAGGGGAAAAGAGGCGGTTATGAAAGTGGTTTCCAACTACTACAGCGCCCTCTACTCCCCTAAAAACCACCGACCCACGGATGTGGCATGAGTATTTTTTGTCTATGGTGTTACTAACACGCTTGATCCCATAGGTGTTGCTCGAACAGAGGCCCGTTGCGCTGGAGGAGATGCACTTGAATGTCAATCGTTTAGAAAAGCAGGACCCGGGCAGTGACGGTCTCCCAGCAGAGATCGCTGTAGCGCTGGGGAACCTCATGGCCCGGACTTGCTGCGAACTCTTCGAGGAGATGGCAGATTTAGACAGAATGGGCCCCAGTCACTGAGGGAAAGGAAAACTGATTACGATCTTGTATAAGCAGAAGGGGGGAGAGATAGACCTTAAAAATTGGCGTCCGATCTCTCTTCTGAATGTGGACTACAAGATCCTTGCAAAGGGGTACTTGCCTAAACCGGCTTAAAAAATAAACGGCTATAGGCTGTTCATCGGACGATCATCCATCCGGACCAGACCTGCGGCACGGCATCCCCTGGGCGCAGAAATAGCAGATAGTCTTGCTCTAAGTCAGAGGACACGAGTCCATTACATCGGGACCGCCGCTCCGAGCGGCCCTGGTCAGCCCGACCAGAGAAAGCGTTTGACCGTGTCTTCATGGGTTTTAGAGTAAGGCCCTGCGAATAGACTTGGTTTAGGTGATAGATTTTGTTCATATGTTAGCCTGATGTACCATGATATTGTCAGCTCGGTGTAGTGAATGGCTGGAAAACTGACCTCTTCCAATCTGTCCGGGGTCAGACAAAAAGGCTGCCCGCTCTCACCTCTCTTTTTGTCTGTTTTGCATAGAGTATTCGCAAGAAAGCATCAGGCGGGGAACAGAGGATCAGAGGGATCACTGCACCAGGCCCCAGGACCGTCGCGAGGCCAAGTGCTCGCTGTACATGATGACGTTCACCATCTTCTGCGCAGACGCCCAGTCGATGACAGCACTCGTCCAGACCTGCGAGGACTTCTGCAAAAGCTTAGGGGAAAAAGGTCAACTGCGGGAAGTCAGTGGCTCTACTCTTCGGGGAAGGCACCTGTCGTCCACCGATTCAATGCCCTTCCACGTGAAGCCAGACTTCATCAAAAATTCTAGGAGTTTGGTTTGGTGGATTTGAGGGAGAGGCCCTGAAGGACTGGGATGAAAGATGAAAGGACTCTCCAAGATGCGACAGAAATTTGGACTATGGGGCCTCAGAGACCTTTCAATCGAAGGTAAAAGCCACTAGTAGTGCGGAGTGAGAGGTTCTTCCTGTTCTGCGTATATGGCCCAGGCCGGGCCTCCACTGGCAACAGTGCCAGCGCCATTACTATGGGCGGTGTTTTATCTTTATCTGGGCTCCAGATGGACAGAGTAAAGCGGGAGACGGTGATTGTACAAGCGACACACAGCAGGGAGGAAGGGAATCATGACATCCCCACAATGTGGATTTTCTTGTGTGTAACTGCATCCGTCGGACAATTACCGGTTTTTCCAACAGCTCTGCGGGAAGGAGAAACTCCATGTCACGCTTCTTCCCTGCCTACCTCTATGGAAGAGGTTTAGGTTGGGACAAGTTGCGACAGCTCCACCCTTTACAACTGGGACACACCTGGTTCTTAATGGAGTTACAACAGTCGTGACGGAACACCAACTGGAGGGAGGTGAATCCGGACCTGTGGAAATCGAAAGTCATTAAAGCTCATCAGCGCTTAGAGATACCAATGGAGTCTATATCCAGGGCCTCCCTGCTGCTACAGTCGAGACTGTCTGCCGGGACAATATTGGCAGCAGCAGGCTCACCAACAAGCAATAAAGACCTGGCGGGGATTGTCTGTTCAGGGGGTTTTACTCTAGGACTTTCATGACATGCCCGCGCAATGTGACGCGCTACAGACATTGTCCGTTCTGCATCATACCGGAGGAGGACTGCATTGCATCTATGCTGGGCATGCCCTGCGGGCACAGGATAGGTGGATGCAGTGGAACATGAAACAGAGACAATGTGCCCAGGAAACAGCCTCTCACCATTCGGTTGCGTTATGGACTATTTCCTGGGGCCAATGGGGCCCATGGAGACCAGGCGATCCAGGATTGCCTGGCGCCTTATGAACTGTGTTAAGGACGCTATCTGGATAGCCAGGAATCGCCTGTTCTCAGAAGGGAGAGGATGGTCCATTTTGGACTGCCGCAAAGCTAATCCGTAGCTGTTGCTCAGAGACTATTCCCCCACATTATGGACAGGAAAGTGGAGGAAGAAGACGGCGATTAAGTGTTTTCTACCTCCCCCTCCTTTCCCTTTGTGTTGTTTTTAAATAAAGCTTAGGGCAAATGTCTCCCCACACCCTCAAACCTACTTTCCTTCCCCCTCACACTGAGGCCCTTTGTTGAATTGTGTAACAATGTTAAGTGTGAATGTTGTAATGCTGCCCCATAGCCCAAATCCCCATGAGTTTCACCCCTTGTTGTTTGTATGTAAATGTCCCCAGCCCCGGCCCATCCCACACCTCCCACAGCATTACCCCGTTAGACTGCATTGAAAGAACGTAAATTCATGAAATGAGTGATGCAAGACCAATTGATATTGTATGTATAAACATAAATGGTTGTGTGTGCACCAGCATGAGTGCTGTGTATTGTTACCAGCCTGTGCTGCGAACACAGTACACGGTTTTTATAGAATGTTTGTTTTTATATATTTTTTATGACAAATAAAGACTCTTTTAAATCAAAAAACAAAAAAGAAGGCTTGGTCTGTGCTGCACAGGGAAGGCGATCCAAGGCTGGTATGGCCAAGGATACCAGAAGCAACAAATAACACAGTTCGGCTGTTTTATTCTGGTGAGAAACGTTCAAGCTGGGGAAAACGTTCCACCGTCCAGAGGACGTCATTGAAAAATTGATTAGGCATGAGAACATGAATTCGATTTTTGTGTGCAAAGTTTTCGCAAAATGGGTTTTTTGATGTCTCTTTGAGATCCGCTGAAGATTTGACGACTGCATGTTTAGAAAAGAATGAAAAAGCGGGGGAGACCCTGAGATCGAAGGGGATGAATTTGTGATTAATTGAATACGGGGCAGGTTGTACCAGTTACGGTACCACATGATATAATCTCTTTGTGGAGGAGGAGGCGGATAAAGACATTTATAAGAAGGTACTGTATAAGTGTTTCTCCTGGTACTAAACTGGTTAATGTGCTGGGGACTTTTAATGGCCAGCGCCGATACTGGGTTATTAATTTCTATGCAGACATGTTTGGGATTGGAGCGAACAAAGCCACCCTCTCACAAACTTTCTCCATTCTGCGAAGTAACAAGGGGGTATCTTATTACCCCAATAGCCGACTTTTTGTCGTTATAATGTTTTTTCGTTTGGCCACACTAAGCTGACTGGAAGTGGAATAGTGTGTTAAGAACTTGCTTTAAGTCAGGCCATGTTGCCTCTGGTGCAAGGCGGGGAGGAGATGTCACCTGTGCGGCTCAAACAGTGCCCAGGGTGTTAGAAAGAAGGCTAACATATTCAGATGTCGCTTAGTAGAGGGGTACAGGATGGTGGTAAGGCCCCAGCGGGTGAGAGGTTTCTTCTTTTTGCGAGGGGTTTGTTGGGCCTACAAACTTTCAGAGCCTGAGCCAGGTGAAACAGGTACTGTACGAGATTGAATGCTGCAGCTTTATTCCAGGTGATCCGGATGATTTAGATGCCTGAACGCTGAAGGGGAGGAGCCGGAGTATTCAGATGAGGAAAGTAAGAGGAAGAAATGGAAGTGCCTCCGAATAGCATGAAACGCAACTTGTGGCGCAGCGAAGGTAGAGTCGCCAATTTCCCATCCAGGTATGGGGGAGTTGAGTCAGGCTCGGAGGATACTGGCGGGCGGACAGTATTCATGAATCTGAACTCATCGGGGAGTGTTTCTTGCCAAGGACACTTGCGTAAAGCTCCAGGAGGTGACTGGCTATAAAGGGAAAAGGATGATTCCAAAAGGCTAGGGAGCAATGCAAGGTGTTCAGCATAGCCCGAGGTTTTCAAAGAAGACCTGGTAGGGCTAGGGGAAGGCCAGACCAAAAAAAAGAGGATAAGAAGGTAGTCAATGGATGATACAATGGTTGGCATTTGGTACGTATGTGTGTGGTTAACAATTAACCTCTTATGCCTCCTAAAGGTAACATTCTTTGAACGTTTTTAGGAGAGTTAAATCAGTTATCGAAGGGCAGCAAGTTTTTAATCTCTTCAGTATTTTCTTCTAATATTTTTTGTTTGCCAGGAATGCCACAATTTAGTTGAAACTTCCTAAGGTGGAGGGTTTGGAAACATGGGCCAGCAGTGTGGTCTTTAAACCAAAGGAAAAATACATGGAGTAGTGGTCCTTTTTAAGGGGAAAGGTTTTAAGTTAGTCAAACCATTGAGATTTGGCACAGGGGTAGATGTGTTTTAGTTTATTTTGAGTTTTGTGGCACCCTGTTTAGGAATTATACTTAGTATGCATCCAGCCAATAAACAGGAGCGTTAAGTTTATTTAAAAAAACTTAGGACATGATGTGAGTGCGGCGGGGGGAACCTCTAGTTATGATAGGGGACTTTAACTATGACTATACAGGGGGGAAGATGTGGGAAGATGGGGAAAGTCAAGTTGATGTGACTGGGAAAGACTGTGATTAGATTAACCCATACATTTAAACTAAGGATTGTGTGTAAAGAAAATGGATTTACTTTCTTTAGTGACCAAAGGTGTGTTAATGTTGTTAAGTCACGAAATAGACTTTTGTTTTATTTCTGAGGTTTTGCAATTAGAAAAGTTCATGATAAAAAGCAACCATTTACCGATCAGGGCCCTGATTGGAATGCAGTGTGAGGTGTTTATGGAAATTACCATGACCACATGGGGAGGGGGGTCTGAGAAATTAAATGTAAGCCCGTTGGGAGGAAGAAAGCGAAGAAGGAATTCGTATAGTTTTTTAGGGTTAGAGTTCGAAAAAAAATGTTTCGGGGGTATAAAAAAAGGATTCTGGATTTTCAGAGTATAGTTAGAAGTGGTGGGAGGGGTTAAAAGGAAAACGAAGAGGAGGTTTTTGTTAAAAAGGTTGTGTTGTGATAGAGCAAAAAGCAGAAAGGGAACAATATGGAAGGTGGCACAATCGCCTACAAGTATTTGCAAGAGCTAGAGAGATGGGAGAAGAGGTGATTATGAGATGGAGGAGGGCTAGGGAGAAAAATAAACGTTTTATAGAAACAACGGGGAAAAAAAATCATAATAAAAGCGGAAGGACGGAAAGGAAACGTTATTGGAGCAGGATGTGTGAGAAAATGTTCCACGTACTTTTGTAATGAAAGTGTTTTCAAATAAAAGTGAGTTGGGAGTGTTATAGCTGAAAGTGGGAGGGGGAATGGAAAAAGGAATGACAGGGTTAAAGGAGAAGTGTGGAAATTCTGGGAAATTTATGGACTATCTATTCGCCAAAAATAAGGGACATAGGTGTGGAGAGAGAGATTTGGAGGAGTGAAGAGTGTCTAAGAGAGAGATGTTTTCGGGAGGATAAAGGAACGCTGCTGAGCCGATGTGACGAAAGGGGAAGTAGAGGCAGGTTCTGAAGGGGATGTGAAAAAGGGGAAAACACCAGGTAATGAGGCCTGCCCGGGGAATTTTATGACGTCTTATGGGACATGATTGGTGATAGCGTGTACGAAGGGTGTAAGGACGGTGTTGAAAGAGGGATGCTAGTCAAAGTCGATGAGCGAAAGTGTGACTAGTCTGCTATATAAGAAGGGGATGGATAAAAGAGAGTTAGGCAAATTGGCGTCCTTTCTTGTTGAACCACCGACTACAAGATTTATTGCTAGGTATTGACGAATAGAATGAGTGGTGTGATAGAGAATGGTGGGTGAATATCAAGTATGTGCGCGGTACCAGGAAGAATGATTGCGGAAAGTCTAGTATGTTGGAGAGACACGTTGTGGGTGTGTAAAGAAAGAAAGCAAGTGATGGCCCTGCTGTTAGCGGTTTGAGTTTTTGATTTTGAAGAAGCGTTTGATCGAGAGTGTCGCATGAGTTTAGTTTGCAGTGCTGGACAAAGGAGGGTGTGGCCTGAAACGAGGAAATGGCGTTGAAATGCTCTATAGTGAGATGGTTGTTTAGAGTGCAGGTGAATGGATGGGCTGACTTGAAAGGATAAGTTAGGTCTGGAGTAAGGCAAGGGTTTGCCCTCTGTCTCCCGTGCTATTTATCTGCGTCATTGAAACCGTTACTCAAGATTTGATAGACAAGATAAAATGATTTAGGGGGATTGAGATACAGGAAGGGGGGAAGGGAAGAAGTCTGAAAGTAATCGGTTATATGACGAATTTAACAATTATTTGTAAAGACCAAGCAGCCTGAGAAGAGGGGAAATATTAGAATATTTCTGTAGGTAGTTGGTTTCTGTGTGACATGAACGAAAGATTGAAGGTAAGTTTTTTGGGGAATGGAGAGAGAAACAACAGTGCGGGATGGGAGGAGAGTAAGGGAGCATAAAAGATACTGGGGTGGTTAAATTTGACAGAACTTTATGGTAAAGAAAGCTGCGGCTGAACATTTAATAACATCGTGAGGAAAAACCACAATTTGTCCGTACAGAAACATTGTCTTGGAAGGAAGATCATTGTGATTAAAACGGTTCTGCTAGCAAGTTTGCTATATTTGAATTTTGTGTTCCAGCCCCTGATAGGATGCTAAAAAAGCATAATCGAGTTATTGTTGGTTTTTATATGGTCATCCAAGATGGAGAGAAGCTGTGAAAAGAGAGAAAGTGTGAAGCAAGGAAAAGATGGTGGAGAAAGGGATGGTGGATGTGACAGAAGTGAGGAGCATGGAGGGGTACGTAAGAATGTGTGTGAACAATATGTCGAAAGAGTGGTGTTCAAGTTGTATGATGAGATATGTAGGTGAAATGCGTTGAGGAAGATGGGAGTGTGTTGTGATTGGACTTGAGAAGCCATGTGTTTTAAAGCTCCATGGTTCTATGTCAGAATAAGAGGATGTGTGAGGAGGATGAACTGAAAGGTAAGTAGGGGAGGAGTGGGGAAGATTGACAAGGAAAGTGATGAAAAGTTGGAAGAGAGAGAAAGTATAGAACTAGTCGAAGATCTAAGAGAGAAGGAGAAGTGAGGAAAGGATGGAGAAGTGTTGAACCACAAAAGACTTAACAAACAAAAAGATTATTGCCTGGTTGGTAGTTCATGGGTGCCTGCCAAATAGGGTGTTTAGAATAGAAGGGTTTGGTCAGTAATGAAATTATGTCCGAGGGAAGGGTTGGTGGAAGAGAAACAATAAACTCATTTATTATTGGACTGTGCATATGCAAAAAAAAGTGTTGGAAGGGTGGGGAAATCTAATTAAGGGACTAGCTGGGGTTACAATTGTTATCCTTACAGATGATAATGTTTGGTAAAATCAATCACATTGATAAAAGGAGAGGAAGGATCTATTGGTTAATGGTTAATTTTAAATTGTATAAAGGAGACCTGGGGAGGTCAGAAACATTTGATTTTAAAGAAACAAGACCTGGAAGTAAAGAGTGTGGGAATGGTGGTTGGTAAGCTGTACATGCATGGACCAGTTTGATGTAAAGAAAATGGAAGTGAAGGAGCTGAAGGCCATGGAAATCAGAAATGGAAATTTGGTGCAAGAGAATTGAATAATCTGTGTTCCTTTGAAAAAGGGTGGAAGGTGATTGAGTGAAGGGAGGGGTGTGTGTTATAGAAAGCAGGTTGGTTTTTATTTGTATGTTTATTTTATGCTAGGTTATTTTTTAAAGTATTAGTAATAAAGGAAAACAAAGATGCGATGGTTAATTGGTTTGTGAATGACCGGAAAAGTTACCAGATCGATGTGTTGAAAAAAAAAAATTGTTCTTATCAGGATAGGAGAGCGATCCCCTCTCCAAGGAGTGGAAGAAGGCAGGGAGGAATCTGCCCGGGATCTCCTCCAGATTCGCCCGAGAATACAATTGTGGTTTATTCCCGGTTGACCAGAATGTAAGTATAGTTGTATTACAACAGAAGAAGATAATAGAAGACATCTAGGAATGAAGTGAGTAGCATGCTTTTGTGTTCACCCTTTCCCCAGCAGGGCTATTTTGATGTTTCCTTTACATTGGCCGCCAAGCTCTACGTACATGCTACGCTAGAGTCGTGGAAAAAAGAGGCGCACCCGGAATTTGTTGGATCTCATTTCATCGGAACGAGTGGAAAAACAGGCAACCAGTGACAGTTCATATGTATAATCCTTTTGTAAGCGAAGAGGAAATTAGATGTTTTCTGAGTCGTTACGACGACTTACATCTCACCGGGCGAAAAGGAGGAAGCATGTGTTGCGGAACTTTAAACGGCTGCGTCGCTACGGGGTGGAATTCCGAAAGAATGCCGGGGAGTCGAGGTGTGATGCACCCACTACAGACCTTCTCGAATGGTGTAAATAAGATATCCGTTTTACCCAGGGCAAACCCCTGTATTGCAGAAAACTCTCTCTCGTTCGGCCATACTAAGGATGCGTGTACAGCAGGTATAGTATGTAGAAACTGTTTTCAACAGGGCCATACAACAGTAGAGTGTACCTCCCCACGTGCCTGCCACTGTGCGGATCGGCTGATCAATTGGCACGAAAATGCCCAGTCAGTAACCAGGAATCGTTTGCTGACATTGTAAGGGGTAACGCAGCGGAAAGAAGATGAAGAAATCCCTGCGGAAACCAGAGAAGAGAAAGAACGAAAGGATTTCTAAATCCTTAATCGGTGGTGGCAGAGGATAAAGAAAGATGAAGTGTCAGGGTCGGATGAAAGAAGATACGAGGTAGTAAGAAGAGACACGACTACTTTCCAAAGTGGGTACGGATAAACCTGAGCAGAAGACAGAGAAGGGATTATGGATACTACACAGTATCCTGAAAGGAAAACCCGCTAGAGGAGGAAATGTAGCGCCTGGGAGTGACACCATTTGGAGTTCACTTCACCGTCCTGCCACAGGATACAACAGGAGAGGCTATTGACTCAGATTCGTCAACCGCAGCAGTGGAGTTTTCTGGATACGGAGGAGGTAAAGAGTCTGGGAAACAACACGTGATATGTGAAAACACCAACAAGTCAGTGGCGAAAGAATCGAAACATGACATGAAGAGATGAAAAAGCGGAGGTGGAAGGTCAGGGAAGTCGCAGCGGACCAACAAACGTCGCTTAGCGGTAACACGTCCACATGGCAGGGTCTGGTAAGGTAGAGGTAATGGAGGAGATGAACTGTTTGTCTTTTCATGTGTAACCATTTATGTACTGTTTTTTCTCCCTCTTTTTAATGATGTCTTTTTTTTTTAGGGTCACTCAGAGACAATGTGCCCAGGACAGCCTCTCACAACCAGTCGGTTGCTTTACGGACTATTTCTGGAGCTCATGAGAACAGGCGGAATCGCCTGGTCCTAGAAGGGAGAGGAGTCCATCTGGACTGCCGCAGCTAATCCAGCTTGCTCAGAGACTATTCCATTATGGACAGCGTGGAGGAAGAGACGTTGATTAATTGTTTTCTACCTCCCCCCTCCTTCCCTTTGTGTCTGTTTTTAAAATAAAGCCTCGGGCAAAAGGTTTCCCCTACCCTTACACACCTCCTTTCCTTCCCCCTACACACTGTGGCTTTATTTGATTATGTTTCAATGTCTTAAAGTGCTGATGGTAATTGCTGCCCCCTTGCCCAATCCCCCCCCATAGTTTTTCACCACTTGTCAGGTTTGTTATGTAAATGTCCCCCCAGCCCAAGCCCAGCCCACACCTCCCCCAGCATTACCCCCTGTCTATATCATAGAGAATGTAAGTAAAGTCATGAATGAGTAGTAGGACCATTGTTGTTAGGTTTTTGCACCACATGAGTGCTTGTGTATTGTACCAAGCCTGTGCTGCGTCACAGTACACGGGATGAATGTTGTGTTGATATATTTTTTGACAATAAAGAATATTTTAAATCAAAACATCTGTTCTTATCAGTTCAGTTACTTTCACGAGATCCTGAAGCGATCACGAGCTTAGTTCTCACAAATGTTCTTTTAAGAACAAAGCCAAGCTGACACTGACCTGACCGGATATTCTGATCAACGGGAACCTTCGAAGAAGCACTGCAAAGTTCCGAGCCCAGCTGAGTTCCTGAGCCGAGCAGAGTTCTGAGCCGAGCAGAGTTCCTGAGCCAAGCAGAGCTGCAGAGAAGACCCCCGAGATCAGTCTCCGTCCGACCTTCTGAAGACTCGCCCCGGAACTTAGGCTGGGTTTGCATTATTTTGCATAGCCCTGCCTACTTTCCCAGATCCACCTCCGAAGCCGGATCTTCCTCGCCTTTCTCCCCCTCTTTTCTTCTTTCTCCTTTAGATCGAGACAATGGCAACTGCCCCCCAGCAGCCCACTGTCCTCCCTCCTATGGAGCGGAAAGAAGGAGAAAAACCACCGCAGGAAGGATGAAGCCAAGATGACCCCCCCCCCAAGCACCACAAGACCCTGCTCTACCCAGGCACTCCCAGGATGGTAGCCCCAGACTGGAGTCCTGGATGAGGCAGACCGTAGTCCTCAAACTAAGAGGGTGGATGGAAGGATCCCCGCATGACTACGGAGGTGTTTGGGGAAGAAAATGATCCTAGAATCAAGGCTTAACAGCGTCAGAAGCAGTAAGTTCAATGCTTTTTTCACAGGTGTCTTTATATAACCTTTGCCACCATAGCCTCATGCAGGAGGTACTGGAAGATGGTGAAAGCGCGAGACCCGAATCCCTTGTTTTCCTCGCTTTGTGGGCAACTGCCCTATCCAAAGAGAGGAACGGCGGGTGACGGTTTCAATGCGGAACCCACTCACGCGGGCAAGGATATTGCCACCTTTCTTCAGGTTCTGCACTGTTGTCAGAGATCCAACGAGGATAATTGACTGCAAACGGAATCGGGTCTGGAAGGTGTCGGTCATAGTCCGGCTAAGGAATGACACACATCTGCAGATGGCCTCCAGCAACCTACCACAATACTTCGCCCTGGGCAACTCTACAGGATATCTGCACTATCCCTTTTGTCTGTTGCATAGAGCTCTTCGCAGAAAGTATCAGGGAGGAACCAGAGGATCAGAGGGATCACTGTACCAGGTCCGACCGTGAGAGGCAAAGTGCCGCTGTCAGGATGACCACCATCTCTGCGCAGACGCCCAGCAATGACAGCACTAGTCCAGACCTGCGAGGACTTCGGCAAAGCTTCAGGGGCAAAGGTCAACTGCGGGAAGTCAGAGGCTCTACTCTTCGGGGAATGGCACCTGTCGACCACTGCTTCATGCCTTCACCGTGAAGCCAGACTTCATCAAATTCTAGGAGTCTTGGTTGTGGAGAGGGTATCGGCCCTGAAATCTGGGATGAAAGACTCTCCAAGATGCGACAAAAGTTTGGATATGGAGCCTCAGAGAACCTTTCCATCGAAGGTAAAGCACTAGTATTGCGATGAGATTATTCCTGTTCTGCAGTATATGGCCCAGGCCTGGCTCCACTGGCAACAGTGTCAGAGCCATTACTAGGGCGGTGGTTTACTTTATCTGGGGCTCCAAGATGGACAGGAAGCGGTCAGTGATGTCAAGGACCACAGCAGGGGAGGAAAGGGAATCCTGACATCCCACCATGCTGCGGATTTTCTTTGTATGCAACTGTATCCGCGACGACAATTACGAGTTTTGCCAACAGCTCCGCGGGGAAACTCCATGTCATGCTTCTTCTGCTACATCTATGGAGAGGTTTTGGATGGGACAACTGGGACAGCTCCATCCCTTACAATGGACACACCTTGGTTTTACCTGGATGTTACAAAGTTTGTGAGGGAACACCAACTGGAGGAGTGAAACCGGATCTGTGGAAGTCGAAAGTGATCTACAAGCTCATCAGAGCTGAGAGACACAATGGAGTCTATTCCAGGGCTCCCTGCGCTACAGCTAAGACTGTCTGGGCACTATATGCCGCAGCAGGCTCACAACAAACAAAGACCTGGCGTGGATTTGTTTCAGGGGGGTTGCCTCTCAGGACTTTCATGCATGCCCGCAACCTGTGCCACTACATTGTCCATTCTGCATCGTCCAGGAGGAGACTGCCTTGGCATCTTTCTGGGCATGCCCTGTGGCACAGGCTTTGTTGGATGCCTTGGAACATGAATCATAGACAATGTGCCCAGGAACAGCCTCTCACACCCATTCGGTGCTTTATGGAATTTCCTGGAGCTCACGGAGACAGGCGATCCAGGATGCCTGACGCCTTATGAACTGTTTTAAGGCGCTATCTGGATAGCCAGGAATCGCCTGTACTAAGAAGAGAGGATGTCCCATTTGGACTGCCGCAAGCTAATCCATAGCTTGCTCAGAGACTATACCATTAGTGGACAGAGTGGAGGAAGAAGAGGCGATTAATTGTTTCTTACTCCCCCCTCCTTTCCCTTTGTGTCTGTTTTTAATAAAGTTTGGGCAAATGTTTCCCCCACCTTGCACCTCCTTTCCTTCCCCATCACACTGGGTTTATTTATCAAGTTACAATGTTATGTGTTGATTGTGAATGCTGCCCCACTGCCCACACTCCACCTTATGTTTCACCACTTGTTGTTCTGGTGGTTGTGATGCAGGTTTTTGCACACATGAGTGCTTGTGTATTGCTACCAGCCTTCCTGCGACGCAGTACATGGTATAAATGTTTGTTTATATATTTTTTATGTACAATAAAGAATATTTTTAATCAAAAATCTGTTCGTGGAGCCCCCCTTTCTCTTGTCTTTTGGGATCGTCCACATTGTGGGCTTCACCCAGATGCTGCATACGGGTTAGGGGCCAATTCCAGGTACTGGAGGTAGAGTCAACTCGGATGGCGATTTTTTGGATGAAGATTTGTTCAGGAGGATGCCGGCACCGCCAGAGCACCCCATACAGTCAGGCTGTATTTTCCCATTGAAAAGAAGCAATCGTTTCTTATACTTGTTCAGAAAAGAGTGATCAAGAAATATTGGGAATGCCAAGAGCTTCAATTTTTGTGTGCAAGTGTTTATGCAACAGGGATACTACGATGTCTCATTTACTAACGCCAATGATTTCCGGACCAGTTACCTGCAGACTCAAGAAAAAGGTTGATTCATCCTGAGCTGATGGATTTGAAGTTGTGATCAATGAGTCAAGAAATTCCGGTGACAGTTCATACATAAAATCCCTTCATGGTTTGCGAAGAAATAAGAGCTTTTTTGACACGATATTTACTTATGTATCACCTGAGAAAAAAAGACAAACATCTTCGTAACTTTTAATGGCCAGAGAGAGGTATGGGTGGAGTTTGAAAACGACCCGCATGGAGTGGAGGTGGCAATCCCCCCAGACCTTCTCGATCAGCACTACAGAGGGTTTTTGTTCTAACCCAGGACAACCCATGTTCTGTCGAAATTGCTTTAGCTGTGGACATACCAAGAAGAATGTTGACAAGGAATTTTGCTGTCGCAATTGCTTCAATCCGGGTCACCGAACAGGGGACTGTGGGATAGCGCGTATTGGAAGAAAGTGTCCAAGGGATGAGGGGGGTGCTGATCCTGAGAGGAAGGTCGTGACTCAATTGCCCAAAGGGCGTGTTAAAGGAAGAGGCACGGAAAAGAAATGTTTTGTGATCCGAGCCATTCTGTAGCTTCGATTCTGAAAAATTGGAGGCAGATATCCCTATTAAATGTGGATTATAAGATAATAGCGAAAATCATGGCCAATGGGTTGAGAGGAGTGATTGTAAGGATGGTTGGGGATGAACAGATGTGTGCAGTGCCAGAGAGAAAGAGTGTTTGTTATGTTTGCGGGATATTTGTGGTATGCAAGAGATTGAAAGCAGGATGTGGCTGTGGTTACGATTGATTTGAAAAAGAATATGATAGGGTAGTGCATCATGGTTTGTTTGCTGTATTAGAGAAGATGGGTGTGCCTGAGAAAATGATTGGCTGGATTAAATGTTTATATAAGGGATTGGAAGTCGAGTGCAGGTAAAGGGTTTCTGTCTGAGAATGTATGTATAGAGTCAGGGGTGAGTCAGGGGTGAGGCAGGGATGTCCCGTCTCCTATTTTGTTTGTTTGTGCGATTGAGACATTGATGAAAGTGATAATGAAAGATAATATGGCGTGGATTTCAAGTGCCTGGAAGTAATGGGAGAGATTTGAGGGTATTTGGTGATATGGGTATGTGACGGTGTGTAGGACGCAAGCGAGTTTGAGGAGAGCAAGATTGTTGATTCAGTGTTTTTGTATGGTGAGCGGATTTAGTTGAATGTTGAGAAAAGTATGTGTAAAGTGTTTGGTGAATGGAAGAGATTGAGTTGAGCGGATGGCCTGTTGTGAAAGGAGGTATGAAAGTTTTGGAGGTTGTGTTTGATGAGGATATGTGGGGAAGAGAGAGTTGGAACGTGTGTGGAAAGTTCAGAAAAAATTAAATTTTTGGCTTTTAAGTATTATGATGGGAGGAAGGATTTTGATTGTGAAGGCATTATTTTAAACCATATTGTTGTATGTAAGGAGTGTGTTTCCGGCCCCAGATCAAAAGTTGCGAAAGATTGTGCATTTGATTTTTTGTTTGTTTGGAGTTCGCAAATGGAGAAATTGAAACGGAAGATTGTAGTGATAATGAAAATGAATGGTGGGAAGGGTTGACAAACGTAGAAAGATTTTGGCTGTGAAGTATGCACAGTTTAGGTGTGAATGTAAGTAAGAAAGACTTTAGCTGGTTGTATGGTAAGGTATGCTGGTGGAATGGTTGCGAAAGTATGGTTTAGTAGTGTGGATCTGAAGAAAACCGGTGTGTTTTGAACCACCGTGTTCTATATGAGAGTGGATAGATGCATTAGAGGAGTGATTTGAAAGAGTGAATGGGATGTATGGAGTGAAAGGAAGGAGTAATGAAATTTAATGCCTGTGAGGAATGACATTGATTGAAGGGTTAAGTCAGTAGAAAGCAAGAAGAGGGCAGAGTGATATGGAGATTGTTAATAGACAGAAAGATGCATCATGGATGGGTGTGCTATGAGTGTTTGCCTACCAGGGCATTTCAGAATAGAAGGAGTTAATTCGAGGTGAAAGGTGGAGAATGTGAGATGTGTTTTGGGATGTAGTTTTTATGCAAGAATGTTTGGGGTAGGATGAGGCGTTTGATATGGGGTTTTGACGGTGGGAAGTGTATCTTATAAAGATGATGTATGGTGGTTGATGATTGAAAAGGTGAAGGCAAGAGTGTGTATGGCTGATAGAACATTATGGATGCGAGAAACTTAAGTTTAAGTGTTGGGAAGTCTGAAAATGGAATGAGGAAAGTTGTTGTAAAAATTAGCATGTGGAAGGTTGTATGTGTGTCTTGTGTGACAGAAAAGAAGCATGGTGTGAATGCAGAGGGTTTGTGGAATTAAAAAATAGAAGTCACGCGCTTCCTTAGTTTTGTTAATTTATGTATATGTTTTCCTGTGTTCAATTGTAATTTCCTGTATGAAGTATTTTTCTGTTTAATTAATGAAAATTTTTAATTATCTTTGTGTAATTTAAAGGTGTGGTTTTGAAATGTGGAAATTGAGATGATGAATTGGTTGTAGTACCATGATAATTACTTGAAGGTAGAATATTCCAGTTCTGATAATTTCTAAAAAAAAAAAAAAAAAAAATCTGTTCTTATCAGTTTAATATCTGATACGTCCCCTATCTGGGGACCATGTATTAAATGGATTTTTGGAACAGGGAGCTGGAAGAAAGCTTGCTCGTCCACTCCACGCATCGACCTGGTATTGCAGTACCTCCAGGACCGGTGCACCTCTCTCTTACAAGTTTGCCAAAGATAGAACTGAGAAAAAAAAAAAGGAAAGCCTGGTCTTTTCTTGTTTTGCTCTTTCCTCCTTTCGTGTCAGCTTTTCCACTCTAAGAACAGACTTTTGTGGATTTGTCTGCCTGTGTCCAGTTATTTCATTTTTTTTCTTTGGAGGTGTCTTTTTTCTCACCTCTTGCAGCCTTGTTCTTCGCACTCTGTCTGTCCCAATTTTCTCTGTGTCAGGGTCGCCCCCCCCAGCGGTCAGACAAGTCTGCTTCTTTCTTTTATTATCTGTCTTTCTTTTCTTTCTTTCTTTTGCAGCTGCTTGTTGCTCCTCAGCCTACCTGCTTGCTGCCTGACTTATCCTGGATGGATGCCTTCCTTGCCTCTCGAGGGTGTCAGACTCAAGGATAATGAAATGTGTTGCTGCACAGAGCCTCTTGGTGACGGACGACGTCTCTCCTCGTCGGAGCCCTCGCCCCTCCCCCGCACCCGCCTTTCGTAGGTGGGATTATGTAGATGTCAGAGGGAGTTTGGAAAGACGGCCAAGCTGAGTGCTCGTGGATCGGGCTGGGATAGGCTAGAGAAGACCCTGGGTGGTCAGAGGGACTAAAGCCCCCAGCTTGAGAGCAAGGCTTGCAAGCAAAGGTGGCACCCCAGGCTGGGCTGCCATACAGAGGCAAACATCGGCACATGCATCAGAGCATTCCGGAACGAGCGTCGAAGAGCCCCGGAAGGGCAGCGTCGGGGGCAGGGCATTTCTCCCGTGGGCCCATCCCTGGCGTGGGGTGGCCCGCTCGGCCCTGCCGCAATTCGGGTTATCGCTTCTCGGCTTTTGGCTAAGATCTAGCCTTTTGGCTAAGATCCAGTCTAGGATCGAGGCTGGGGGATAGGAAGCGATCATCTCAGAGGATGGCTGCCAAAGCCTCCCCGCCTGATGCTCCTAATACCATTAGGATGTATTTCCTGCAGACCAGAAACAGAAATATGGACTGTATTTCGTGCAAAAGACCATTTTTGAGGATGTGGGGTATGGAAAGATCTTCCATTTTTGTCAGCCTTTTTATCAGCAGGCCTATTACGACGTCTCTTTATATCTGCAGCAGTACTGAGAACATGTTATATGAGAACACAAGAAAAGTCCATTTGCCAGAAACACAAAATGTGGTGTTTTTTGGTGAACGAGGCGAAGACTCGTCATGCAGTAACGGTTCATATGTATAACCCGTTTGTATCGGAGGAGGAAATTGGCCTTTTTGCATCGCTATGCTACTTATGTTTCGCCAGGGGAACGTAAAAAGAACCTCTTTGGTACCTTTACAGGACAACGCCGGTACTGGTGGGATGGGGAAGGATGCCACAGGAATTGGCGGAGTCACGCACCCACCCCAGACCTCTATTGGGGCGAATAGGGGGTACCTGTTTTATCCCGGGCAGCCGACGTATTGTCGCAACTGTTTCTCTTGGACATACGAAGGAAGTGTCTACTGGTGTTGTGTGCATTGTTTTTCACCGGGTCACTGCAACGTGGATTGTGCAATGCCCAGGTCATGCCATTTGTGTGGATCCTCGGATCATCTGGCACGCAAGTGCCCTAATGTGTCAAAGCGATCCTTTGCTGACATAGTGCGTGGGGAAGCCGCAGAATAGGACGAGGTTTTTCTCCCCTCCACAGTCTAAGGAAGAGCACGACAAAATGATCTCAAACATCTTAACCCTTTTGGTGGCGGAGGAGAAGATGGGGAGGAGATTCGGAAAATGAGGAGGGACATTACGGTGGTGGAAGTGACACCACAAGTTTCATCAGTTCAGGATGAACTTGGAGGAGCTACAAACCCAGCTAAAGGTAAAACAGATATTGCTGAACTACAAGTCTCTCCTACAGAGATGGACATGCAACCTGTTTCGTTAAAAAGGAAACAAGACAAACCTCAGGAGCCTGCAGCTTGTGGGGGGACACTATTGTCGAGTTTTCCAACTCAACTTCTTTACGGCCATGACGTCTGTAAGTATTGACACTGACTCTTGCAGTGAAACCTGCGGACTATTGGTTCATGAAGAAGTTAAAAGACTGAAATCTACTATGGGTATATTAAAAGTAGAGTCAAATCTGGCTGATATGCCTAAAAACAAAATGTGGCCTGTAGCTTCGAACAGTAAAGCAAAAACAGGGTCAGCAAAGGCAGGCCGGGGGAGTCCCCCTCTCCTGGACCTAATAAAGCAAGGAATAACCAACGGAAGGCAGTTTAATTTGCTTGTATATGTTTATGCCTAATGTTTTTTCAGATCATTTTTCCTCCAAAAGTAACATGTCTATTCACTTAGGTTCCCTCAATGTGCGCAGCATGAGACAATATATAGGCGAGAGCTATATTACAACTGTTAGCATTACTATGTCCTAACATTTTTTGCTTGCAGGAGTGCGCCCTTCAGGAGGAACCGGCAAAAACCGAGTGGAACCCGTGGTCCAGCCGTGTGTCATGTTCTACAGAGAGGAATGGGGGGGTGAGGGGTTTTATTTAAAAGTTGGGATTTCACCTTTTTTTTTAGTTACATGTAGTGCCAGGTAGGGCTGTGTGTGTACTTTTTCATATCACAATGTGGTGTTTAAGTTACTAAATGTGTACGCTCCTGCTGTGTTAAAGGAGAGAATTACTTTCTTTGAACAAATCCGTTTATTTCTGTCAGGGAAAGATAGGGTTATATTGGTGGGTGACTAACTGTGTTCTAGCACAAAATGATAGATTAGGGAGTGGAGGGGTTAATGTTGACAGATCCAGCTCTGCTCTACAGGATGTCAACAATGTTTCACATTACAGGATGCCTACCTAGCTGCTGGATCTCCAGATCAAAGTTTACCTTTTTTCTGCTACAGGAAATGTCCAATCAAGGAAGATTTTTTGCTTCTTTTCCCCATCTTTCAGGTGTCCAATTTTACTGTGCAAAAGCTTCCTTTTACTGACCTGGCTGTATGAAATGTGTGTTGAATGTATGTGAGGAAAGTGTGTCTGGAAGGGGTGTTTGGAAACTGAAATAACACTGCTGGAGATATAATGTATTACAGGAATTTAAGGATGTATTTGATAAATGGGTGCTTAAAAAACAGGTATTCCCTACGTTGAGGGAATGGTGGGAATGGGTTAAGGGTAAAACTAAAAGGTTTTTCGTCCATAAAGGTCGTGCACGAATAAAGGACGAACGTAATAATTTCTTACGGTGGCAAGCCAGCTTGGCCATTTATCCAATCTCAAGATGTGGGTATAGATGTAAGCAGGAAAAGGAGGAAGCTAGGGCCCAATCAATAAGTTCATGCTAGCACAAGGGCCAAAGTAGTGAATCAGGCTAGAGTGCAGGTTAAAGAACAAGGCGAAACATGTTCTAGTTTTTTCTTTAAAAAAGTTTTTGGTAAAAAAGAACCTCTTACTGCGGTTCTGATTCTAGTGGAACATAGTTCAAGGAAAACGCAAAAAATACTACAAACTGTTCAAGATTTCTATGTAGAACTGTACGCCAAAGAAACCAAGGGATGTAGGTTTGCTAGAGAATGTTTGTCAGTTTGAGTGATAATGGAATGAGGATAAAGAGTGGCTGAATGAAGAATGACAAAGTCTGAATTGGATGAAGTGTTGAAAAGTATGAAGCTGGAAGAGTGCCTGGGAGCGATGGATTGCCTGTGGAATTCTATCGAGCAGTGTGGGATGTGATTGGCGAGTCTGTGTATGAAGTGGTTTGTGAGGTATTGGATGAATGTGGTCTGACTGATAGTATGAGTGATGGGATCATTACTTTATTCTTCAAAAAGGGGAGCCAATGCTTTTAAAAAATTGGAGGCCCATTACGTTGATGAATGTTGATTATAAGTTGATTGCGAAGTTGATTGCAAATAGAATGAAAGAGTGATTGTAAGTATGGTTGGTGAGGAACAGGTGCGTACCGCAGCGTCAGGTGAGTGAGTCATGTGGTTGTTGAGAGATGTGTTGTGGGATTGTAAGGAACGAAAGCAATCAGTAGCGTTGGTGACTGTGGATTTTGAAAAAGCGTATGATAGGGTTGTGCATGATTTTATGTTTGCTGTTTGAAACAAATGGGTGTGCCTGAAAAGATGATTGCATGGATTAAATGCTTGTATAGAAAGATTGGAAGCGTGTGCTGGTTGATGGTAGTTTGTCTGATAGAGGGATATTAGGTCTGGTGTGTCCAGGGGTGTCCACTGTCGCCCGTGTTTGTTGTGTGTGTGATTGAGCGTGTACGAGTGTTGGTGCGTGATAAAGTTTTGCGTGGGTGCAGTGCCTGGGAGTGGTGGGGGGTGAATTGAAGTAATTGGTTATATGGATGATGTGACTGTTGTATGTCGGGACGCCTCCAGCTCTAAGACGGACGAAATTGCTGATTGAATGTTTTGTATGGCGAGCGGTTTTTTTTGTTGAATGTGGACAAAATGTTGTAAGACGTTTGGTGAATAGAGAGAGAGATTGATTGTGTGGGTGGCCGGTGGAAGTGAATGGATACGAGTGTATGTGTGGTGTTAATGTGGATTTATGGGGTAGTGAAAGTTGGATGAGAGTGAATGCTAGGGTTCAGCAGAAGATCGGTTTTTGGTCCTTGAGAAAATTAACATGACTGGTAAGATTTTGATAATAAAGCGGTTGTTCTTCCAATCTATTGTATGTCAGCAAATGTCTTCCCAGCCCCCGACCGCATTTTGAGGAAGATTATCAGGTCGCTGTTCTTATTCCTATGGGGATCCAAGATGGAAAAGCTGCAAAGAGAGATAGTATGCAAGGAGAGGATGAATGGTGGGAAAGGAATGGTGAACGTGGAACAGTTTTTTGGCGGTACATATGCAAGTTTGTGTGCAAGGGCAGTTTTGAAAAGAGAATTTATGGATATGATACTTATATGGCAGGGAATGTACTGTTAAGGTAATGACTGGTGTATGAAAGATCTTACAAAGCCGGTGTGCTTAAAGTCACCTGGTTCTACGTGAGAATTGATAGTGTGTTAGAAGGAACAGTATGGAGAGTGAGACGGCTGGATTGTGGGGGAGAGCAAAAAGGTGTTTGCAGTTCTTAGACAGCGTCAGATGTTGGATAGCGTGAGTGGTCGACTGAGCATGAAAGTAAAGTTGTATGGAGATGTGCGAAGATTCCGAGGTAACAAATCGTCAGCGTGATTTAGCATGGACATAGTGTTCATGGCTGCCTACCAACGCGCGTTTTCCAGCGGCGAAGAAAACTGGTTAATAGCGAAATCTGCCCAAGACCGGAATGTTATTGTGATGAAAACATACCACATGTGTTTGGAACTGTAATATGCCGAAGAAATCTGGACAGTGTTGCACCCATTATTGTAGGGGTTACAGGTATGAATGCTTTGACGTATGATGTGTGATGTAGTATGGTGCGTGTGGCAGCGAAAAAAATAGTTTTCGAATGCTATGGTTTATCACCCTTTCGGTAAGAGAGGCTATCTGGGACACCAGAAATATTGCGTATTTAAAAAACGTAATCCAGATGTCATGGAATGCATAATTTATTCCGCAGTAGAATTTATTTGTATTTATTAGTCGATAGGAAAAACCTGGGGAAGGACTGTGCAGACAGTCGTGGGCTTTTTGACAAATGGAACACATGGTTACCCTAATACAGTAGTATTTTATATTTATGTATTTTCTTCTTTTCTGTAAGATATGTGTATGTATGTTTTTTCTCTTGTCAGTCATTACTGACACCTATTGCTTTTTTTGCAAACATTGCAGTCTCCCTGTTCTTAAATCCTACCGTATTGGTTTATAATTAAAGTTAAAGAAAAAACGTAGACCTGTGATGAAATGGTGATGTGTTTGGTTAATGACCATAATATTGCCAGATCTGATTGGTTTATTGAAAAAAAAAAAAAAAATCTGTTCTTATCAGTAGGAAAGGGGATGCCCTTCACTGGCCTGGGGGCGAACCCCCCAGTACGAAAGTAGGAACGGGTCTGCACACTACGCTTGGTCGAGGTCATGGGCCGAAGGGTGGCTTGGAAGCCCGGTTTTCCCTGTGCACTTTGTTCACTGGGTCACAGTGGTTTTACTCCTTGCACATCCTGGTTCCCCGTTAAAGGGGACCAGATAATTTTTTTGCCTTTGCCGGATGAGGTCTAGGCCCTATTGGCGCACCCCATTAATTTGCCTGGATGAATGGCACTCTTATTTATTGCAACTACGCACTTATCCCCACTCCCCACTAAATTTTTGTTTTTCGTTTGTTTGGTCACGTATGTAGTGGACAGGCTGGGTCCTCGGACCTTCAGCTTCCCAATTGTACCCTCCCTGAGGACTTCTGGTGCAGCTGGGAGTGAGGGGGGGTGGGAGTATTGGTGGGCCTCCCATAGCTTACGGCGCCGGGAAGCCCTAAGATCCCCTCTGGGGTGGGTCCAGTTGCGGCTGGACAACCGGGAGGGGAAGAATCTCAATACCACTAGAGCACTGTGTGTGTCACTTGTGGTGTGAGGCAGAAAGCACGTACCGGGCTTTCAATTAAAAAAAAAAAAAAAAATGTTCTTATCAGTAGGGAAAAGGGGAAGCCCCTATCTGGACCGGGGGCAGACCCCCCAGTACGAAAGTAGGAATGGGTCTGCACACTGCACTATTTGATCGAAGCCAAGCTGAAGCATCACTTCCCTGTCTTTTGGAATAAGACTGTGTGAAGTATCCATTCTGACGGGTAGCCTGGTTTGAGGAGGGGACGAGCCCCTCAGCGGATGGGGGCGACTCTCCAAGCTCCCGCCTGGTTCTTGAGTGGATATGGAGCCTGGTCGAAGCCTTGAGAGGGGGGGTGCGGAAGCTCGGGCTTTCTATAGCACTACTGTGCACTTGGGAGCACGTGTTTAAGCACTCCTTTCACTTCCTGCCATAGCTTCGGCTATGGCGGAATAATTTTTAACCCCCAACCGAAAGGTCGGGGCCTTATTTTGCCACACTCCCCATTAATTTGTACACTAGGTACACCTATTTATTTAACTGGCACTTTCACGTGCACTTTTTGTTTTTCTGTTTGTGTGTTCACGTTTTGTGGCGGGATTGCCTGGGCCCTTTTTGGGGCCTTCAGGTCTTTCCCATTCGAACACCCCCTGGAAGTTCCTGGTGGCAGCTGGGAGCAGAAAGGGAGGGCAAGTATGGTGGTTCCTGAAGCCTACCGGCCGAAGGGACCTCAGTTGTCTCCCTTAGCCCTACGCGCGTAACAGCTATGGACATAAGAGGGAGCCAGAACGGATCCCGATCCACTTGCACTTTTGTTGCACTGTGGTGACGATCACACGAGAGCACGTTTCCAGAGCTTTCGATAAAAAAAAAAATCTGTTCTTATCAGGCTAGAGAGAGCGATCCCTCTCTAAGGAGTGGAAGAATGGCAGGAGGAATCCTGCCCGGGCATCTCCTCCAGATGCGCCGAATACAATTCGTGTTTATTTCCCCGTGGACCAGAAGTGTAAGTATAGTCTGTATTACATACAGAAGAAGATAATAGAAGATCATCTAGGAATGGAACGAGCCAGCATCTTTTGTGTTCAGCCCTTTCCCCAGCGGGCTATTTTGATGTTTCATTTACATCGGCAGCAGCTCTACGTACATGCTACGCTAGTCGTGGAAAAAGAGGCGCACCGGATTTGCGGATCTCGTTTTCATCGTAAATGAGTCGAAAACCAGGCAACCAGTGAAGTTCATATGTATAATCCTTTTGTAAGCGAGAGGAAATTAGATGTTTTCTGAGTCGTTACGCGACTTACATCTCACGGGCGAAAGGAGGAAGAATGTGTGGGAACTTTAACGGGCAGCGACGCTACTGGGTGGAATTCCGAAAGGATGCGGGGGAGTCGGAGGTGTGATGCACCCACCACAGCCTTCTCGATTGGTGTAAATAGAGGATATCTGTTTTACCCAGGGCAACCCCTGTATTGCAGAAACTGTTTCTCGTTCGGCCCCATACTAAGGATGCATGTACAGCAGGTATAGTATGTAGAAACTGTTTTCAACAGGGCCATACAACAGTAGAGTGTACCTCCCCACGTGCCTGCCACCTGTGCGGGATTGGCTGATCCACAAAGCCAAACAAGAGAGAGAAAACTTTTCAGATGGCAGCTAGGCTTGGCCATTTATATAATCTTAGGGATTTAGGGAAAGATGTGGCACAGGATATTGTTGAAGCTAGAGCACAAATAAAAAATTTTTGGTCGCTCAAGGCGCAAAATAGTTAACCAAGCGCGCTGTTTAACTAAAGAGAAGGACGAAACCTGCTCTACTTTTTTCTTTAAAAGGTGTACCATAAGAAGGAGACAATGAGGAAGGTTTTGGATAGTCAGGGACAAGTAGTGGAAGGGAAAGCGAACGTCCTTACGACGGTCCAAGATTTTTATTCCTCCTGTATACAGAGAAAGGAGAGATGTGGTCTGCAGGATGACTGTCTGTCTGTATTGTCTGATAGGTTGTTAGAGGAGTAAAAGATGGCTGGGTGCGGATCTGTGTATGTGCGAGCTGGAGGAATGCCTGAAGAGTATGAAAGCGGGTAAGGTGCCTGGAAGTGACGGTTTGCCTGTTGAGTTTTATCGTGCGTTTTGGGATGTGATTGGAGAGTCTGTTTGTGTGTGTCTGGAGGTGTTGGATGCAGGCAGTTTGACTGACAGTATGCGTGACGGTATAATTTCTTTGATTTTTAAAAAAAAGGGGATCCAAGGATTTAAAGAATTGGAGGCCCATTTCTCTGTTGAATGTAGATTATAAGTTGATAGCAAAGATGATTGCAAATAGACTACGTGAAGTGATTGATAGAATGGTGGGAGGGAGCAGGTATGTGCAGTGTGAATCTTTGTTATTGCTGAGAGACGTTTTGTGGGCGCGAATGAGCGTAAGCAGCGTGGCGATTGTGACGGTGGATTTCGAAAAGGCGTATGATAGGGTGGCACATGATTTTATGTTTGCAGTGTTAGAGCGGATGGGTGTACCTGATAGACTGATTAAGTGGATTAAATGTTTGTATGCTGGGATTGGAAGTTGTGTGCAAGTGGATGGATGTTTGACTGGAAGGGTGAATGTTAACTCAGGGGTGCGACAGGGGTGTCCGTTGTCGCCAGTGCTTTTTGTTTGTGTGATTGAACCTTTGTTACGAGTGATGGTACGGGATAAAGTGTTGCGGGGAATGCGGGTGCCTGGAAGTGGTGGACGGGAATTGAAAGTGATTGGATATATGGACGATGTGACTGTGGTGTGTCAAACTCCACCGGCATTGCGGAGGGAAAAGTTGCTCCTCCAGTGTTTCTGTATGGCGAGCGGTTTTAGTTTGAATGTGGATAAAAGTGTGTGTAAACCTTTTGGTGACTGGCGTGAGATTGAACTTTGTGGATGGCCGGTGGAATCGAAAGGCTTGCGTGTGTTGGGTGTGATTTTTGATACGGATCTATGTGGAAAGGAGAGTTGGAAGAAGGCCCTAGGGAAAATACAACAGAAAATAGGATTCTGGGCCTTACGTAAATTGACAATGACAGGTAAGATCTTAGTCATCAAGGCGGTGGTTTTGCCTATATTGCTTTAAATCAGCAATGTTTTTCCAGACCCAGATCGGACTTTACGTCCGATAATACGCTCCCTCTTCCTTTTTTTGTGGGGGTCCAAGATGGAGAGATTGCGGAGGGATGTGGTGTGTAAGGAGAAAGTGAATGGTGGGAAAGGTATGATGAATGTGGAACGATTCTTGGCTGTGCATTATGTATGCGTATGTGTGAAGGAAGGAGACTTTGTCGGGTTGTATGATGCGTTATGTTGCGGGGAATGTGTTACAGAGGTATGGTTTTTGTATGCGTGACCTGACGAAACCGGTGGGTTTTAAAGTGCCGTGGTTTTATGTGCTTATAGAAAGGTGTATCCGTAGGAATGAGTTGGACAGCGTGACGGTTGAGGTCTGGGGTGATGCGAAAAAAGTGTTTGCGGTGTTGAGAGGACGAGAGACTTTGGAGTGCGTAAGTGGTTTGACAGAAAATGAAAGTAAACACGTTTGGCAATGTATTAATCTTCCTGAAGTTTGTCATCGACAGGTTGATGTTGCATGGGCCGGAGTCCATGGCTGCCTGCCCACGAGAGCGTTCCAGAGGAGACGACGTCTTGTGGACAGCGAAAGATGCCCAAGGGAACAGTGTATGGGAGTTGAAAATGTGGCGCATGTTTTTTGGATGTGCTCGTATGCAAAGAGTGTATGGAATCATTTGGATGCGTTTATTAAAGGGGTGACAGGTGTGAATGTTGTAACTTATGAGTGTAATGTATGGATTATGCGTGTTGCCGAAGCCACAGTTTCGTCTACTGTGGTTTATCATCATGTCTGTAAAGGAGACGCTGTGGGACACCAGGAATCTGTGCGTTTATCGTCAGACCTTCACCGATCTCGAGGCCTGCATTAAGTTATTCAGAGCTAGATTGTATTTATATCTCCTGCTTGACCGAAAGTATCTTGGGAGAGAGGTTGCGGATACTTTGTGGTCCTTTAATAATTGGAATTTCTGGTTGAACCGTTAGTACCCTAGGTAAATTAGTGTGTTTTGTCTTTATTCCCTGTTATGTATCTTGTGTTTCTTGTTATATTTTTGGCAAAATTAGAGAAAAAATAAGAAAAAAATCTTTTTTAATAATAAAAAATAAAAAAAAGTAAACCTGTGATGAAATGGTAATACATTTGGTCAGTTAACTGCCATGAAGTTGCCAGATCTGATTGGTTTATGAAAAAAAAAAAAAAAAAATCTGTTCTTATCAGTTTAATATCTGATACGTCCCCTATCTGGGGACCATATATTAAATGGATTTTTGGAACAGGGAGCTGGAAGAAGAGCTTGCTCTGTCCACTCCACGCATCGACCTGGTATTGCAGTACCTCCAGGACCGGTGCACCTCTCTTCGTACAAGTTTGCCAAAGATAGAACGGAATCCCCAAAAAAGAAGGAAAGCCTTGTCTTTTCTTTTTCTTTCTACCTCCTTTCGTGTCAGCTTTTCCACTGTTAGGAACAGACTTTTGTGAAGTGATGACACACGCTGAGGGTTTAGATCATTGTTCTGTGTGTGTCCTTTAAGATCTCTCCGAGAGGTCCTTTTATTCAGACTTTTAGGGATGTACAGAATTGAAGGGATAGGATAATAGATAGTTCCAAAAAGATCCAACTGTACTATGGCACACTGCTGTTGGCTGGTTGGCCAGACAAATAGGTCGGTGCAATCCTATCAGCCCCCTACTCCAGGGCTCCATAAACCAAGCAAGGTATAAAGTAGAGGAGCACACTACTTCAGTGAAAACTTCTTTATTTTAGTGCAAAAACCACATACAACGTTTCGGGACACTAGGCCCCTTCTCAGGATGGGGCCTGAGAAGGGGCCTAGTGTCCCGAAACGTTGTATGTGGTTTTTGCACTAAAATAAAGAAGTTTTCACTGAAGTAGTGTGCTCCTCTACTTATACCTTACATGGGATAATAGATACATGTGTACACTTGTGATTGGCGAATATCATACATGTGATAGTCACCACCCACATCTTTATCACTTGTTATTGCCAAGTGTGTTGTTAACTGTTTAAGTCAATATAAGCTAAACCCACTACAAACAAGAAACAATAGGTAAGGGTCCTTGCTGAAAGAACATATTGTTTGTGGTTTGCCAACAGAACTAGTTCAGTAAACAAGTCCCTAAGTAATATTCCTACATCCCATTCTTTTTTGTTTGTAATGTAATCATTTGTAGAAGTATGATAATTCAGATATAATAAAATGGTTTCTTTTGTGAGAAACACATAGTACAGAGTAAAGGAATACGTTGTACACAGCAGCATAACAGAATACAGATAATTATAATGAGGCCATATAGGACAATTGAACGTAGCCACCCAATCCAGGACCATAGTGTGTCCCACCAGGAAGGTAAGAGACTGCTTTATACCTTCTGCGGGGTTTTTTAAAGCTGTAATTTATTTGTCAACAATTTTACTATTGTCTGTAAGATTGAAGCAATACATTTTAGAGACAACCTCACAGCCTTGATAATGTAACAAAAGCAAGTAATCAATAGCAGCTCTATTGTCTAATATAGCTATACAAAGCTGAGACTGCTCATGATTTAAGGCTGCGAGAGCTGTAGAAGTATGATTTAAAGATTTTGCAACTACACATGCTAAAGAATTAATAGTTCTAGAATTATATAATGTTAATCCTGGAACTCCAACAAGAGATATGGCTAAGGACAGTAGCGATACATAGGAGTCACAGGTGTCATCAAGAGTTTCATCCAGTGTCTGAGATTGATGTTGAAGTTAGAATCAGGTTGGAAGTTCATTGATGCCTGGCTATCCTGTGCTAGTTTAACACTCCGAGCTGGAACCTATAAAGGACCTGAAGGAGAAAACAAAGCAGCATGACCCCGCCCACAAGTTATCAGGGGCACCAGACCATGCCATTTCAAATGGGGTAGTTGTAATATACCTGTGGTTGTGGCAACATAGAGCTAAATCAAATGCTGTATAATTTTTCTAAATTAAAATTTAGTAGATTCAAAGTAAACAATACACAATTAAACTGTTCTTGAATAGCCCTGCAACTAGGTAATTATAGGCCCAAGCCTTTTTTTTTTTTTGACATGGGAGATCAGCATTCGAATCCTGGCTAGGGGCCGCTATATCCTGCACCTGTGACTACCAAAGGTACTCTGAGACACCCTAGTTTGGACTTCTAGGATCGTCCACTCTGTGGGCTTCATCTGGTATGCTGCTATTGGATTAGGGGCCCATCTCAAGTATCTTGGCAAGGATCGGGTGTGGTATGAACACGAGATCACAAGCTTTGTACTCACAAAAGAACACCGACCAGACTGAGATCGACGGGACCTTCAAAGAAGCACTGCAGAGTTCCTGAGCCCAGCAGAGTTCCTGAGCCCAGCAGAGTTCCAGTGCCGAGCAAAGCTGCTGAGAAGAACCCCGAGATCCTGAGACTTCACCCTGGAACTTAGGCTAGGTTTGCATTAATTTGCATAGCCCCACCTACTTTCCCAGAAGACACCTCAGGTGAAGGAAGACATCCTTTTTCCCACCTTTCTGCCCCCTACTTCCTTTTCTGCTTTTTTTTCTCTTCTCCCCATACCCTGAAGAACGAGTTTCAGAAGTCTCCGTAACCGAGTGCTACCTGGACCAGCAGCCATCAACCCGCCGAGACCTCCGACCCACCCCGGGGTAAACCCTGACGGGATCCCCTCTTTGGAACCCTGGATGCAACAGACCATGGATAAGTATACAGTCGTTCTTTGCAGGTGTGTTTTACGTAACCTTTGCCTCCAAAGCCATATGCAGGAGATACTGGGAACAAGTTAAATTGGCGATGCCTGAATCCCCATTCTCTCGCTTTGTGGGCAATTGCCCTATCCAAAGGGAGGAACGGCGGGTGACGGTCGCAATGCTAAACTCACTCACATCAGTGAAAGACAACCACTTTATCTAGGTTCTGCACCGTCGTCAGAGACCCCACCAGAATCTATGACGACAGCGGTTACTGGTCAGGAAAGTGGTCATATATTGTCAAGCTAAGGAACAGCAGCAGCCGATGGCCTCCGACACCTCCTGCAATTCTTCTCCTTGGGTAGCTTAGCAAGAACTCTGCACTACCCAGCTGCAGATTTGCAAAAAATGCAGCAGGTCTTGGCACGTCATGAGGGACTGCAAGGAGCTTGAAGTTGTGGGGCATTAAACCAAGGACTTCCCAAAAGGAAAATGTACAACCTCTGGAGAAACCGACCACATCAACAGGGATTACCTTTAGAGGTCACAGACGTATGCAGCAGCAATCGGACACAGAGTAACCCACTCTGCACCCAAGCCTAAACCCCCTGCAAATGAAAAGGCCAAAAAGAAAAAGTTAGTAACGTCCTTCTCCCCCACATTCCCACTGTCCTCCCTTTCCCCCCTGAGCAAGCTATTCCCCTCCCAGCTGCTGGCTCTACCCTTCCTCCCCTACCCCCACCCCGCAGCAGCACTAACTCCCTCCACCGCTGCTGCACTCTTTTACCCGGAGGATTTTCCCCCTCTCTCTCCCATTACAGGATGTCCTGACAGCCCCCCTGCCGACCACTCCAAGAAAAAGGCAGTGGAAGCGGAACCACAGGAGGAAAAAGAAGAAGAGCTGGAGGAGGAAGATCCTGTGAGGAAACAGGAAAATGAAAAGATGGTTGCTGCCCTGACCAATGAGGAGCCACCAACACCTGCTCTCAGCGAGGCAGTTATCCCAGAGGCGGACCCAGCGGATATCCATCAACTTGTCACTGAACGAACAACTCGGCTCCTTGGAGAAAGCACCAGACGAGGAACCCCCCGACGGGAGCGGTAATGTACTGTGCTGATCTAGACTTTCTTTTTATACCCTAACTAATGGTGTCCCTATCCATATTCACCATTAATGTACAGAGTATTAAGGATAAGTCAAGACGGCAAGCTATACTAACGTTTCTTCCTTCACAGCAATGTGAAATATTTATGTTGCAGGAATGTGCCTTACCTTTCTCTCCATCCTATAGGTACCACTGTCGGCAGTGGACCCACGGTCTCTCCTACTGGTTGGGTGGGGGCAGCTGTAAGTCTGTAAGAGGCAGTGGCCTCTTCCCACTTGATTCCGTCCAGGAGTTGGTCTGTGGAAGAATTCCTGGCATAGATGGCTCCTAGGCAGGTGAGCCAGTCCAGCTAATCAATGTGTACGCACCCCCTGGGAAGAACGAGCACCTGGAACTTTTCCAGACCCTGCGGACCCAGTTAGCAACCACCAGGGCAGTGGTGATGGGCAGTGAAAAATAAAGACTCATTTTTTTCTTGTTGGTGTTTCGGGAGGTATGGCATGCAGAAGGTGTTGACGCCATAGCTTTCAACTACGCACTTGTGATCTTGGTAACGTTGGCACTTGGGTCTGGGGTAACAGTTTTTATCTTTTAGGGAATCACTGCAGGCTGGAGGTGGTATAAAAAGGAGCCTTGGTGTATATGTCCATTACAATAGACATCACATCCTGTGTAGAACACAAACTTTTTTTGGATTACACTTCCTTTCACATGGAGCAGACACATGGGTATGGTTTAACCTCCCATTCAGACCATTCCATGTTCAAATAGGGATCTTAGCTCTGTAAGTAAGTTTGTGTATTTTGTTTCTCTTTCTCTCCACACACTTTAAATAGATAGATATAGCTTTATAGTACATATAGTAAAATGAGCTTTATTGTACACAGAAAACTGAGCCCCAAACCAGGCAAAAAGTTGTTCAATGTCTCAGCTATATTTTAAATTTAAATTATACAATAAAGAGAATGTTCTTTATTTTTTAATTCAAATTTTATTAATAATTTTACAACCTCAGAGCCAAAAAATTAGTTGTGAATGCTAAGTGACTGCACCATTTTTAGCACCTTTCTATTGGTTCACCTTTCTCTTAAGGAGTATAAATACAAGCTTCTCTGCTCATTTTATCAGACCTTGAGTGATCCTGAAGCAAGACATCTCCTGGTATACCAGAATATCTTGTGACTCGACTTGCAAGCTCTTGAAGCTAGTTACTTGTACCAGAACTCAGCTACCCCAACAGTAGGTAAAGCTAATAGCTGGGGATAGAGAAAGCTCAATACAATAACTAATTAACTTCTAATTGCAATAAGCTTAACAATGTATAGCATAGCTGGAAAAACATGGAGTAAACTAAAACTTAACCTTTATTAGATATGTATTAAAAAATATATACATAATAAAATCCCATTGCAGCAGTCAGCAAGGAGAGGGAAGTAACCAAAAGGAGAGAAATAAAGCTAATTATCCCTTAATTAGGTGGGAGCAGTCTCTCCACCTTAATTAGCCCTACAAGCTAACAAAAAGAGGCCCTAGGCACTCAGTGCCCTACTACCTTGTTGCAAGCACTCAACTGAAAAGATTCCACTCTGCATGCACATCCCTCTATTGTTATACTTTATTTATTAGACTAGCTGTCTCATAATAATAAGATTACATTGGGCTGGTTATGTATAGTATAAAGATTAGGGATTTTCAGAGTTAGGGCTAGGCCACACTAATCTTCAAACATGTATTAGATGATAATCATATAGAAGTGTTAAGATATGGGTTATCCTTTTCACCTGTAAATAATATGGATGTTTTTGAAGTGGTAAAAGATCTTGCACTTTGCCATAAATTGATACGTAAAATTACTAACAAGAAGGACACTACACTTCAAACCCTTATGGAATTATATAATGATTCTGAAAGTTGGAAAATCTCCCTAAATGACATAGGGCATAAGGCAAATGATAAGAATACCAATACTACTAGCAATGAATTAGATTCAAAGATTTTCAAAATAAAATCTAAATTCATGCCCGATCTCTCTAACTTACCCCACTGTCTTGGCATTCTTTAATACTGTAAAACAATCACCATTTTTTTTTAATCTATTTTCCCTTCTAATTTAAGTCATGCGCAAAACCAAGGCACTTAAGGAAATTGAATAATGGGAAGACATTGTGATAAAACCATCAGATCAGGGAGGTAATGTTGTATTATCGGCAAATCAAATGTACAAAATCGAGAAGACGCCAATTATCTGACAATGACACCTATCGTAGATTACTTTTAAACTCCACTGATTGTTTTCTAAAAGAAAATACAAGTCTCAACACACAGGCCAAAACCAGCAATTATCACTGATAAGGAATATCAGTTCCTTACAGCAACAAACCCACGTACATCAACACTATATTTGTTACCAAAAATTTACAAAAACGATTCACTACCCCCCGGCCATCCCATATCAGGCAGCAGCAACATCATGGAAAGAGACAGTAAATGCATTGTCTGCTAATTGAGACACCATGTGATGAATCTTAACTCCTATGTACAGTACATGACACTATAGAAGTGTTGGCTAAGTTAGATTCCCTACCAGTTACTGACACAACCATAATGGTTACAGCCAACATGGAGTCATTATACACTTCTATTAATCAAAATCAGGGATTACTAGCCACTAAGTACTTCCTAGAGAAAGACACTATCAATCCTATGGAGGAATTTTATTTGGAGATGTCTTTGGTGATGTCATGACTATATATATCACAACCATATTTTATTATGGATTCAATATATTTATGACATCCGGATGCTTTGGTACGGCCCCCATGACAAGCTTTAGGAATTCCTATACATTTTGTATAATGACTCTTGGAACATTAGATTAACCTCAAACTGATTTACAAATAATTGATTTTTTAGATATCTCAATCATAAAAGGATGGTTGGTTACATACTGATCTTTATCATAAGAATACTGCAACCAATAGCACCTTACATTCAAGTTGTTTCCATCATACGAATGATACCTATTGGGGAATTTCTTAGGCTACGTCCCAACTGCTCGGATCAGGGCAACAGAATTAAAACAAGTTTAGACAGAGGGGATACCAAATATCCAAAACATACACGAAAGCCAAGGCAGAGAGTAAAGGCTGTCAAGTACGATTTATCACCCAATTTAATACAAGCTACAAATTGGTTGAGAACGCCATTTATAAGAATTGGGACATTTGGAAGAGCCTGGTAAAGAAAGAAAGGGAGAGAATGTGGACCATCTTGAGGAAATTGAGCGTTTCAAGGAAAGTTGGGAATGTAATTAGTTTGGAATGTAACTACCTACCCTATTAATATTTTAATGTAATAAAAGGTTAAACATTAGGATGTTTAATTGTGATTATAGTATTTTCTTAGCTACACTAAAGTATAAAAAAATACTTGCCTTTTCTTTATTTTAAGTGCTGCCAGGAACTTGATCCTTTTTTGTACCCAGTACATCAGTTTCTGTGAGAAGAGGAAAGAGCACCACTGGATTATATGAAAAGCACAGCTTGAACACAGACCTACTTAAAGGATACTATTCCTGCCTTAAGACAAATTATTCAGAGAGCAAACATGAGATAAGACGTGAAACCAGCAGTGGCATATCTACCGCCCCCTCCGCGCGGGGGCCCCCCGGACAATAGTAGGGTCCGCTACAAGCCCATAATCCGTGCAGCCTTTTTAAAACAGCCGATCGCATGCATGAAGAAAACATACGCGATCAGTGGTTTAACAGACCGGCCCCGAACTTCAGTTCTGGAAGATTGGGTTTGGTTTTTAACAGCTGATCGCGCATGTTTTCTTCATACACGTGATCGGCTGTTAAAAAAGGCTGCACGCTGCAACCTGCATGGAGGGAGGAGGGAGTCGGGCCCCCTTGAGACTCTGCTCATTATAGAGCATCTTCATAAACCATCAATTATCCAGAACATAAAACTTAGTACCTATCTAAAGCCATATGATCTACTATATATACATTCTAAATGTGTTTATTATATATTATTTATAGAAGTATGATATAACATACAAGTCTGAGGGGTTGATAGTTCTGCCACTGATAGTTACAGTTCTGACTTGTTATCAAACCCTCAGGGGGAAAAAAGTATATAGGTGATAGCATCTAGAGAATAGTTACTATGGTTGCTTCAGTTTGACTTATTTTGTTAGTATAACATTACCACATTGTATTTGTTCTTACTGTAGATACTTTTTAAAAACACCGTTTATCTCTTTGAAGTATTAAACAAAGTTTTTCCCCACACTTTGTCTTTCATAGGTGAAGAATTGGCTGGAAAGAAAACATCAAGATCTTACAGTGACGAGTGGGAGTGCAATGTAAAACCCTATAGACAATGTCTGAAATTTCACTCCTAATTTTCAAATTCTCACTTTAGCGACCTGGTCCAGCAGTATGGCATGTTTGAACAGTTGTAAACTCGGAGCTTTCTTTCCGATAGCTATTCCAATTGGGTGTTGACTTAGCTGACCTAGCAAGAGGTCTGACTTCAAAAAGGTGCAAGGTATGAAGTCCCTGTAATATGCATACACCTGTGCAGACTTGGAGGCCTCCAAATCAGCATGTGGTCTGATAAGGTGGGCAATTTGACCTCTGTGTTAACCCTGGGAGAGATTATAACACAAGGTTTAATAATCACCATAACTTGGCTTGTGGGTCAACTACCATAAGGATACCATCCAATATGGACTCTGGTGGATGGGAGAATTCTGTGGATCCCAAACACCATATCTCTAGGCCTTAGCGTATCCCAGAAACCCACTTTAAACCATTATACAAATGTACATATTGTTGCTGTGTCATGGTTGGTCTTGTTAGTTTTGTAAATTCATGAGGGTGATTAATATTGGGGTATAAAAAAATATAAGTTTATTTTCCAAGGTATGGGTACTGACAGTATTGTTAGTTTTTTGAGTGGCCCATACTGAGTGTAGTAAAGTTTTGGACATACCCTGAGCCCAACCTACACTTTTAGGTGATTGGCTAAGGAAGCCTGGGTACCACCCTGTGTCAGAGGTAGATAAAGAGATGCACAACAATAGAAGGGAGTTCGTCATAAGATCTTCAATAACATCTAGCCAACAGGATGGAACATATTGGCTTTACATCAGGAAATATTATTTGGACTTTTCCCATATCTGGATTAACAAGTTCTGGATTCAGCTCATGGACTTTTCAGACGCCAATTATCTTTAAGTATTCATTCTTTTATCCATTTCTTACCCTCAGCTGTTTTACTAGTTTTATGTTCAGTAAATTATTTTTGGTTTTTCTTTATATTTTTTATGCACTATTTTTGTCAACTTTTAATAAATGATATAAAATTATTTATAGGCTTATTGTTCTATTTTGGAGTATATTCCCAAAACGAACCTGTCTGAAGTTACGCTACTATAGAGAAGTATTGTTTAGGTATAAATATATAACTGTGTATAGAATATTATGCATGAAAAACCATTTTTTACAGGTTATAGTTAGGGGTGCGGATAACCCCATAGATATATGTAACAGGTCTTTTCTCTGTTTTCTCGGAATGTGGCGGCAGTAAGCATATTGTTATTAAATAATATTAATTGTGTAGTGTATTGTTTGTTCACTAACCCCACCAGGTCCGTTGTTTTGTCCGCCTGTCGGTTACTTGGAGTGTTTTCCGGTAGCGGATAGGTGGATAGGCGTCGCGGCCTGGAGGATTTGTGACACTTACATATAATGATAGTAAAAAGTTGTAGCTGCAGTTTAAAATATGGATATGTGCCCAGATAATGGGTTTTGAACCTCATTTAAGTCATTTCTCCAGAGCGATATTCTTTCAAAGGGATTTTCTGTTTAAAGGGGTTTGTCTGTATTTAAGGGGTGTGCGTTAAGAAACAAAAGCGTTTATTAACTGTGGTTTGCAGCCTAGTAAATGTACTAACCTAGCACTATTTATTTCTAGGAGTGAGCCTGTGTAAGTAATTAATCACTGGTGTGTTTGGGTTTTTTTTTTTTACTACTTGAATATGGTAGTAGGAATTGTTTAAGTAAACTCAAAGCACTGGGTTACTAAAATAAATACTGGTATTTAAACAGCACTGTTACCTGTAGAGTGGGGACTGGTTTCTCTCTGATTGGATGGGGGTGTAGCTAATTGGTTTAAATTGGCTGAGGGCTGTTGGCTCTTTGGTTTTGAACCTCATTTAAGTCATTTCTCCAGAGAGATCAGCTCTTGAACGATTTTCTTTCAAAGGGATTTTCTATTTTAAAGGGGATTGTCTGTATTTAAGGGGTGTGCGTTAAAAAAAAAGCGTTTAGAACAAGAAAGGGTTTAAGAACAACACTGCTATTTCTCTGGTGTGTATTGCTGTGTCGCTGGTGTGTATTGCTGTTTAGTATGGACAGTTTTGTAGGGGCCACGCAATGTGCATCCTGACGCATGTATTGGATCTTGGAGCAGCCGCCCCAAGGGACCTATGTATGTGTCAGATGTGAGTGGGTTGCCCATTTGGAATCTGAGGTCCAGAATCTAAAGGGAAAACTTGCAAGCATTGAAGGGCTTGGCAAACCTGGGGGATATGCAGGTACTGGCAGGGGCCAGTAAACTGGAGGGTGGAGATGGGGATAAGGTGGTAAAGGAAGATAGATTTGTAAGGGTCACCAGGGGAAGTAGGGGACGGAAAGATAGGGGCGCTTCTTCCCAGTTGGTCGATCCCAACAGATTTGCCATTTTAGGCGAAGATGTGGAGGACGATGGCTCGGAAGCAGCATGTATGGAGCGGGCCTTTCCCTTGAGCACCCAGGGGACAGCCATCTCCAATAGTATAGTATAGTATTTGAGGTTGAATAAAGACATACGTCCATCCAGTCCAACCCATCTAGCAATATCCTCATTTCCTGCCTAACTGTTGATCCAGGAAGGCAAAAAAAACCACCAAATTTATGAAGGGGAAAAAATTCCTTCCTGACTCCAAGTGGCAATCGGAAATTTCCCTGGATCAACTCTACTTTATTGTATCAATACCTAACTTGTAACATTCCTTGTTTGCAGAAACTCATCCAGCTTTTTTTTGAAAATGACCAATGAACCTGCCATAACGTCCACTGGAAGACAGTTCCATAGCTTTACCATTCTCACAGTGAAAAACCCTTTCCGAACTTGAAGCCTAAACCTTTTTTCTTCAAGTCTTAAGGTATGTCCTCATGTCCTTTGACATGTTCTACTGGTGAACAATGCCTCAGATAGTTTATTGTATGGCCCGTTAATGTATTTATACACAGTAATCATATCCCCACGCAAGCGCCTTTTCTCCAGCGTACATAATTGTAACTTTTCCAGTCTCTCTTCATATTCAAGCTCCCCCAATCCCCTTATTAATTTAGTTGCCCTTCTCTGAACCCTTTCCATTTCAAAGATGTCCTTTTTGTACACAGGATTCCAAAATTGCACTGCATATTCCAAATGAGGCCTTACCAATGCTTTGTAAAGAGGGAGAATTACATTTTCCTCCCTTGAATCCATACCTCGCTTTATACAAGACAATACCATGCTGGCTCTGGCTGTTGCCGCCTGGCACTGCTTGCTACCTTTAAGTTTGTTGTCCACCAAAACTCCAAGATCACTTTCCAACAGGGATTCACTTAACACAGAGCCATTTATAGTATAAGCAGCACATGGATTTTTAAGTCCAAAATGCATCACCTTACATTTATCAACATTGAATTTCATCTGCCACTTAGCAGCCCAATGTGATAATCTATCTAGATCCCCTTGCAACGATTGCACATCCTCTGAAGTTTTTAATGGTCAACAAAGTTGTGTCGTCAGCAAACACAGAAACCTTGCTGACAATACCCACTTCCAAATCATTAATAAATAGATTAAATAGAAGCGGCCCCAACACAGAACCCTGTGGCACCCCACTTAGCACTTTAGTCCATAATGATGAAGCCCCATTAACAACTACTCTCTGCATCCTATTCATTAACCAATTTTCTATCCATGTACAAATGTGACTCCCCAGACCAACAGACCTTAGCTTATTCATTAGTCGCCTATGGGGGACTGTATCAAAAGCCTTTGCAAAATCCAAGTAAACTACATCTACTGCTATACCAGAGTCTAAATTTCTACTTACTTCCTCATAAAAGCCAAGCAAGTTAGTTTGACAAGATCTATTCCTCCTAAATCCATGCTGGTTACTACTACTACAAGGGAGGGAGAACTGGGGGCTAGGAAGGATAGGCAGGTGGTAGGGGACTCCATTATTAGAAGGGTAGATAGGGTAATCTGTCGCCAAGACCCTGCATGCCGAACAGTGTGTTGTCTGCCTGGTGCTAGGGTTCGACATGTGGTGGATCGTGTAGACAGATTATTGGGTGGGGCTGGGAGTGACACGGCGGTTTTGGTTCACATTGGCGCCAATGAAGTTAGAGGTGGAGGTCCTTAAAAATGATTTCCAAGAATTAGGGGCCAAGTTAAAAGCAAGGACCTCAAGGGTAGTGATTTCAGAAATACTACCGCAGCCACGTGCTAAGCTAGGGAGGCAACGGGAGCTCAGGAGTATAAATGTGTGGCTAAGAGAGTGGTGTAAGGAGATGGGGTTTGGGTTTTTAGAGAACTGGACTGAGTTTTCTGTTGGCTACAGGCTCTTTAGTAGAGACGGATTGCACCTCAATGGTGATGGTGCAGCTGTTTTGGGGGAGAAGATGGCTAGGGGGTTGGAGGAGATTTTAAACTAGGTATGGGGGGAGGGTACGTTGAACTACACAGGGGTAGATAGAGAAGTTGGGGATCAGGGTGCTAATAACACAACGGAGGATGGAGAAGGGGGAGCATAGAGGATAAGGAGGCATGTACCACCATGTATGGAAGTAAATCAATTGATAATCTAAAATGTATGTTTACAAATGCAAGAAGTCTGGCTGGAAAAACCGGGGGGAACTTGAAATAATAGCTTTAAAGGAAAGGTATGATGTGATTGGTATAGCAGAATCATGGCTTAATGATTCACACAACTGGACAGTAAATACTGAAGGATACTCCTTATTTAGACATGACAGAGTTAATAAGAAAGGAGAAGGAGTATGTATGTATGTATGTTAAACAGGAATTGAAGCCAAATTTAAAAGATGGAATAGATGGGGGAGTAAACGATACGGCAGAAAATATGGGGGGGGGGGGGGGGGAGAAATAGATCATGCCAGACAAATTTAATTGTTTTTTATGAAGAAGCTAGTAAGAAGTTAGATTCAGGCACAGCAGTGGATGTGGTATACTTGGATTTTGCGAAAGCTTTTGATACTGTGCCACATAGGCGACTAATGTATAAACTGAGGACTGTTGGCCTTGAAGAAAACATTTGTTCATGGATAAAGAACTGGTTATTGAGTGGTGGTTAATGGAGCTACATCTGTGTGGGCTAAAGTTCTAAGCGGAGTGCCTCAGGGTTCTGTACTGGGTCCGCTTCTGTTTAATCTGTTTATAAATGACTTAGAAGGGGGCATTGAGAGCAAGGTCTCTGTGTTTTTTAATGACACTAAACTATGCAGAGCTTTGGAAACTTCAAATGATGTGCAAGTGCTGCAAGCAGACCTAGATAGATTATCAAAATGGGCAGCAGAATGGCAGATGAGATTCAATGTTGATAAATGTAAGGTGATGCATTTGGGATTTAATAATCCCTGTGCCATCTACACCATAAATAACTGTGTTAAGTGCATCTGTAATGGAAAAAGATTTGGGGGTTCTGGTTGATAACAGACTTAGCTATAGCAAACAATGCCAGGTAGCAACGGCTAGAGCTAGCAAGATATTGTCTTGTATAAAGAGAGGAATAGATTCAAGAGAGAAAAATATTATTCTCCCTCTTTACAAGGCACTGGTAAGGCCTCGTTTGGAATATGCGGTGCAGTTTTGGAATCCCATATACAAAAGGGACATCTTGGAAACAGTTCAGAGAAGGGCAACTAAATTAATAAGGGGAATGGAGGGTCTTGAATATGCAGGCAGATTAGAAAAGTTAGGGTTTTTACATTGGAGAAGCGACGTTTGCGTGGGGACATGATAACCTTATACAAATATATAATAGGCCATACATGAACTCTGGTGCATTGTTTACAACAGGTCATATCAGAGGACTCGTGGACATCCTTTAAGGTTGGAAGAAAAGAAGTTTCATCTTCGGTTAGAAAAGGTTTCTTTACAGTGAGAACGGTGAAAATGTGGAACTGTCTTTCAGCAGAAGTGGTAATGGCAAGTTCATTGAATAGCTTTAAAAAAAAGAGGGTGAATAGGTTGGACTTGATGGACGTATGTCTTTATTCAACCTTAATCTCTGTTACTATAAAGTTGTAGTGATGAATGGAGTCGAAGAAAGCTGGTTTGACAGTTATTTCACACAGGTGCAACCTTTTCTATTTATAAAAGTAACAGACCAGCCTTACTTTTTTCTTATGAGCAAGGGAGTAGAAGTGAGCAACCCCAGCAACATCAGGAGGTTCCAGCGAGGGTGAGTATAATAATAAAAAAAAAACGCTTGACAGTAAAGAATTACAAATATAATAGAAAAGCATACTAATAGGTTTTCCTTTCCCCTCACCAGGTTTGGTGCCTTTTTAATTACTGGCTAGGAGGCTAAGAGTATATTCATTAAATTCACCCTGCCTAAATACTGTATGAAGAAACCCATCGTGCACGGATCAAAAAAAAAAAAAAAAAGGACTTTAAAGATTGACCAGACGGAAAGCCCTTTGGCATTGCAACAACAGATACTTGGAGCAGTGATGATAGCGTTCCCTCAAATGGATATTATTCATGTTAGAAGGCATGTAAATGTTAGTACATTAACTGTTGGTATGTCCTTTATGTCATTGTTCGTTATTGTGAAATTCTAATGTTTCACCTTTGCACTTCTAGACATGAAGACCAGGATACCATGCAAGAAGGTCAAGGGAAAAAAAAAGTATATTTCTAGATGTAGAAAGAAGATTCACAGTAGGAGTTGAAGGAGACCTCCCATCTGTCAAAGCATGCAGAACCATCAGTGAACTTCACACCAGTACTGCCATGACAGATGGAGGAGACAGAAGAAAGACGAGAATGATGTTCTTGGTAAGCAATGGTCTACAATATTATTTCCAGAAAAGACTAAATATGTAGAAAAAATATTTACGTACATCTCTTGTATACTAGTATCTCTTTATTGTTTTTAGCGCGTTTCAAGCACCGCAAACCAACCGAATGTCAGATTACAGCATACTTTGAAAACAAAGTCTGGAAGAAGAATTTATCTGTGGTTGAAGAAATCATCACAAGCTGGAAGGAGAAAGAAAGACATGTTGACAATAAAAAGGATCTAAGAAGAGCTGTGACAACCCAGCAATGGTATGGACTTGTTGTGGTAGACCAAAAAAAAGGAGAGACTGTAGTTACACAGACTGAGTTTGGAAAAGGACAAGTGGTTTGTGATTACCATGGACCGCTTATATCTGCAAAAGAAGGACAACAGATGGTAGAATCCATGGCAACCGATGACATGGGATATTTATTCTTTTTCAGAGACAAACAAGTGAAACACGTGTATCAATGCACAAACAGTGCCATGCCCATGCCACCCAGAAATGATTAGCACTATTGGGCGTGTAATACCAATATTTAAAAAAGGTAGTCGTTCACAGCCTGGAAACTATAGACCTGTAAGCCTAACATCAGTGGTAGGGAAGGTGCTGGAAACCTTGTTACGGGTTCATATCCTTGACTGTCTCCAGAGATCATCTTGTTAGTAGTAGTCAGCATGGATTTATGAGAAATAGATCACGCCAGACAAATTTAATTGGTTTTTATGAAGAAGCGAATAAGAAGTTAGATTCAGGCACGGCAGTGGATGTGGTATATTTGGATTTTGCGAAAGCTTTTGATACTGTGCCACATAGACGACTAATGTATAAACTGAGGACTGTTGGCCTTGAAGAAAACATTTGTTCATGGATAAACAACTGGTTATTGAGTGGTGGTTAATGGAGCTACATCTATGTGGGCTAAAGTTCTAAGCGGAGTGCCTCAGGGTTCTGTACTGGGTCCGCTTCGGTTTAATCTGTTTATAAATGACTTAGAAGGGGGCAGCATTGAGAGCAAGGTCTCAGTGTTTGCTGATGACACTAAACTATGCAGAGCTTTGGAAACTTCAAATGATGTGCAAGTGCTGCAAGCAGACCTAGATAGATTATCAAAATGGACAGCAGAATGGCAGATGAGAAAAAGCCCTTTGGCATTGCAACAACAGATACTTGGAGCAGTGATGATAGCGTGCCCTCAAATGGATATTATTCATGTTAGAAGGTATGTAAATGTTAGTACATTAAAACTGTTGGTATGTCCTTTATGTCATTGTTCGTTATTGTGAAATTCTAATGTTTCACCTTTACACTTCTAGACATGAAGACCAGGATACCATGCAAGAAGATCAAGGGGAAAAAGAAAGTATATTTCTAGATGTAGAAAGAAGATTCACAGTAGGAGTTGAAGGAGACCTCCCATCTGTCAAAGCATGCAGAACCATCAGTGAACTTCACACCAGTACTGCCATTACAGATGGAGGAGACAGAAGAAAGACGAGAATGATGTCATTGGTAAGCAATAGTCTACAATATTATTTCCAGAAAAGACTTAATATGTAGAAAAAATATTTACGTACATCTCTTGTATACTAGTTATCTCTATTGTTTTTAGCGTGTTTCAAGCACCGCAAACCAACAGAATGTCAGATTACAGCATACTTTGAAAACAAAGGCTGGAAGAAGAATTTATCTGTGGTTGAAGAAATCATGACAAGCTGGAAGGAGAAAAAGACATGTTGACAAATAAAAAGGATCTAAGAAGAGCTGTGACAACACAGCAATGGTATGGACTTGTTGTGGTAGACCAAATGAAAGGAGAGACTGTAGTTACACAGAAGGAGTTTGAAAAAGGACAAGTGGTTTGTGATTACCATGGACTGCTTATATCTGCAAAAGGACAACAGATGGTAGAATCCATGACAACCGATGACATGGGATATTTATTCTTTCAGAGACAAACAAGTGAAACACATGTGTATCAATGCACAGACAGTGCCATGCCCATGCCACCCAGAAATGATTAGCACTATTGGGCGGAAAATAAACCAATCCCGGAAAAACCCAAATCTCAAACCTAAATTGACTTTTTTGATTTTGATCAGAACCCTAACCCACAGTGTTTGTGGCGAATTGCAATTTGAATGTGGGCACTGAACTGTTTTTTGACTATGGTGTTAACTGAAAATCATTTAATGCAGAGGGGGCAGATTTGCCTTGGCTTTGATGAGTGATTAATGATATAATGGACTTACTTGACACTAGGACAATTCCTCTCCTCAGGTAAATAAAAATGCACTAAAATGTTTATGTTGCAATATGTTTTTAACAATGTAAAGTAAAATGTATGGTTTTATCTCGTTTCTTAAAATTTGTTGACATTGTAAATTACATCTTTCTTTGTTATTTTGTTTCATAACTTTCCTAAAGGTTTAAATATTGCTCTATGATTTTAACAGTATTTATCAAATAAATATATTGAGAATTACTGGTACTAATACATATACTGTAGTTTGGGTTGGTACAGGGATACTATAGAATATTAAGCATTACTGGTATTAGTACATATACTGTAGTTCTGGTTGGTACAGGGATACTATAGAATATTAAGCATTACTGATATTAATACATATACTGTAGTTCTAGTTGGTACAGGGATACTATAGAATATTGAGAATTACTGCTACTAATACTGTAGTTCTATGTATAGAATAAAACCAAGTTGCGTATGGAGCTAGGAAGGAATCCCCCAACCCTCTTTCAGGGGTGTCTCTAGGGGTTTTGCCACCTGAGCCAAACTCTGGTTGCCGCCTGTATGCGTCGCACATGGCGAAATAGTGGGTGTGGCTTGTGTGTGGGCATGGCTTTGTGAGTGGAAGCGCAGCTAGCCATTTTTTCATTTTGAACTTGCCAACATTTATTTGTAGTTTCTTTAAATAGACATTTATCCACAGCATAATTCCAGAAGAATAAATAATTTTGTCCAAAAGAGCCTGCCACCACGTCAAGGTTCCTTTTAATAGGGCCCTAACTTGTCTAACCTAGCCTAACCTAACGCTAGTCTAGGCTAGTTAAAAATGCCTTTTAACAATATCTATATCAGAAAATATGAAAAAAAATAACATCTGCAGTAAAGTATGTTTGGTTGAGCAATCTACCACTCATACAGTGAGAACAGTAGCAGACAGTAAAGGTCCCATACAGTGAGAACAGACAGTAAAGGTCCCATACATATTCTATCCTATCTCTCTCACACTCTCTCCTGCGGTCTCTATTCTCTATCTCTCACACTCTACTGCAGTGTATCAACTCTCACATACACTGTACACACTCTCACGCATACTCTACACACACTCATATACTGTACATAAACCCTCTCACATACAATAGTTGGCACCAAATGTGGTTAAATCAATGGCACAAACTCTGATAAATGGTTGGCACACAAATACTGGTAAAATCAGTGGCACAAACTCTGATAAAGGCATGGCGCCCAGATGCTAATAAATGGTTGGCACACAGATACTGGTAAAATCATTGGCAAAACTCTGAAACTATTGGCACCATTGCTAATAAATGGTTGGTACACATACAGGTAAAAATCATTGGCAAAAAAGTTGGCACCATTTATTACATTTTTTGCCAATGATTTTTACCTGTATCTGTGTGCCAAAAAAGTTGTTAAGTCACACACTTAGCAGAAAATGTTATAAAAACATGCAGGGCCATGTGATGCAAAAATGTAAATTTTGTTCAGACTGTGCCTGTGTTAAAAATACAGTGTGGTAGGGCCAATAGATGCTGTTCCCCTTAAGCGTGGATAGATCTCACCCCATACGGTCTATGGAACCAAGCAATTATATAATATTTGGCCTTCCAGCGCCGCAGCATGGCCCCAGGGATGTGATACACTTATCAATGCACCTACACAACCCTCTTGAATATCTACAGGGATTCCCAACCACACGAGTCCCAGCAATGTTACCTTTACAATATTTTTTGGCCTTCCTCCGGATCTGCGCCGCATCAGGCTTCAAGAGCGCACCTCAGCATGGCCACAGGCAGTGACGTCAGATGCGGAAGTAGATTCGGCCCAAACGGAGGCGATTCCTCCTGTCCTTCTCCACCCGGCGCTGCTGCACCAGTAAGTGAAAAAAAAAAATTCCCACCTAAAAAATGCCGCTTCCTTCAGCCACACGAGACAATGTCGCTCTGCAGCATTGTCTCAATGTGGCTCATTAGTGAGACGGCTCTGCCCTCTTTTTAACTTTGGTTTTTAACTGGGACTTTATATCTTTATTCAACATAAATGACTGTTAGTAAGTATATGTATTGTTGTTGCTGCTTCCTTTGTTCTTAAATTATGTTAAACACTTTGGTTTACAAATTGCATGTCTTTTGCACCATTTTAGCATGTGTGCTGTATGTAGGATTTGTTATAAAAAGCCTCAGGAAAGTAAGCCATTGATAGCACATGTTTTAACTACTCACCCAGGATTACCTGTGCTAGGTGTGAAATTGAATCCTTTTGAGTAGCAGTTTCCATAGCCTGACTAACTGCTGCCTGCAAATACACTGACAGAAGAAATTTAGCTCCCAGGCTTTAGGCCTAGTATAACAGGAACACTGTCCACATTTCAAACACTTATACCCCAACACAGTACTGTGCTATACCTGGGAGGGATACAGTGTTTTTTTTTTTTAAAAAACACTGTATCCCTGTCTGCTTTAAACCGAGCAACACGCTGAGGCAGCAATTGGCACATCCGAAAGACCCAATACCGAAACACAAGAAAAGCAAAATCATATACGCAGTGCAGTGAAGAATGCTCTGATTTGTATGTGGGGGAGACCAATCAGCAACTGCATCAATGTATGGCCCAGCACAGAAGAGCCATTTCCTCTGGTCAGGACTCAGTCGTGTACCTGCATCTTAAGGATAAAGGACATACCTTTGAAGATGGTAATGTTAACATATTGGCAAAGGAATGTGACTGGTTCAAGAGAGGTGTTAAGGAGGCCATTTATGTGAAAATAAAGAAACCAAGCCTAAATAGAGGTGGGGGGGTTGGACACCATCTGTCTGCCATGTACAATGCTGTTTTGATACCTTACTCTAGGCGTTCCTATAACACCTCTTAGCCACTATCCAATCACGCCCTTAACACTTGGCTGTGATATGCTAATTGGGATTTTCCAGGGTACATAATTGCCACAGATTCTTGTACAAGGTCATTCTGAATTGAGAAAGCCAGTCGGATGACTAGCGAAACGTCTTCAAGAACTAAACTTCAAGTCCAGTTGATCTAATTGAATACATCAGATATACCATGACTTGAATGAATGAGAACCTTCACAAGCATTAGTCATGAGAGATTTTTTCCCCATCCCAATCAGAAACATGTCTAACTGCATGGGTTTTTCTTTTAATTAAAGTTATGGCTGACAAACTGAATATCAGTGTGCAATCCAGAGCATGCAGCCAGTACTGTGAAATGAGGATTATTTATGCGTTCTATTGGCAGCATTACTTTCTTCCCCTACCCCAATACCTATATCAGCATCTTCTCCAGTGTTAAACAGGAGGTTTTGGGGTTTTTTTTCCCTAGTTGTACTGGGCTGCTTATGTGTCTTTCATTCAGCTAAACATTTACCCTCACCCAAAGCTGCTTTGTCTACCTGAGCTAGGTGTGAAATTGAATCCTTTTGTTTAGCAGATTCCATAGGATTGTCTAAAGGCTCAATTTCCAAGCAAGGAATGAACCCCGACGGCCGAGCGCTACACGCAACAAATGGCCGTTTCGGGCGAGAATCATCTGTGTGTATGCGTTCGGTTGGGGGTCGTTCGCCAATCCACCAGGCGGATCAATGAATGAAACCCGACCGAATGGGGGTTTCGCAGTTTTCAAAGCCTGATTAACTGCTGCACACTGACTGGAAAACTAGCTCCCATGCTTTGGGCCTAGTATAATAGAAACTCCCCATTTCTAAAAACTCATAAGTAGCATAGGTTTGAACTACTATGAGTCTCAAACCCGAGAACCAATCTACTCACAATTTGCTGTGGTTAGAGCAGGGATGTGCGTCTTAAACCTCCGCAAATTGTAAGTCTATTACACCATGTGATCCAGAGTTGACAAATTCTATTTGACCAACTGCATTGAAGTGCGAGGGGTTGATAGCTCTCTGCCACTGTATGACTTATTATCCAACCATCAGGAAAAGGTAAGCCTAGGCTTGAACGACTATAACCTGAGAACCAATCCAATAACAATTTGCTGTGGTTAGAGCAGGGATGTGTGTCTAAAATCTCCCCAAATTAGAAGTCTATTGCACCATGTAATCGAGTTAAGAAACATAAAAATTTATTGAAACATTTACACATGTGAATGCCATTGACTCTAATAATCCAGAGGGAGGCAAAAAATAAAAAACCCAGCAAGTTTTTGATTAAACTGGGAAAATAAAAATTCCTCCCTGACACCATTTCTTGTGATCGGATTGTCTCCCTGGATCATACTGGAAATTTTAAGTCTTCTTTGTGATGATTTAATTACAACAAATGTAATTTTGCGATTTGAAGCCTCCTAGGAGGTAGACAAAGAAATTTGAAAGTAAATACCAAAAAACACAAAATACACTAAAAGTGTTTTATATGTCAATGAAATAAGCTTTTAAAACTCCAACCTCTCCTTATAGGCTAGGCCACACATGCGTGATTTGAATCCGCTTGCACTCTCGAGAACGGTGAAACTGTGGAACCGTCTTCCAGCAGATGTGGTAATGGCAAGTTCATTGAATAGCTTTAAAAAAAGCCTGGGTAAGTTTCTAAAACTAAAAAAATATTGAGAATTACTGGTATTAATACATATAGATCTGGTTGATCAAGGGATACTTTCAGATTGCCGTTTGGAGTCAGGATAGACTGTCTAACTGCTGCCTACAAACACACTGAGTGAAGAACTCTAGCTCCCAGGCTGTGGGCCTATTATAACAGGGACACTGTCCTCATTTCAATCCCTTAAACCGCATCACAGTAATGTGCTATACCCGATGTTGGGTTGGCCTAAAGAGATTTTTCGTCCCCATCCCAGAATTATGCCTAACGGTTTTAATTTGGTATTTCCTTTAGCTTTAATGTCAAAGCACTTTTCCCTATTAGAGACATTTTGCAGTTATTGTTAGATAATATACATTGCATGGTCCTGGATAGTATACTGATCAGTTTAGCAAGTTGCTAGTCAGAGATGCACATCCCCCTCTTGATCAGTGTAGAAAGGTGCTAATTAAATACACACACACCCCTCTCTTGTTTCTATAGCTTGCTTACTGTAATTGGATTAGAAAACCCTCCACCCACAGCTTGGAGTGATAAGCTATTCTGAAGCTGTAAATTGTATAGATGGACTATGGGGTAGCTTGCTTGTGAAGGTTCTCATTCATCCAGGTCATGGTAAATCTGATGTATTCAATTAGATCAACTGGACTTGAAGACGTTTCGCTAGTCATCTGACTTTTTCTCAATTCAGAATGACTTGTACAAGAATCTGTGGCAATTATGCTAATTGGGATTTTCCAGGGTACATATCACAGCCAGGTGTTAAGGGCGTGATTGGATAGTGGCTAAGAGGTGTTACAGGAACACCCAGGGTAAGGTGTCAAAACAGCTTTGTACATTAATGCGGTAGACCAAAAACATCAAATTTACAAGGGAAGAGGTACAAAACAACAAACTGGCTTTCTTGGACTGCTTGATAGAAGTTAAGGAAAATGGTAAACTGGAAGTAGAGGTTTACAGAAAACCAACACACACAGATCAGTATTTGATGTTTGACTCCCACCACCCTTTAGATCCTTAATTTTTCTCCTTTTTATATTTATAAAAAATGCCAAAGTAGAAACTAAACCCAAATCTTATCACAGTATCAGATCAGGGCTTGGTGATGTGAATAGGTAACATAGCAGGAGGGTCAATACAATATTGTATGTACACATGAAAATTAGTGTATCACTCCCAGATATTTTGTATATTGGGGGACACACTGGAGAAAAGGCGCTTGCGTGGGGATATGATTACTGTGTTTAAATACATTAACGGGCCATACAATAAACTATCTGGGGGCAATTGTTCACCATAGAACATGTCAAGGACACAAGGACATCCCTTAAGACTTGAAGAAAAAGGTTTAGGCTTCAAGCTCGGAAAGGGTTTTTTACTGTGGGAACGGTAAAGCATGGAACTGTCTTCCAGTGGACTTTGTTATGGCAGGTTCATTGGTCCTTTAAAAAAAAAAAAGCTGGATGAGTTTCTGCAAACAAGGAATGTTACAAGTTACTGGTATTGATACATAAAGTAGAGTTGATCCAGGGAAATTTCCGATTGCCACTTGGAGTCAGGAAGGAATTTTTTCCCCCTTCATAAATTTGGTGGTTTTTTTTTGCCTTCCTCTGGATCAACAGTTAGGCAGGAAATGAGGATATTGCTAGATGGGTTGAACTGGATGGACGTATGTCTTTATTCAACCTCAAATACTATACTATACTATACTATACTAGGGGATTCAGCAGGAAAAGTGACAAAATATAAAAGATTGATAAATTGTAATTATTTATTGCTGCCAGAAATAGCTCCAACATTTTAAAAACTGTGGTTCATAAATTTGCCCCCTAAATTAAAGAAGCATATTATATTTAACATTGTGCACCTGTTCAACGTGACATCAACCCAATGACAGTGATAATACATTTTAAGTTGTCTCATGGGGGGCTGACATTTTTGCTCCTCCTGTACCTACCCAATAGCTATGATTAGGGGACTGAAGCGAAATAGCAAACTCCTCTACATTTTAGATGAATACTTACCAAAAATTACCTTTAAAATGTGCGAAATGTCTGTAGCCCTGTTTACCTTTATTATTTTCCTGCACAGGACAATTACATTTTTAGGGGGTGTTGGTGTGTATGATAAAGGATAAATGATGTTAGATTAAAATCACATGCTGTAAAATATATATACTTGTATGGTATGATTCTATGTAATGCAGAAACATACCCTACAACATTTCATGTTTAAAAAGGTACATTTATGGAAACCTGAAAAACAGCCACCCTGAATACAGTCCCCAGTGTTTGTTAGGGTTAGTGAAGCACGGAACCAGATTCTCTCCTCTTCTAGACAATGTGGGGCCGAACCGTGTATCTGGAATTCTCTACAATCAGAGGTCTGCTGGTTACCAAGAGGTTACCTTAAGGACAGTCCTACATCTAAAATAAATATATAATTGTATTGGAATGTGATATGGTAAATAACATTTGTAAATGGGAAGGTAGGCCCATTAAAATGATACCCAACATATAGGCCTTATTCCATTGCCAGGAGGAGTTATTAATATCTTGGGAAATATGTACTATATATGGGTTGTGTTTGGTATTGTTGGAGTCCATAATTACTACAGGAAAGGAATGTGTGGTCTATATCCCAGTAAAATGTACTTATCTAAAGTTATATGGAATCTGCCTTACTGAGGGGGAATAAATGATTGTGACATGTCAAATGTGCACATTCCAGGATGCTCCCACCTCATGCATAGCTTGTTTGTGGTTGGATGATCTAAGTGTATGGAAAGTTTTGCTAGTGTAAATGCTAATTAACTCTTAACTGGCTTGTGAAGGACTGATGCATTAACCATTTAGCTGCCAGGACAGGGGTGTGCATAGTCAGCGAGAGTCATGAGGGATTGTGGGCATTGCCAAAGCAATAGAAATTTGGCGTGGTGGCAGAGATTACCGATTAGTCAGATCACATGCCAAGCGAACTGGCATTCATGACAAACAGGAAGAGAGATTAATAAAGGGACAGCGCTGTGCAATACATTTCTCGCCAGTGTACCTTATGGAGATGGTTTGCCTTAATCTTTAACTTTTCTATTGTTAAATGGGAAGTTCAGTGCAAATACATATGCTTTTCAGAAAAAAGAGCAGTATTTTTCCATCCCAATGACATTAATCTGCCAATTCAGCATTTTGTCTGTGTATAAATAAATGCAGCCGAAATACTGACTTTCTGTTGGCAGGACCCCTAGTAGGGACCGTTATGGTCTTGCCCTTGACCCAGTGCCTGGGTGGATTCAGTTGCTCAGTAGAGATCTGAGCATATTTGACCCATCCAACAGCCAATCAGTAGAAATTAGTGTTAGGAATATTCTAAGGATGTGGTGCATCCTGGGAAGAAGAAGGACCATTAGAACCTGAAATGTCAGCTCACTAATGTCAACAGCAGGAAATAGCAAAGGGTATGAAATCAACTGATTTTTCAAAATGGAAGAGAATATGTAGAATAACTAAGAAGGCATTACACAAACTAACAATTTAACAAATATTGATCATTTCCACTGAACTGTCCCTTTAATTGGCCAAAAGACATTTAATTACTTGTTTAGCAAACAGTTTAAGCATAGATATATAATACCCTACAACACTTTTTTCATTGGCCTGGTTGGGGGGTTGCACTACAGTTTCATATATATTGACACTATGAAAAACTGGTGCATCTAGTAAATTCAGTGTAAATGTGTTGATTGCAGCATCTCTAGTCTTCAAGGCCTAATGGAGGTTCCCCTTTAGTTTTGTATTGTTAAATAAACTACCCTTAGCAGAATTAAATAATTGTATTTACAGGCATGATGTCATAAGAAGTGATCTGTGTAAATGCTTAACACTTTGTATTTTCTAGGCATGTATTGTAGCTAGAATAAAACAGCTTTTTATCCAAGAGAATCATGGTAACTGTTCTAATAAAACCATCCGTGAAATTGTTGCAGTTACGTAGTCTTTAAATTGTAAACCAAAAAGTCTTTAATGTTATTAACACAGAGGAGTTAGGGCTAGGCCCCACCATGCGCATTGCATTTTTTTTGTATGCGTTTCCAAAATCGCAATTTAATTTAAAATAAAATGGAAATCACGAGAATCAGTTCCCACTGTATAATTTACGTTCCGAATCTATGTGGTCTTTTAATCTGCATGCGTGTATGATTTTTGGTCTGTCAATATCGCACTTTAATAATACAGTAACGCAAAAAAAAAAAAAACACGGACATGCGAACAAACTTATTTTTTGCATTTTTCCCCACGGTTTCCTGTTGATTTTCCAAAAACTGCACATGCATGCAAATGGACTGGAAACACGGACAAATACATAGAAAAACGCATGTCTATTAACTTGCAAACGGACCGGAACGCATACAAAATGCACTCTAAACAGACCGCACAACACAACGCACATAATGGGACCTTGCCATTAGGCAGTAAAGGAAGGGGACAGACTTTCAGGTTTCCGTAAGCACTTTGTCAAGCTTATGAAACAGATGAATATCTGTACATTTGCTACTCTTAAACGTAAGAGTGCTCTACTAAATTTTACTAAAAATTTACTCAAATAAAAGCCCTATGTAATAAACATTTGTATGGTATGCATTATTGCTTTACTATTCTACATCCAAGTTATCTTAAAACCCATAAATAATTGGTGAAATCCTGATTTCAATCTGTATTACTAGAAAATGATGCAAGAGGTGCCTTCTTAAAAGGTGCCCATACACAAGTGGTGGAGTAACTGGCTGTAGATGAGAAAGCTTCACTCCTGAAAGGAGTGAAACATGTCCTCTCAACTTCTCCCTCCAAGGGGGACTTAATGTGTCAGGTTCAGTAGTTTCTGCTATTAGTGTGGTATACCTTGATGCATGTTATTTGCCTGTTTTCTATGTACTTAGGCTAGTACTTGTATTATATCCTTTTGTATCCTTTTTTTTTTTAAACTTACATTTATCGCATATAAATTGTACATCATTTATAATCAATAAACAGTATTTTACGAGTTGTTGTCTTTTACATTGCTTATACATTATTTTCAACTTTAACAATTAACTGGGGAGAGACATAGTCATATCATACATTAATAAAATAGCATTTGGTCTATCACCTTGGACATATACATTAAACATTTACCCTTTCTGGCTAGGTTAACCTCTATTGTTTTGTGGGTTTGTTGCCCCATTATCTTATTAGCGATCGGGGTTCCTAAATATTCGAACCACATTCCCCATATCTTGTTGAATTTATCTAAATTCCCTTGATCTTTGTATATAACTCTGTTGAACGCTGTGGAGGAAGTCACCAGGTTTTCCCATTGTTTAATATTCAGTTCACTGGGGTTCATCCAATTTATTACTAGTACCTTCCTTGCATAAAACAGGGTTTCTTTTAGAAATATATTTTGGTGTCTGGTCCAATTTTCATCTAATTTAAGACTTAGTAAACATATTGCCGGGTCTGCCGGTATGGACTGTTGCAGTATCTGGGATAGTTTGTGATCTGGGCCCAGTATATTTGTATTGATGGGCATGCCCAAACAAGATGCCAGAAGTCTGCCAGGGGCCCTCGGCATCTAAAGCATTTGGAAGTATTCCTAGGGGACATGTGCCATACGTTGGGGTGTCAGGTATGTTTGGTGTAGCCGGTTAAACTGAATAAGTTTGTTGTTTGCCGATTTGGTGGCCTGTATATGTGAGCAGGCTAATTCGTCCCAGTGTTCCTCTGTGACCTCCTGTATGTGTTGGGTCCATTTGGATAAGATTAGTGGTTTGGTTGTATTGGAACAATACATTGATAGATGTTTGTATATCAGGGAGACCAGCTGTTTTTCACTCATGTAAAGTTCATAAGTAGGCACACTCACTTAAGTCTTCAAGAAATATTCATTTATTCCAGTGCTGAAAAACAAAAACGCCAAATATACACACAACGTATCGGGGGGTTTAGCCCCCTTCCTCACATATAATTTGTGAGAAATATGACACCTTTTCGTTCCCACAGTTCAGCTCCTGTAAATGCAGATAGCTCCATATATCTTGAGTTATGCCATAGTGGTGATTCTTCGAAGGGGTTTTGTATCTGGAGTACTTTATTGATCTCGTGCCAAAATTTTGTGTTGCTGTATGTGTAATGAGGTACCTCCTCCAGGTATTGTGTTGGTTGGGGAGTCTAAGAAGGTTATTGGGAGTGAGGGGAGGTAAGCCTGTAAGAGTGCTTCTGCGTCATATAGTGAGGGTGGTGGTGTGTCTTGTGGGTCAGGTGGCGGGGGTATTACCCATGAGATAAAGTATTTAAGTTGTCTGGCCAGGTAGTAGTGGAAAAAAATTAGGTAATGCCAGCCCTGCTTGGTGTTTAGGTAGTTGTAGTATTTTGAGTCGGACTCTTGCTCTGCCAGGTGCCCAAAGGATGGACAAGAGAACACTGTCTAGTTGTTTGAAAAATGATTGTTATGTATATCATGCTATGTTGCAGGACATTAATATTTTGGGGAGCAGTATGATTTTGATTAGAGCTATTTTCCTCCACAGATTGATGGGGAATTGTTTCCAGATTTGAGTTTTCTTCTTAACTAGTTCCAGGAGTGGGAGGATGTTTTGTTTTGTGAATTCTTGGGGGGATTTTGTTATTATGAGTCCGAGGTATTTGAATTGTTTGACTATTGGGACTAGTTCTTTAAATATCTGAGGGAAATCTATATTATCATCCAATGGGAAGATGCATGACTTGTCCCAATTAATATGTAATCCTGAAAAAAGGCCAAATTCAGTGACTAATTTATATGTTTCGTGTAATGAGTCGTGAGGGTCTGCTAGATACAAGATCAGATCGTCTGCGTACATACTAAGTAACGAGGTTTGATTGTTGAGTTTTAGGCCTTGTATTTTCGGACTATTTCTTAACATCTGGGCTAGTGGTTGTATTGCTATTGCGAATAGGTATGGAGACAGGGCAACCCTGTCTTGTTCCTCTGGCCAACATAAAATATGCTGACACCTTGCCATTGGCTTGGATGGCAGCCTGGGGTTGAGCATATAATAGTTTGATCCATCTAATGTAATGTGGGCCCAGACCAAATCTTCCGAGGCACTCCCATATATATGTCCATTCTATTGAGTCGAATGCTCTCCTTGCATCAAGTGAGAGCGTTAGATGGGTTCCGGTATTATCATGATCTATTAGGCAGTTTATTAAGGTTTTCCTTATGTTTATTGAGGTGGACTTTCCGGGTATGAAACCCGTTTGGTCTGGGTGTATAATTTTTGTAATTACCCCTTGGAGTCTGGTTGCCAACAATTTGGCTAGTATTTTATAGTCTAGGTTTAATAAGGAGATCGGTCTATATGACCCGCAGTCTAGTGGGTCTTTTCCCTGTTTGGGTATAAGAACAATATGTGCTTTGTACATGGAGGGAGGGAGTGTGTTCTTTTCAAAGGCATCTTGGTAGGTGTTTAGTAGCAGTGGGATTATATATTCGCCGTATCTTCTATATACCTCGACTGAGATTCCATCTGGGCCAGGTGTTTTCCCAGGTGACATTGAGCCCATGGCTTCTACTATTTCGCTTGCGGAGATTGTTTTCTCCAGGTTGTTTTTGTCTTGGTTGGGTAATCTAGGGAGGGGTATTTTATCCATATACTCAGTTAGTTGTTGTGTGGTGGCATTATATTGGGATCGGTATTGTTCATAGAATTTGGTGAATATATCTAGTATTTCTTTTGAGTTTACTGTCTGATTTCCCCCGGGGGTTGTTATCTCCAATATTATGTTTTGGTCTAGTGGGCCGTGAGCCAGTCTGGCTAACATCTTTGCTGATTGATTTCCTTGTGAGAAGTACTTCTGTTTTTTTTAAAAAGCTATGTCTATTTGCTTTTTCGATTATTATATTGTTATATTCTGTCTGTGCTATTTGCCTTGCAGCTTGGTTCTGAGGTGTGGGGCTGTTGATGTATGTGTTTTCAGCGTCTAGTACTGTTTGGGTTAAGGAGTTTTCTTTTTTTGTGGTTTGTTTTTTAATTTGTTTAATTTCAGGAGTTTAGGTAATCTCTTAGTACTATCTTAAAGGTCTCTTATTGTGTCCCTATTGGTCCTGTATCGTTGTTTAAAGATAGGTAATGTTTAATTTTGTCTTCCATTCTACCGGGTCTTGGTATAATAGTGAGCCAGAAGGGATGGATACTTCTCACTCTGTTTATTGTGGGTGGTTCATTTTCTTTAAGTTTTGTTATTGGGGAGTGCTCGGATATTCCTCTTACGTGGTGGGTGATTCTATCTATATTGTTGATTACATTTTTGCTGACAAATACTTAGTCTAATCTAGACAGCGTGTTGTGGGATGCTGATTTACATGTGAAGGATATTTTAGTGGGGTATTTGAACCTCCATGCATCCATCCATTGGATTTCGGATATATATTGTGATAATATTGATTGTCTGGTTTTTGTAGGGGGGGGGAGTCTGTCAAGTGTTCCATTCATTATATTGTTATACACAGATTATCTGAGCTTGGGGGAATTGTAGGGCAAATTTGACAGCTGTTTTGAGTGGGTTTAATGTTGCAGGAGGTGGGTCATAAACATTTATTATAACATTCTGTATTAGATTCACCTCTATGGCTATTTTCCATTCTTATCAATCAAAGTTTTAATTATTTTGTGATTCAAGGATCTAGAGATGAGCACTGATACTCCTCTGGAATAGGCGGAGTATGTACTATGTATACTTTTGACTAGCCACGCCCTGTTGAGGTATCCTGTTGTTGCAGGCAGTAAATGTGTTTCTTGGAGGCAAATTATATTAGTTTGGAGTGTTCTAATTAAAGAGAAGACCGCAAGTCTCTTTTTAGGATCATTTATACCCCTTATATTCCATGATATTATATTAATTTGCTCATCTATAAATTCTCCCCCACATTTATTAGCCATATGTTATTACATATCAAAATCAAGAAATGAAAGATATTAAGATTGTATTTCGGCATATTGCTAACAGAACGTTTTGTCTTTTCTCCCATATAGTGAGTATTCTTATATACATATAGTCTAAACATTTTCAAATGGTTGATTTTACCCTTTAAACCTGTCTCTGACGAAGTGCCGTATCCAGGCCCGAAACGCGTTAGACATGTATAGACATGTGTGTCAATAAAGAAAGTCTTTTATCCACTTCGCTCGTGTGAGGCCAGTTCGAAGGACTGCCACAGCCCGTTTTCCGTTCTGTGTTGCCATTTCTGTTTGGACTTTGCGAGGGGTCCGGGGCAAGGCAGCACCCGGACCAGTGTTTGTGACCGGTGAGATCTTCAACATTGTTTTTTACTAATACTGAAGTTGTACAGTACACACTGAAGTGTCTGGGTCCGGGGGAGTGTCCACCCGGCCCACCCTGTTACAGTGTGTAAGTTGTTACATATTCTCTTTTGCCCTTTGCCTTGTTTCTATTCGATATACCTGATTTGTTGAGTAACTGAAAATTATTCCGGCATTTGGACTCTTTTAGTCTTTGATTTAAGACCCACCTCACAAACTGTCTGGCACGCTCCAACCACTTATGTGTTTTTATGGATTACCCTTTAAACCTGTTGCTGTTAACCTGATAATTTAATTTCAATTGTGAGGTTAATGTTCTGTGTGCCCTCTCCCATCTCGTAGGGAAATGCACATATACACACACCCAGATAGGCATCCACAGGACTCTGTTGGGGATGGGTGTACTCGGGAGAGTTTTCCCTGTGGTGAATGGGGGGGGGGGGGGTTGTAATATATGTTGACAATGGGTTAAACCTCCAGTGTACATAGTGGGGTCGGGAGGTTTTCCTTAACCTGCAAGTTATTGTAAATATACATATCCAAGACAGCTTGCATTATACATTTTGCTTTTTTAGACTTGTCTCTGTTAAGGGTAAAGCATTTGGGAAGGGGGACCCTGGGGGGGGGGGTGGGGGAGTTATAACTTATTAACAACAAAACCATCCTCTAGTATAGAGGTTGAATTATATAGATTTTTCCCGTATACTGTTATTATCACCTATTGGTGTTATAAATTGGGGGGGTGCACTTATTGTGCGGTTTTTACGGAGTTGTTGGGATCTTCCCTGTTTGAGTATGCATTTGCCAAGAATTATACAAATATATAAATATAACCAGGGTATTTCAATAAACTTAATGGTTTGATAGGTTGACCTATCTATCTCAAACATGTAAAACCTTTTGGAGTATTCTCCCGCACATCATTTCAAGACACATTTGGTCCATTCAGTTAAATTCTCTTGCCAATTGGCTGGGTTTGCACTCCGCGTGGCACGGTAGGGTTCTGGGGTAGAGTAACATGGTTATGTTTTACCTGGATCAGGTTGTGTTAGAAGGAATTGTTAGGTATTATTGGTCAGGGCGCACAGTATGGGAAGCACTGGCATAGTGGCTTAATTTCCTTGTGTTTTTTTTTAGTTATTTTGAGTCTAGCCAGTCTGCAGCTGCTTTGGGGTTTTCAAAAAATTTGGTTGATCCACCTCCATGAAGGTAGCCCTTCTTTTTTGCAAATCAAGTGAGAAGTCTGGGAAAACTTATTTCTGTATTTTCGAATTTAGTATCTCCATTGATGCGTATTAATTTTAATATTGTGTCTCTGTCCCTTGCGTTTAGGAGGTGGGCCACTATGGGTCTGGGTCGTTCGCCAGGGGCTGGGGGTCTTCGAGGGACCCTATGGGCTCTTTCTACCGCAAATGAGCGGGATAACCTTTGTTCGTCGAATGTATTTTTTAGCCAGGACTCTAGAAAGTCTGCTGTGTTGGGGCCCTCACAGTTCTCTGGGAACCCAATAAATCTGAGGTTCTGCCTCCTTGACCTGTTTTCTAGGTCATCAATTTTTTTGTCGCGCCATATTTACTTCCTGGGTTAGCTGGGATACATTTTGGCCCATGGGTGTGACAGTGTCCTCCACATTGGACATTCTTTGCTCTGTGTCGCCCACCCGTTGTCTAAGTCTGTGCATGTCTTGTCTGAGTAAGGAAAGGTCAGCTTTCACCTCTTCCAGTAGTCTGGTAAGCGACCACTTAGTCTCCTGTATTGCAGCTAGGACTATACCTTGGTTTTCTGGTGTAGCTTGTGGTGGTGGGGTTTCATCCCCTCTTTTACTCATATCTGCTGCTGGGACCTCCGTGCTGTGGGACGGGGAGGATTCTGCAAGTGTGTCGGAGGAAGTTGGTGAAAGCGCGCAAACGGGCTCCTCGGCCCCACCTCGCCAGGCAAACTTTTGCAGTTTTTTTGTTGCCAACGCTGCCTTTTGGGATTTAGATCTTGTCATCTGGTCCAGGTAGTTTTGGGTTGCCCTGGGTTGGTTTGTGGGTCCTCTTGTGTCTGGTATTAGCCTCGGATGGTAAGTTTTGTGCGGGAGCTCTGTCGGCTAAGTGCTAGCTCCGCCCCCCATCCTTTTGTATCCTTACTACATGAGCTCTATTGTTTGTATAATGCTGTTCTGAGGACAAATGTTATAATGTTACCTTTCATCTACTACGTTAATTGTTGTTCCCATAGATGGAGTTTGTTTTTATTTGTACATATGGTCATTTATCTTTCAGCTTTGTCCCATTATTATCATATTTAATAAAGAGTTTTTAATATTTATTATACTTGAGTGTTGCACAGGATCATATTCTGTTTTCTATTTATATCGGATCCTGTTAGCACCTCTCCTGACTACAGGTCTACCATATATTCAGTTCCCTGCTCGTGTTTATGTATACTATTTTGCCTACTTGTGTAGGTTCTTTGCAGTGAGCATGAGTTTACATTATGGCTATTAATTTTAATGATTTAAAGAATGCCTTAAACACTTAAGCCTTCACACAATCCACAAACCCCTCTCAGAGTACTCTTTGGTGACAAAGCCAGGAATTTGAGAGGATTACATTTTAAATATGCTCGCACCTGGTGGAATGTGTATTGCCTAGAAAAATAAATACTTATCCTAGGGGGTTACAGGTCAAAAAGTCCCCATGGAATGGGAGGAGGCCCTAACATCCCCCTCTTTAAATTCTCTCAATACTTGAACATGATAACTTTTATTTAAGATTAAAATGGATTTTGACACACCAGAACAAAAGACACAATAAGTAACGATGAATTCCTGAGTTACAGGATAATCTTACAGATATTATGAAGATAAAAAAGTATCAAACTAAAAAGGATCAACATGATGCAACCTTTGGGAATCTGTATTTATGGAAACATAAGAGGAATGCAAAGCGTTACCCCCGTAAGAGCCAATAGGAATAATAGAGGGGCAGAATTCTTAGATAGTGAGAGCAGCTCTTTTTAAGGGCATACTATTGCTTCAGATTCAGGGCAGAGGCAGCAGATGATTACAAAAAGAAAAAAGTGGGTGGAGAGGCACCACAAGATCTGCTTCGTATCCAAAAGACAATAAGCCTACCTCTCTTTGAATATACAAAATCCTTCTGTCAATTTTCAGATCATTAACTTGACGGAAAACTATTTTTACCCCTATACAGGTGCAGATACTCCAAAGGGGATTTTCTCTGTCCAACGCAACATCTTGGCAAATTTACTGTGAATAAGGACCTCAACCTTTTCTGTAAGAGAACGGCCTTGAGAGCTCATTTTGACAAAACACATTCAGACCAACAAGAGAGGTATTGTTTTGGAAAATGAAAGTTTTATTTCACAATGTAGACCTAAATCGTAATTTACGCTGTCCTTCACAGATTGTCCCAATATACATTTTACAACTGTATACAACAAGAAATAGAGCTGTTGCCTCTAGATTTGTGTTGGAGACAACCTATCCTTTCAAGAAAAATAAGCCATGAATACTCTTATCACTTAGGATCATATAGTTTTTAAACAATCTGACAAAAGGAGGTAATGTGCTCTGGCCTAAAAGATTTATACATCAAAGAGGCACTTCGTCAAATGCAGAATAAAAGTATTTAAATAAAATACCCTGCTTCCCCCTGATCCCTTCATCCGTAAACTCCAGTCTGTTACTAGAAGGTCTTATGTGTTATGTATTCATGTGTGGTATTTTTTGTGTTATTACCACACATGAATTTGATTTCCTCAATGTAAAATCTCAGGTCATTCCCATATATTACACCAATGGACATCAATGTCACCCCTGGACGGCAAATAATTTCAGGTATTGGGAGCTTAACTGAACAAGCCAGTAGCTTTGTAGATTTTCATCTTCAGCCACATGTGGTATGTAGAGATGGACACAAAACGGAACTCGAACCAGAGTTAGAGCTGAACTTTGAGTTTAGACAAACTCGAACTATTTGACTAGTTCGTTTTTCCAGACCAGGCTGTATTTTCAATAATTATTATCAGGGGGAAAAAACTAGATAATTATCGAATCTACGGGCCGTTCACCAACTCTAGAATGTATCATTCACTAACCCTCTAAAGTATTGTTTGTTTTCGGTAATCCTCGAATGTATTGTTCACTAACCCTTGAATGTAGCCTTCGATTTTAAGTAACCCTTGAAAGTATCGTTCAGTTTCGGTAACCCTCGAAAATATTGTTCGCTAACCCTGGAAATTATCGTTCGTTTTAATAATTCTCAAAAGTATCATTCGATTTCCGTAATCCTTGAATTTATGGTTCTATTTTCGCTAACCCTCGAATTGGCTTTAATCCTCAAAATGTAGCTTGCGCAAAACCAAACAATTGCCCACTCTTGTTTAAGAAGTGTGGCATGTTCCAAAGACCATTTCCCAGGTGCCACAGCCATTTACAGTAAGTTACTAATGTTAGTTTAGCTGTAAAACATCCAGACTTTTCGAACTATCACTCCCCCATTGACTTTAATGGGTCCGAATTCAAGTTCGGCCATCTCTAGTGGTATGTACGTGATACAGGAGATTATTAATAAGATCATATTCATGTTGAAGGTGATTTAATCACATGCGATGTTGAATCGCAGTATACATTAGTCAACAATTATGCCACCAAATAATTTCCTAAGTTTCGAGAGTTAATTTTAAAATGGTTGGAGTTTATTCTGAACAACAATTACGTTGTGTTTGACTAACTTCCAGGTAAGAGGTACGGCAATGGGGACTATATGTACCCCATCATATGTCAACCTCTGCCTGGGGTAATGGAAAAAAATGAATGAGGACTCAGACATTAAGTTAGCAACTACAAAACTTGACATGGTTCCAGCATAGGCATTACCCAAAAAACTTCAGTCTTTTTTCCTACAGACTAGGACATGCAGCACTTCCCCCTCAACAGGTGAGGTTTATTACCGACTATGGGAAGGATTGGGCATTTTGGCCAATTCTTATTAGACACTGTTTTGCAATCTCATGTTGCTCCTACTCCACAACTGACAGCTAAAAAGGGGGAGAAATAGAGCGATAAACTGTCCATGTCATTTTACCCATACCACTACCCCTTTTAGGTAGGGAGTTTAAACTGGTTGTGTGCTATTCTTGTGGGGCATGTATGTTCAGCAAATTCATGGATAATACAAACACAAAATGGCATAGCATCAAAGAAGGAATACTTAAATTGTAATTTAGTAATATATCTGTTGATTTGCCCCTGCAATAAATATAGTCAAACTAGTCAGAAACGTAAGCAGAGGCTTTCCAAACATCTCTTCATTTAGAACAGCAAAGAGATTCAAAAAACAAAGTCACGCTTACTAGTGTGGCGGACCATTACCACATGCATCATGGAAGTAAAATCAATGGTTTGAAATTATCATGCCTTGACAGAATTCAAACAGAATACAAGATGGAGTGATAGAGATCCAACTCTTGCAAAGAGTAAATGCATCTATATATGTTGAAAATGTCTCAGTCCCAGAGGGCTAAACAAAGAGTTTGACCTTAGTGTTCATGACTTAAAATAAATCTTTTATTCAAGATTCCTTTGATCGCTCTTCACAGGGACAAGTTAGACTTCTTTATGGTCTTTTGAGGTTTATTCCCTGCCACTGGATGGACTTTCCCCATTTACTGTTTTTGGATAGTTTGACTCTTCATTCTGTGAAATGAGAACTTTGTGTCTTGATGCAGGATCAATACGGACATCTGCACAGAAAGTGATTTTTTAGCCACATGGAATATCACGTTTTTTTGTTGTTGATATTTTTAATCAATCATTCTTATTACACACCCATGGGAGGTTTATTGTTGATATGTGGTCCTATGGTAACAAGTGGTTGGGGGGTTTATATTAAAAAAAATTTCAACTTCATGTTGAGTGTTTATCATAACAGGGAGAGCACAGTAGTAACAGTGGATTTAAAAAATGGCTTATGATCGAGTGGTGCATAATTTTATAATTGCATGGTTATGCCTGAGAATTTAGATGCACGATTTAAAATGTTTTTTTTTTTTTGGGTACTGGCAGTAGGGTGTAAGTTGATGGAAGTCCAATTGGCAAGGTGGATTTTCATTCTGGAATGCGACAATTACTCAAAGGGATTTCCTTGGTCTCTCGGTATATTCTCTCAAGGGAAATGCTTAATGATTAAAGGGTCACTATAAGAACTTTGCATTAATATGGTCCATAATTTCTCTTTTCAACTATGGCACTCACATCTGTCCATGTTCTTTCAATCCAGTAATTTAGGAATGAATGCCCCTTGTATATCAGTGCCTGATGTTACAGGAACCAAAATAGTGACCATGAATTTAGCTGCAAACAGTCTTCTAAATAGCACTTACCTAATTTATCATATAGGTCAAGGGTGAGACCGTAACCTAGCAATAGCAAAGGAAAATATTTTATTTCATTATAAATATACTTGAACAGTGGGTTTAAGACTATCCAGAGGATACACCACTCAAACCTCAAAAGCACCTTTGAGATCTGGTCAACTTAATAGGATTATTAAAAAAGGGGAATTGCATTTACCATTAAATAGGAGGGAATTACTGTATATTATATTTAAAGGGGAAATATTTTTTATTTAACGATCTGGGATAAGAACATTTTTTATTCTTTTTTTCACATTTCCTAAAATAGTATTTTTGGGAGAGTATTAGCAGGGTAATTATTTTTGTTCCACGTTTGGTTTCTCTATGTTTAAGTGCAACTTGCATGAAACCCCAGTTGTTGATTTTGGTAGTTGACCATTTTCAATATGGAAACCAAATGAAGTTTAGAACATTTTGTAACATCTTATGTAACTAAACATAAAAGCCATCAGCCTGTTTCTAGAATACCCTCCAGTAATAATTTATGGCTATATTTTAAAGAAATGTTCGACACGGAAGCTAATGATTCTAAGAAAGGTAGGAAACTTAAAGGTTTTGCAAAGGCAGGGATATATGCAACTTGCCTTGCAAAGCAAAAAAGTGACAAACAAGTAGAATCTTAACAAGTAGAACTCTATTTTTAACGAATCTACAAAAGCTTCAAGACGAGGAGAAATTATATTTAAAAAATGCTCTTGAAGAAAGACAAAGACATACTAAGATAAATTGTTTAAAAAGTAGAAGCTGAGAGAGATCAAGCCTTAGTTTAAATTTAGTCCATAACCAGCTAGAGAAGGTGCAAGATGTCAAATAATGCAAAATAGTAATAAGTGAAGTCTTTTTTGGCATTTAATTCGTCAACTTGTTTGGATCCCAAGACAAATTGTAAGCGAAACTCTAACCATTTTGCAAAATTAATACATTTGGTGAATGCAGGACTCTAATTCGTTTTATTATTCAAATTATGCAGTATTATTTTTCATATAACATTGTATACATTTAATATATAAAAATTATCTTTTCATCTGATTTATAACAAGCATATTTGTATAAGATATTAAATCTAATGTTGTACCATCTCACATTTTACAGTACTGCAACGTTATATAACTTGATGTACAACTGCAAATAAAACAACCTTATATACGAGTCAATTCTTTGTTATCCAATTATCATGTTATTCTTGTTGTGATATTTAAAAGTTAAAAGCTTAATTCTTTAGTTGATATGGACCCTATGTATCCAGTGCATCATCCTATAACATCCATATTTTTCTGGACATCTATGTGTGTACAAAAAAAAAAAAAAAAGTTTTCTATTGTAATGCTCCTTTAGTGTGAGTGTAAACCAGCTTTGAATGGTTGGCGTCTAAAAGGGCCATCCAATTTAAAATGTTCTTTCTAGTAAAACACAAAAAGGAGAGTCAATAAAAGTTCTTATTAATAACAGTGCTAGTTTTGCCCCAAATCAATCAGATGATAGCTTTCAAATATTAAATACGATCTGATTGGTTGGGGCAAAATAAGGACTTATTGAATCCCTGAATGTTTCTCCAAGCAGAATGGCTAGGTATTTCCCCCATATTTTGTCTAATATACCTAGCAGACATTTCATCTAAGGGCTGTATCAGTCTTTAGATAACACAGGATAGGTTCTGTAATACTGCCTGTGGCGAACATGAACGGTATGCAAACTCCCAAAGGGAATATCTGAAATGGCAGCCTTAATATTCAAATTCTTACTTTAAATCAGCATGGCCAACTGATATGGCAGCTCCCACATTGTAATCAAAGGGGTTAACCTAACCTCTGCCTAAATTTGTAGAAGACTTTTCTTTCCCATATCTATCCCATTTGTTGTTTGTTCAACTCAGCTGGATATTTGTTCACTGCCTAGTTCAAAGGGGCAAGGTGTGAAAACCATTGTAAATGCATAGACTTTTTGGCACAAGAACAGCAGGAGATCCTCCTTTAAAAAAAAAACAGTTAAAAACCAGGAGGGTAGTTCAAAGGAAATTCATATTTCTTAATTCAGGGTATAGAATTATTTCATATTTTCACAAATAATCGTTTATACTGGAATCAAGCTGCATCTACCAACCGCTTGCAGAAGATTTCATCCCCAAGGAAACACGAGATATTATTCTTCTTATTCATACAAACTCCAATATATGTTATGTTTAGTTTTAATAAAAATACCAGAGAATGATAATGTTAATATTTTGAACGTGACTTGTAAGGTACTTGGAGTATGGACTAGAGGGAGATTGGAGTTTATAAGTTCCCTCCAAAAAATAGGTTACACCTTTCAGGGCAGAACCAAACCCACGCTCTAGAGACCAGAGCATTTGAAGGAGAAAGGATAAATTGGGATAACAGACTCAACCAAACAGTTTGTCATAACATCAACTTAAAGGAACATCTAGCCAATCGGATGGACTATGTATATTGGCTTCCATCAGGGATATCATTTTGGACTGTCATTTTTCCTGTTACCTTTTATGTTCAATAAACTTAGCATATCCTCTCTCTCTCTCTCGTTATATGACCATAACGGTTTGGTTATGGTTATATATCAAATATGGTTTCAGGAGAGCGAGAACATCACCGACACACGTATTGATGTGTCACGTACGCACACTACAAACTCTCTAGACACGAGAAGACTGGTGATTTGCACTCTTGTGGGGGTGGAGGTAAAACTGCAATTTCAGAGGAGGAGGAAGTCATCAGCAACATCCGAAGAGTGAAGGAAGGCTAAGGGAGGGGAGTAGAAAAAAAAAAAACTTTATATCTAAAGCCACAACTATCAAATAGGCTATACTAACCATTGTCTGATGCATACTGTACAGTTCAATTAAACCAAGGTAACCATTAACCTGTTGATTATTTTGCTTATAGTAAATACTATATAGGAAATAGCAAAATGTTCACCATTTCACTTTTTTTTTTTGTATAGATTATAAAGACCTGTCTACAAAAAAAGGCTCTCCAGACAGGGTTAGGTGCTTAAAGCTTTTAGGAATAATAGATATGATAAGCACTTTTTTTTAGCAGTTATGAGCACTACTGCCGTGACAGACAGTAATTAGTCCCGACTGTGCGCTCGCTTGTAGCGAATGATGAGCAATACATGCCAAATTGCCCCTTTAAATATAAAAGGCAAAAAAGGCAGGTATGAAATCTGTACATCAGCAATTTCTGCGCAAAATATAGTTTAACATTTTGCTTGGATTTAGTCAGGTCTGCCTTCCCATTAGTTCTTTCAGAATTGTTAAATAAACCTTTATCAGGCGTAATTCCCTTCTGGCTCGTTTATGCTATGCTTTTTTGTATGAGCCCTGTAACACAATGTTATGCTACAACACAGCCATTAATTTTTCTATACAATTCAATGTGTCCTGTTCCAACCAGTGCTTTGTGTTATCCTACAGTACTCATCGGTTTTGTTAAAGAGCACTGCAATAACAGAGCCGCATGGATTTTTAAATGTAGCTAACACCAATATAAGCCAATATGAGGGCTGGGCCACACTATCGCACTTTTTTTTCTAACATTGCGATTGCGTTTCCATTTGCAATATGCAATCACGTGATCACCCTTTTAATGCGCAATCGCATGTGATTCCGTATATCAAAAGGAGAAATTGCAATGGAACTGCACATGCAATCACGTGCGATTGCAGCGCAGTGTGACCGTGCCCTAACTGTGGGAAAAATGCAGAACTTATTACACAGTGTGCGCGCGCGCGCGCGCGCAATGTTCCCAAACACTAGCTTGTGGTTTACAAAAAAAAAAACTCAAAAATCACGAATTCTACATCAATGAGGAAATTCAGTTACCAGATTGTTCCACTTTAATTCAACAAAAGCCTTAATTTATTTATTTATTTGGTCTACATGCATTTTGGCTTCTGCAAAGTTTGTATAATTATTTTAAAGACCAAGGCTAAACTCCTTCAACACAAAAATGTCATTATGTTTATGTGCAATGCCCAATCAAAAGAACCCTTCTAGAATTACCCTTTAAATAAACCCACACCCTCACATCTGTCCCTATTCATTATTTCATTACTCAGTGGGAAATCCTCTTGATTCAAGGCTACAAGATTAACAACTTGTGATAAATGCACCAGTTTATTACCTACAATGCAGTGTATTAAAGGCCAAACATGAAGCACAGTATTACAAATATGTTTATTAAGCAAGCAGCAGAGGAAACAGATTTGTTCATTTATTAATGGGAAAATTATAGCGATCGATCCTTCACCTCTGGTACAGGCGCTATTTATGTGGAACATGGTGCCACTCTGAAGCCAATATGGTTTCCTGGAGAGTACAAAAATAGATAACCAATGCAATGTGGGGCAAGGCCAATGATGAAACATGCTTACAAATGCAACTGACAGAGCTGCACTAGAACTGCATTGATTCTTGGCCCTTGTGCATGCTTTTAGTGTACTCTGACTTTTCAGAGATCTGGTATAATGCTGTAGCCACTTGTTAGGGAATCAATTCAGCACATACTGCAGCGTTTACTTAGGTCCTTGTACAGTTTATTATACATTGTACTTTCAAAAGAAAATGAATCCTTAGTGTTAAATGTCTGCCCCTTAACAGGCAAAACACCTCATTTAATAATCCAACAAGCCAATCCCAGGCTACAAGAGGAACACACTGTGTTGGGATGTTTAAATGATTGTGGTGATGCTCATACCCACTATTAGTATTTTATAAAAATGGGTCAGCGCGGTAATCTGTTTAATGAAGTTCTACCCCCACTTGCATAGACCCAGGTCCCAGCAGCATATTGGGGTTTAATGGTTTCATTTAAACTAGTCATTAGAGTAAACCATCTGGTAAAATTGGAGTTGATGAGATTGAGTTTAATCCAGATAGTGATTTTACTATTCACACCCAAATATTCCCATTCAGTGCCCAGACACCAGGCTGACACCTTGGCTGCCCTATTACGTCCATGGTCAGTATCTGACCCATTATTAGTGTCAGTGACCCAGACCAGTAATAACCAAGTGTCCCCATTAACCCAGACAGCATGGCCCAGTATCAGTGTATAACAGCAATAACATTAATGGTCTGGTAATTACATTAATTAACCTGGTAATTACACTGGGTCCCCAGACAAGTTGAAGCTGGTATAGAGCATGCTGGGAGTTGTAGTATCTAGCTGTCACAGCCCAGGATTCAGAATTAAACCAGAGACACAGCCATGAGGAGCAGTTCTGGCCTTGCAGCTCCAGTGAGACCATTTCACTCTGATCCATTCAGTGTCCCAATAGGCCTATCCCCCACCAAGGCCATTTACAGCCCCAGAACCCAGGGTTGATCATCCGTCTCCCTGTCAGTCCCTCACACCGTGTAACACCCCGACCAGCTAGAGACCAATCAGTATTAGGACTGCATATTACTATCATTATACCAGGACTGGGACACACATCACCCTCTCCCCCTCCATCCATCCCCGTCTCCTCGCACCAAACTACTAGGCCCCGCCTCTTCCTCTCAGGATTTTATCTACTCCTGATTGGTCAGATGGTTCCAGCTGGACCCGCCCTGTACACAGGTTAACCTTGTCCTGTCTGGACTGCACACTGTATACCATGTCCCACTGCCGCACTGTGTAATGTCTGTTTGTGTGTGTATTTGTTCTATGTCTGTGTGTGTGTGTATGTTATATGTCAATGTGTGTATCTGTTCTATGTCTCTGTGTGTGTATGTTCTATGTCTATGTATGTATCTGTTTTATGTCTGTGTGTGTTTATCTGTTCTATGTCTGTCTGTGTGTGTATCTGTTCTATGCCTGTCTGTGTGTATATCTGTTCTATGTTTGTGTGTGTATCTTTTCTATATCTGTGTGTGTATCTGTTCTATGTCTGTCTGTGTATCTGTTCTATGTCTGTCTGTGTATCTGTTCTATGTCTGCCTGTGTATCTGTTCTATGTCTGTCTGTGTGTATATCTGTTCTATGTTTGTGTGTGTATCTGTTCTGTCTGTGTGTGTATCTGTTCTATGTCTGTTGTCTGTCTGTCTGTCTGTGTGTGTCTGTTCTGTCTGTCTGTATCTGTTCTATGTCTGTGTGTGTATCTATTCTGTCTGTGTGTGTATCTGTTCTATGTCTGTCTGTGTGTGTGTATCTGTTCTATGTCTGTGTATGTATCTGTTCTGTCTGTGTGTATCTGTTCTATGTCTGTGTGTGTATCTGTTCTATGTCTGTGTGTGTATCTGTTCTATGTCTGTGTGTGTATCCGTTCTATGTCTGTCTGTGTGTGTATCTGTTCTATGTCTATTGTCTGTGTCTGTCTGTGTGTGTGTGTGTCTGTTCTGTTTGTCTGTATCTGTTCTATGTCTGTGTATGTATCTGTTCTGTCTGTGTGTGTATCTGTTCTATGTCTGTGTGTGTATCTGTTCTATGTCTGTGTGTGTATCCGTTCTATGTCTGTCTGTGTGTGTATCCGTTCTATGTCTGTCTGTGTGCGTATCTGTTCTATGTCTGTCTGTCTGTGTGTGTATCTGTTCTATGTCTGTCTGTCTGTGTGTGTATCTGTTCTATGTCTGTGTGTGTATCTGTTCTATGTCTGTCTGTATGTATCTGTTCTATGTCTTTCTGTGTGCGTATCCGTTCTATGTCTGTGTGCGTATCCGTTCTATGTCTGTGTGCGTATCCGTTCTATGACTGTCTGTGTGCGTATCTGTTCTATGACTGTCTGTGTGCGTATCCGTTCTACATCTGTGTGCGTATTCGTTCTATGTCTGTCTGTGTATGTATCTGTTCTATGTCTGTCTGTGTACGTATCTGTTCTATGTCTGTGTATGTATCTGTTCTATGTCTGTCTGTGTATTTATCTGTTTTATGTCTGTCTGTGTATGTATCTTGTCTCTCTGTGTATGTATCTGTTCTATGTCTGTCTGTGTATGTATCTGTTCTGTGCCTGTGTATGTATCTGTTCTATGTCTGTCTGTGTATGTATCTGTTCTATGCCTGTGTATGTATCTGTTCTATATCTGTCTGTGTATTTATCTGTTCTATATCTGTCCTGTGTTATGTATCTGTTCTATATCTGTCTGTGTATGTATCTGTTCTTTATCTGTCTGTGTGTATCTGTTCTATGTCTGTCTGTGTGTGTATCTGTTCTATGTCTGTCTGTGTGTGGATCTGTTCTGTTTGTCTGTGTATGTATCTGCTCTGTTTGTGTATGTATCTGTTCTATGTCTGTCTGTATTTATGTTACTGTTCTATGTATGACTGTGATGTATCTGTTCTGTCTGTCTGTGTATGTATCTGCTCTATGTCTGTCTGTGTATCTATCTGTCTGAGTATTTATTTGTTTTATGTCTGTGTACCGGTATGTATCTGTTCTGGTCGGAGGGCCAGTTCTGATCACCTAATTTTTAATCTTTGCCAATGAATGAAAAATCACTTCCTAGAAAAAAAATTCCGGGAAGTGATTTTTCCGATCGGATTTCGGAAAACTGGCAAAGTAAACCCAGATTATTATTCCACCGATTTCTAGAGAAACTAAGCCTGTATGAGAAAATTTTGCAGATGTACCAAAAAGAAACCAAATTGAATTTTTAGTTTTAGTAAAGTTTGCAAAAACGTATGCGTCTCAAAGTACCAACCGGTTTTTACTGAAATACTCTACTAAACTACTAAACTACTACTCTGTGTGCGTGGGGAGTGGGATGTGACGTTTTTTGTTGTTATTTTTCTTGTAATTGCACTTGTGCATGCGTCCCATGTGAGCTAGTTGGTGGCCACATCTCTGTGTGCAACCACGCTTATGGAACACCATTTGATTTAGGACATGCGGAAGATTGACATTTAGTGGGGTTTTTTACTTGGTAAGTGGGTTAAGGCAGGATTTTAACCTTTGAATCATCTTATTTTATTTTCTCACAAAATCTCCTAAAAGCACGGAGTTCTATGCATTACTGTGCCTGGAATTCTTCGTGTGTGTATGAAAGCATGGCACCGCTACATAGCTGAAGTTGTATAGATTCCAAAAATATATAGTATGTGGGGAGTATTTCCAAGTTCCTGGGCTGTTTCCTTTGAAGCTATTCAAATTACAGAGCACTTTAATTTTTTTCTTGTAATTGCACTTGTGCATGCGGCCCATTTGAATAAGTTGATGGCCATGTGCACCCACACACATTTACTGCTATTTGACATTGGTCCCACTTTGGGTTAGGTGGTAGCCATGTCTCTGAGTACACCCATGAATGTGGCATACCGTTGTATTCAGGAGGGGTTAGGCTTTCATATTTGAGATGCTTTTGAATTTCCTTTACAGTTTTTAGTTGAAATTCACATTTTGACTTTTACAGTTGAGGGAAAAAGGAAAATATGAGAAAGTAACTTCATATAGTATTTTAGATTGAATATATCTGAAAGACATACAGTATGTCCATCCAGTCCAACCCAATACCCTCATTTCCTGCCTAACTGTTAATCCAGAGGCAATGTAGTTTAAAATAACCTATTTTAAACTACATTGCCGAGTACCTGGATTTGTGAGCAGGAGTGTGGATTGAACCTTTCTCCAATTGATATCTCAGACGTATGGACCTAGCGAAGGGTCTTGGGCGATCCAGCACCCGGACCACCCAAAGGAAGGGGTGAGTCCATTGTTAACCCATGCAGCAAATCTAATTGTGACACTAATAGGATGAAGAATTCCTCGAGGGGAGATACTTACCTAAGTGTCAGGTCCACGGCATACACACCCAGACCGTACAACACATAGTGAGTCACTATTTTAACATTGCGGTTAGAAGCATGTGAATAATTCCAGGCCTGTATTGATAGTTTTTTATAATACTGTCTAAGTTGTTGATACATAGGTTTTTTTCCCTACATAACACTGGTGAGTTTTGTTGCCTTCCTCTTGATCAAAAATTAGGCGGAATTGTGGGTATTGCTGAGTAAGTTGGACTGGAAGGACGTATGTCTTTAGTCCACCTCAATTACTACTTTACTATACAAGGATGTCCATTTTGGACTGCCGCAAGCTGATTCAGGAGGGAGAAGACGACAATTCATTATTTTCTACCTCCCCTTCCTTTTCCTTTGTGTCTGTTTTAAATAAAGCTTCAGGTAAACCTTTTCCCCTCCCTTACACCTCCTTCCCTTTCCCGACACACTGTTCCTTTATTTAAGCATGTTCTAATGTAATTAAATATTGTTTGTGTAGTGCTGTCCCCTGCCCAGATCCCCCATGTTTCACTTTTTGTTGTTTTGTTATGTGATGTATTTATTCCCAGCCCACACCTACCCCAGCACCACCCTAGTTTCAAGTGATAAAGTAATATAATGAATGAGCAGTGCAGGACCTATTGTATTTGTTGTATCAACATATAAGGTTGTGACAAATTTGTGTGTGGTTCAAAATTTGATGGATTTAATGTCTATGTCTATTAATGAAAATGAGGTATCAATTCATAGTATGCTTAAAATATTGATTATATTGTTTAATGTGTGGAATATCTCCTCACTCATAACTTTTTGAGTTTGAGGGACATTTCTTTTTATAAGCATGTGGGCCAGCGATGGGGGCAAAATTTTCACCCTCATATGCCAATTTATTCATGTGGTGGTGGGAGCAACTCCATGTATTTATCTAATATTGTTATGTACTATTGCTATATTGACAATCTTATAATAATCTGGAAAGGAACAAACACAAGAAGAAGCACGTCTGTTTGTACTATACTGTAATACTAATGATCTCAATTAACACTTTACATGTGATACCAACAAGTATGTAATTCCATTTTTTTGGATGTGAAATTTGAGGTGTTAGTTGGAGTAGTATGTACTGACCTCTATAGAAAGGAGATCACTAAAATTACCTTGCTACATTATCAAAGTTAACACTCAAGATCAACTAGGGAGTCTATTCCATCAAGCCAATTTTTATGTATACATAGAATTTGTTCTACATGGGACAGTTCCAATTACAAGCTATAGAAATGTGGGATAGATTCTTAGAACAGGGCTATGACATGAGTATCAGTGTAAGCCATCTACATCAATGGTACACAGGTTCCTTATGCACACAAAACCAGGGTGGGTGCTGACCTCCAAATAACTCCCCACTTCCCAGGGAGGTGAATCTAAGGCCGTTCTGGAATATTGGAGTCGCACACCTTAGATGAATTCAAAGTGTTTATTGAAAACCACACATCAAAATTACAACGTTTTGGGGGAACGTGCCCCCTTCTTCAGGGCCTTGGACAACTCATTAGTTCATTTGTATTCCAATATCACCTGTATGCGGATGATACCCAAATTTACATCTTTGCCCCGATCTCCCTACACTGACACCCCAGGTCCCCGACTGCCTTAATGCCATCTCTGCCTTTATGTCCTCCCGCTTCCTCAAACTCAACATGGACAAGACTGAACTTGTCCTTTTCCCACCCTCACGATCTGTTCCCCTCCCTAGTCTTACTATTAATATTAACAACACACCTATATCGCCATCTCCTCATGTCCGCTGGCTGGGAATAACGCTAGATTCCGATCTTTCTTTCAAACCCCCATGTCAATTCGCTTTCCTTTCGACTTCAACTCAAAAACATCTCCCGCATCCGACCCTTCCTCTCGAATGAAGCTACAAAAATCCTAGTCCATGCCCTAGTTATATAACGGCTTGACTACTGAAATACACTCCTGTGTGGTCTACCAAACAACTGCCTGGCTCTGCTTCAATCCATCCTCAACTCTGCTGCCCGGCACATTCATTTCTCTTCTCGCTCCTCTAATGCCTCTCCTCTCTGTCAGTCACTCCACTGGCTGCCCATCATGCAAAGGATCCGGTTCAAGCTGCTTACCCTATCCTATAAAGCACTATCCAACACAGCCCCTTCATATATCTCAGAGCTGATCCACCAATATCGTCCCAGACGCAACCTCCGCTCCGCAAACAATCTCCTCCTCTCATCCACTCTTCCAATGCCCGTATTCAGGACTCAGGAGCTCATGCTGCCCCTCTGCTCTGGAACTCCCTCCGTCTGTCCGTCATTCACCATCCCTTAATACCTTCAAACGTAACCTTAAATCCCACCTCTTCTGGCGAGCATATAACCTGGCCTAAACATTACCCATCTTACTACTCAATTTGATCCAACCCGCCTTTCACACTCCACTGCCAATTTATTTACAGCCTACTGACCCCTGCAACCTTATGTCTCACCCCATATCCTCTAGACTGTAAGCTCTTTGGGCAGGGTCCTCTCTCTTACTGTATCATGGTATTGCTGTAAGAAACTCATCACGCTGTTTACTCATATTTTGTATTACCTGTGTATGTAATATATATATGACTTTGTATAACATGTATTACCCTGTATGTAATGTATGACTATGTAATTGTAAAGCGTCACAGAAGTTGTTGGCGCTATATAAATCCATAATAATAATAATAATAATAATAATAATAATGATGATAAAGCTGCATATGATAGAGCAGTATTGCATACTCGTAAACAGGAGGTAAATGGATTGAAGAAGACTAGGAAATCAAGAGGTTTTAATAATACAAATCAGAGACCCTATAAAATGGTCTTGCTTATTACTCCATTTATTGTTCAATCTAGTCAGATACATCAGATTCTTAAATGGCATTAGTCTCTATTCTTACTAGATCCACTTCTTAAATAGGAGTTGCCCCCCTATCCGGGCATTATATATAAGAGATCTAGATCTATAGCCAATAGGGTCACTCCAAGTCAACTGAGATCAAATAGGGCAAGTAGATCCCGGAATTGGCTTAATGCCCATAGAACTTTTAAGTGTGGATGAAATTTCTGTAAGTGTTGCAAATATATAAGTATTACCTCTAGCTTTACTAGTACCGTTACTGGGAGAATATTTAAAATTAAGAACTACATTAATTTCCATACTGAATTTGTAATCTATTTAGCAACATGAAAGCTGTAAGATGCAATATGTTGGCCTCACCACTAGGAGATTAAAAGACAGAATATTAGAACATCTAAACAGTAAACATATTGTGGAAAATGAAGGTGAAGAAAAACATTCCTTTATGTTTTAGGCTATAGAGGTGGTCAAGACTCCCAAATGGGATGGGAGCCACAAAGCTATACTATGTTGAAAAAAACACAGTGGATCTTTCATTTAAAAACTAAAGTACCACTGGGGCTAAACAATGAGTGGGAGGTTTCATGTTTTTTTTTTTTAATGAATATCATTATGTTAATTGGGTTGACTTACTATATAATACTTATGTTTGTGTACTTACATGTAATTAGAAGTGGTATATGTATATTTATGGTTTTTATGTATACATGAAATCTTTTAGATATGGGTTAAATTTATAATTGCCCTTATGTTCAAGTGGTTGATCAAATACTGTCACAAGTAAGAATAATTGTATCTGTGCAATCTATTTTTTTGTTGTTTTTATTTTCATATTTATATATACCATATTGGGACTATTCCCCTTACCTTATAGACTTTATAGAGACTGTATGTCTCTTTAAGTGTTGGGGGTTCTGGTCTTAATTGGATATGTTGATTAGAGACTATTTACGGAGATTAGCTATTACCTGTGGACAGCCTCTGATAGGTGTCAGTCCGGCATGAAATGTGTCAGACGAGTTCTCTGAGGGATGAATAATTCTGTATCAATGCTTGTGAATGCATCATTTTTCTATGTTTATTAAACGTTACTTATTATCTATATTGTTGTGAGATGACTCAGTCAATCCTGGAGGAGGCAGGTTCTCTCTTTTGTGTTTACAGCAGATTAGATCAGGGGAGGCAAACAAAACACCTGGTTGACGGCCTTAAGAGACAAGGGGTGGTTACACAAATTTTTAAGAAAAGAGATATTAAAAGACATCAAAAACTGGAGACCAATGTGGATTATAAAATCAACACAAAAGTGTTTTCTAACTGTCTTAAATTGTGGTGAAAAATCTAGTTGGAAGTGAGCAGGTCTGTGGAATTCCAGGGAGTAATATCCAACAGAATTTAATATTAGTTGTTGTTGCGTATAGTGTATATATAATAATCCTTATTTACCACCACCAGGCAAATTCAACCAGCCTCAGCCCTTTTTCAGAGATAAAGTGTTTATTAAGAGTTCCAGGCCCAGAGACATCAAGTACAAATATATATTTACATCAGGTGTACAAAGGTATATGTTCAATTTATTCCAGTTCTTTCTTTTCCTCCTCCTTCTATTCCATTCTTACTCCCTTCTATTCCATTAAATTCCCTTTTATTTCCTATCTATTGCCTTCTATCCTTCTATTCCCTTCTAACCCTATCAGACTCTCTGTCCCCTTGATATACAACACAAATCCCCATGAACTCCCCCCCCCCCCCCCCCCCCCCCCCCCTCCACAATTATGTTACTATCAGATAAACATCTTAGATGTTTGTTTCTAGAAGGTGGTTACAAGCATTCCCTATTTAAAATTCAGATCACCCTCCATAAGAAGACTGTTTAATAACAACAGATGTATCTACAGTACAGGAGATTGTTTGTTTTTTTAAATGCAAAGAACCCAACCCAGGAACTCAGGATCTTGGGTCGTTAGAGGGGCGACAGTCAATGATTGTGTTAAATATTGATTTTGAGAAATCCTATAACTGGGGATCTCATTAATTTTTATTTAACATACTAAGGAAAATGGGGATAAGCCATTTAGGCATCTCCTTTAGGTATCTCCTGTACAGTTTTGTTGAATGGACACTTGGGAAGCAATGTTAGGGTGAGATCGGGGGTAAGGCAAAGATGCCCATTGTCCCCGCTAGTGTTTGGTTACATGGACAATATAACATTAATTTGTACATCATCTAGGGCATCTAGAGCTAGGTTACATGTGAAATGTTTCCGTATGGGGTCAGAAAAAGATTGTGGGGAAAAATTAAACTTCTGGAAATGCTGCAATATTTACCTTTCAGGGAAGGACTTCAAATCCTTGATCCAAATTATTCTTCCCATTACATTACTGTATATGTTGCAATGGCTTTTCCACCATCTCAGATGTTGTTAGCTAATTTGGAAAGAATACTATTTTTATTTTTGGGGGAGTTTAAAAGGGAATCTATAGTGGGGAAATGAACTTTTTTCCCTTTCTTTCCATGTGTTCTATAATTCCCCACAACCCCTAGAGTGTTTTCACTTTTTTCAGATTCCCTCTCTGTCCTAAGATACACCAGTTAGAAGAATACGTGATTGCATTCCTCTACTCCTACTTGGACTGTCAATCAAATCCCTGTGACGTGATCCCCCCTCCCTGCTCTGTAATAAACATAGAGATACGAGCATTAGCAGGAGGAGAGAGGTAGCTTTGATGGTAGATATAAGGCTGCACTTGACCCCCCTTCTTAATAGTTTTCGCTGATTGATAATTGGTCACAAAGAGAGAGATCGTAAACTGTACTGTTCTCCTTCTTCTTCTGTGTCTCCAGGACAGCTTGCTTTCTATTGGCCACTGTGCGTGGGTGTGTTTTTCAGGATGTTTAACTTTTAACTCCTACTGCACATGATAAGCTTGTCGGTTAGCTGGAGTTGAGATATGGAGGAGGTAACAGAGGGGAGGGGGAAGGGGGGAGTGCTGCACACAGATCTGGATCTGGAGATAGGATTAAGGCAGCACAGAGTACATGAATTTAACTTTGCAAAGGGGCAATGTGTTTTTTTCACTATAGATGCCCTTTAAGAAACTGAAGAGTGAAATAGTGAAAGAGAATGTCAGAAAAAGGGGCATGCATTGTCCCTGTGTTAATGTGTTTTTGTCTGTTCATTATTGTGCTTTTTGTTTTAAAATGTTGTCAAGGGAGTGTCTAAAATCATATATGATGTTTTATATGTCAGGATCTATGTTCTGGAGGGTGTGTTTAGTGGAATGGGACAATACTATGACATGCATTTTCACTGTGCCTCAGTATAATTTAATAATCCTTAAGAAAATTAGAAATTTAATTTAAAACACTGTTACTGTAACTTGGAAAACCCCAAGGTTAGTTTTAAAAGATAAGAAAATGTGGAGAAAGTCTGTAAAATTTACAATCTTAACCAGATTCAAACTGTAAAAGTCTGTTAAGATTTGAAAACCTATGAGGTTAAAGGAAACCAGATGGAAATAGTATGGTGACAATTACATAAAGCCCTCCTAACATTTAAAAAAACTTGGCAAGTTCTGATATCTGCCCTAGACAAGATTGTAATAGGGTAGAGGATGTAACATGTTTTGGAAACTGTGCGTTTGCTCAGGAAATTTGGAGGAGGTGCGGCCCGTTAATGAAGGAATTAGCGGATTTACAAAGCTTAAGCTAGTTAGTTTGTGTTACCAAAAAAGCAGACTAGAGTGTTATGGGTATTATGTGTGTAAAACATTTTTGGTTGAAGGGTAGAAATATTTTGATATTTAACAAAGAAGAAATTTCAGATGAGAACACAATATATATTATTTTGGGGAAGGTTTATATTTTTTCCCAACAGGGCTTTGTTTAGTTTACATTTTAGGTATTATTACATGACTGTGTATTATATTTGTGTTTTGGTTTTGTGGTATTCATGATGATGAGTTTGGCAGCTACATAATAAAGCTGGATTCTTTAATATCTCCAAAATAATGCAGTCTGTCATAGATTACAAATGACGTTTCGGCAAATCTCTGCCCTTTCTCAAGTCTCAAGAGCTGGATTCTTTGGCTATGTTTTTGCCAGGTTCTGAGTGGGGGAAATAAATCTGTTCTTATCAGTTTAATATCTGATACATCTCCTATTTGGAGACCATACTGTATATTAAATGGATTTTTTAAAGATAGAACTCACTGAAGCCAAAACAAAGAAAGAAGGACTTGTCTTTTCTTTCTTCTTACTCTCATTTTCTGCTTTTAGACTGTTAAGAACTGACTTTAGTGTCTTTATTTTTCCTGCTTGTGTACTTGTGCTTTTTTCTTTCTCTTTCTTGCTTCTGCTGTATTTTTCTTGCATCTTGTAACCTTGTACCTTTCTTTTCCTCTGTCTAACAGTCTAGCGTGTCTTTTCTTCTATCTTAACACTGCACTTGAATATGATTTCAGCTGTGTTTCATCTTTGGGGCATATTTATAAAAGTTTGTTAAACTTTTCGCCTCCGTTATCACGGCCTTTTCACCAAACTTTTTGATATTTATAAAGCAGTGATAACCAGTGGGCAAAAAGTCCTTGTCATGAACAGGTGTGCAATGTAAAACGCCATAGACAATGTCTGAAATTGCACTCCTAATTTTCAATTATTTCACCATATTGGCATGGTCCAGCAGTATGGCAGCTCCCACATTGTTCCCTCTCATGGGTAATCACAGGGTTAATTCATGTTAACTTGTAAGCCCTGCTTCCTTTCCCATAGCCATTGCCATTTGGTCTTGTTAGCTGACCTAGCAAGAGGTCTGACTTCAAAGGGGCAAGGTGGGAAGTCCCTGTAATATACATACACTGTCACAGGCTAGGAGGCACCAGAACAGCAGGGAATTTCCTAGTAGAGAATTGAGCAGAAACCAACTGGCAGATCAAAGGTAATTCATATTCCTTAATAATTCAGGATGTAGAATTATTTCAGGTTTTCATAAATACCCTCCGTTTATCCAGTAATTAATTCTGCATTTATAGATACCTGATATAATATGATAGCCCGAACCAAACTTGGGATATTATCCTTCCTAGGCCTACAATCTATCAGAGGTGTCATATTTGGTCTTATTCTGTTGGGTAAAATTAGTTATGGACCATCATGATATTATTTTGAATGTGACATGAATGGTTCACAGATTATGGACTGGAGGGGAATTGGATATTTAAAATTCCCTCCAAAAATAGGAACCAACCTTCGGGGGCAGAACCAAGTCCACCCCTCTAGGGACCAGACCACTCCCATTTTCTGACAAAGGATAAAAGTGGAATTGGGTCTCAGCCCACGACTTCGTCATAACATCTACAATAACATCTAGCCAACAGGACGGATCGTATTGGCTTACCGCAGCAACTATTATTTGGACTTTTCCAATAACTGGATTATCAAGTTCTGGACTCTGCTCACGGACATTTCAGATGCCAATTATCCTTAAGTATTCATTCTTTTACCCATTTCTTACCTGTGTGTTACCGCTTTTATGTTCAGTAAATTATTTTAGTTTTCTTTATATTTTTATGCACTATTTTTTCAACTTTTAATAAATGATATAAAATCATTTATAGGCTATTGTCCTATTCTGAGTATATCCCAAAAACAAACCTGTGTCTTCGAAGTACGCTACTATAGAGAAGTATTGTTTAGATATATAGATATACTGTATAACTGTGTATAGAATATTAGGGGTGAAAAACCAATTTTCTTACAGGTTGTTCGAAGTAGGGGTGCTGATATCCCCATAGATATAGGTAACAGGTCATTCTGCTGTTTCATCAGAATGTGGTGGCAGAGAGAGTATATTGATATTTAGTAATATTAATTGTGTAAAATATTGTTTGTTCACTAAACCCACCGGGTCTGATCTGTTCCGTCCGCCTGTCGGTTGCTTGGAGTGAGTTTTCCGGTAACGGATAGGTGGCTGGGCGTCTCGGCCCGGAGGGTTTGTGACAGTCATTACCATTACTTTTCGCTTTTTGCTATACATCGCTGCGGTAACCGCTTGATCATATTTATAAAATGGCGAAAGGTGTTTTATTGCGTTAAGTTCAGCCATTCAAATTCGCTAAGTCTGAGGTGACAAAAACACATAAATGCCCATTTATTTAGCCTCCCAGTGGGGCCATGGAAGGTGTCATTGTGGAGTGTTTCTCAATACTAATAAGTACCCAGGGGGGTGTTAGACTCTTTTCCAGCATTTACTGTAATACGATCAGAGATTTCGCTTTTCCCATTTTTTTTTTTACCTCTTTTTTTAAGATTGCTTTTTATTTTTTGAAGGTTCCGATTTTCTTTATTTACCAATCAAAATGGGGGTCTATTGTTTTTGTTTTTTTGCCACCAGACTTCACAATTTAAAAAATTGTATAATACTGTCTGGTAGATTTTCAAAGTAGTATCAAATTGGTTAATACACACCGAACACCTATCTTTGTTATTTACAAATAGCCTAACATATGTGTTGTTTTTTTCAGCCAAAAATATGATAAATAGTGTAAAACTCACCCAGGCAATTTTCTTTTTTTTATTAATAGGATGTAATAGTGTAAAACTCACAACAGCGAATTTTCTCTTTTTTTTAGTAATAGGATAGGATAAAAAATTACAAAAATAGCTCTGAAATTTCACCTTCTCTGGTCTGGTAATGTCCGACGCTAGAGCGGACAGAGCAATTTCTCTTTTCGCCCCACAATACCAGCCTTAACGCAATGAATAAGGAAAAATTACCATCACACATCGCCACAGTGTTACTTTTCTGCAAAAACTAGCCTTTTTATAAATAAGCTGTTGGCTATAAGATTAGACAACTTGTTCCTTGCACAGTGCTTTTCATAGGACAGACGGCATCTCTCCTCGCCAGAGCATTCCCCCTTCCCCGCCCTCATCTAGGTGGGATTATGCAAATGTCAGAGGGAGATTAGGAGAGTGCCCGGGCTGACTCCTCTTGGGTTGGTGGCTGGAACATGTCTTAAGAAGACCTCAAGAGCAAGCCTTGCAGGCAGAGGAAACACTGGCTGACTGCAGCTAGTGACAGAACATGCTGGGGTGGCTAAGAGCCCGAAGGGGCCACAGTGGGTGCTTTTCTCCCCATGCGGCCCATCCTTGGTGTCTACTGGGTGAGTAGACCCTGCTGCAATGTAGATTATCGCTTCTCAGCCTTTTGGCTAAGATTAAGTGTAGGACCCTGCATTTGTGACAAGCTGTTATATGTGAGCTGACTGTTCTTTTAAGAACAGAGAAAGTGACAACAACCCCACAAACATTGGGATCAAGAAGGACCTTCTGGAAAAACTGCTGAGTTCCTGTTGACATCCTGATCTGAGTAGAGCTGCCAAGAGGAACCCCGATATTCCGACCTCGACCAGATCTCTGAGTGCTTAGGGTTTTGCATTAATAATTTTAGAAATATTTAAATATTCAGTACTAGTGATTTTAAAGTCTACAAAATTACATACTAAAAGAATTAAAAGTATATAAATAATGACGTATAACATTGATATTCTATAAAAAAAAATTAAAAAATAATAAAAATATGTAATTAAAAATTATAGTATTTACTTAAGACAAATGTAAATATTTAATATCATTAATTAAAAAATAAAAATAATATTAAAAAAACAATTAATATTAAATTAATGTAGATAAAAAAAGTTCATACTAATTAAGAAAAAAAATAAAACATATATTTTATAATATATATTGAGACAATGCTATAATATATTTACATATCATCAAACATCATATATATGTATATATTTGATATATACATATTTTTTAATAAAAATATAATATATATATTTAATTGTATATATAATATTATATATGTATTATGTACAAATATATACATTTATAAATATATGCTGATATATAACAAATAATTATATATATAAATTATTAATAAATATATCATTAAAAATAAATTAAATATATAATACATTAATAGAAATTAATATAAAATAAATATAGATGTATGTGTGTTAATATATATATACACACACAAATATTTAAAATTAGTTAATTATTATCACCTACATAAAATAAATTATATATATCACACTATATAGAGAGTAGATAATGAAAAGGTATCCAATCTGATTTTATTTTTAAAAATATATATATATTGCTACATACATATATATAGAGATCGATTCCCATATTATATACCATAGCCAACTTTATTCTCATTACTATATACACCAATATAAGGAATAGAATAAACCATTTAGATTAATTAATTTATAATTTTACCTTATAGTAATATATTGGTTCTCAGAGTTCTCAGAGGTCCGGTGTTGCTGCTGTACAGAAAGCAAAATATTGTTATTTTGCAGGATCGGGATTCCTAACACCCGATTGGTTGTTCGGTTACCAACTGGTATCCAAATGTTCATGATTGGTGGAGCCAGTTAAAGCTAAGAAAATATTCCTATTGGCTGCAGAAATGACGATGCCTGATTGGCCCATTACAGATCAGTACGACGGGATCCAAATCTCGTTCTGTTTTTCTAAAATTGACGTCACTTGATGGGAGAGGTGAGGAGGGGGGAGCGGATGCTTCCGTGTTCAGGGAGATTTGATGTACTGCGCAGGACATTTTTCTACCGGAGGCAGAGACGGAGGATGACACAAAATAAGGTATGTTAGCCTCCTAGTGTTCACTTTTTTTATGTTCACTGCAGTGAAACTTATGATCAATAAGGCTTTGAGAGGAGATATAGCAATGATTTTAATCAGCACAAGGTGGGCAATTAATGATTATTTTTTTGTTTTGGGGGTGGACATGCCCTTTAATCATTGTTTGCCAAAGCAGACACATTGATTCCTATTGGAAAAGGAGGGAGGAGCTGATTCGTGAATTAATGGAGGCAGATTTCCAAGCACAGGAAATGCTTGATGAGCCTACAGCAGGAATCACTCACTATGACCTGGACTCAAATGATATTGTTACTGCCCAGCATGGAATACCACCAAGGACTGTATCCCCAGTACCAAGGCACAACCCTGCAGCTACAGAGTCTCCTCAGCTCCAGGCAGTGTTGCAAAGGTTAAGCGACACTAACCCAATGGAGTACCTGCAATTTCTGGAACGCCAACGTGAGATGGAGGAGCGTCGGGCTGAGCGTGAGAGTGCAGAGCGGCAAGCTGAGAGACGGGCTGAGCGAGAGGCTGCAGAGCAGCAAGCTGCACGACAATATGAACTGGAAATGGCCAAACTGCGCCAGTCCGCCCACAGTTCATCACCAAGTTCTCCTGGAGCAGGAGGAACAAGTTTACCAGTGAGTCACAAGTTTAAATTTGCAGCAATGGAGAAGGATACAGACATTGATTTGTTCTTACGCTCTTTTGAGAGGGCCTGCCATCAGTATCGTCTGCCTCAGGAGGATTGGGCCAGACATCTGACTCCACACCTGCTCTACAAAGCGCTGGATGCCTTTACAGAGTTACTGGAGGAAAGTGATAATGATTATGGAGCTATCAAGGCTGCTATCATAGCCAAGTACAAGTTGACCCCAGAGGTTTATCGTAAAAGGTTCCGGTCCGTACAAAAAGGATCCACAGACTCTTTTTCGGATGTGGCTAGCAACTTATTCACCACATTCCGACAATGGACTCAGAACCTCACCAACAATTCTTATGGAGCCCTGGAGGATCTAATGGTAAAAGATCACTTTTTACAGGTTTGCCCAGTGGATGTTCGTCAGTTTGTGCTAGAGCGGGAACCCAAGTCAACAATCGTTGCCGCTGAACTGGCGGATAGCTTCATTACAACCCGTTTGCCTGACACGCGCAGAACATCGTCCCAGGAATGGAAAGGAGGTAAACCATTTACTCCTCCAGCCCCTATGAGCCGTCCAGCCCAGAGACCAGAGACATCTGAGGATCGCACGTGTCACTATTGTCACCAGCCAGGACACTTCAAATACTCCTGTCCAGCACTAAAGAGGGAACCACCAGCAACTAGTCAGCAGCAGGATAGACCCCCATCTGCACACAGAACATCTACTGTTTTATTTGCCAGTAGAAAGGAAATCCAACGCCGCACTCCAAATCACCAGTTGGTTAAAGTGAACGACCGGACTGTTACTGGCTTTAGGGATACCGGAGCAGACATCACTTTGGTTCACTCTAACCTTGTTGCAAAAGAGAACATCCTCCCGGATAAGCACCGGACCCTCACGGGAATAGGGGGCACCCTTCCCAACATCGCCCAGGCCCTAGTGGAAATCGACTGAGGGATTGGAAAGCAGGAGAAAGTAGTGGGTATCTCGGATGATATCCCTGGCCCAGTGTTGTTGGGGACAGATTTAGGCACATTAGTGGCCCAGTATCAAACCGCCAAAAGCGTCCCAAAGTCCGAAGCTAAAGGTTCAACTCACACAAAGGTATTGTGCTACCGTGCGTTAGCTGGAGCAGGGAAGGGGTTTGACAGGACCTAGTTCACAGGTACCTGGGGTAAATGTGCAAGTTGGTAATTATTGTGTATCTAACATTAAGCCTGTATCTGTGGATAGGAATGCATGTATAAGTAATGTTAAGGATACCAATGATTGTACTTGTGATAATGTTGTACTGGAAGTGCAGTTACTGATAGTACTGCTAAGGTCTGGGGTTCAGTGTTGAAAGAGGAAGTCCAAGATATCCATTTCAGCTCTGATCTCAGACATGTAGATTGTCAGCAGTTGACCCCCTGTGTCACAGGGCAACTGGCTGAAAATGGTAGTGGCGCATGGATTGACACACTACACAGTAACCCCAGTCTGGAGTCACCCAGGAGAAAGGTTTCTGAGTCACTAACAGAGGGGGCCGCCTCCAAGGTATGTGTGGAAGGTGGTAAAGTGTCCAAATGGTTTATCCAGCAGGTAATGTAAATGAAGTTGTGGTACCAGGTCAGAAAGATGCTTGTATTGGAGATTATCCATTGTTAATACAGTGTATAGAGGGTGACCAGTCTGCCATGGGTAACAAAATGGATCCCAACTCCAGCACAGCTTGTACCTATAGCATTGTGACTGGAGGGAGTGTAAAACCACAAAAAAGAAAATATCTTTCCCAGCAATGTGATGTAACATATCATAAAAGGAGAAAGCCACCATGGCGCCAAGGAGAGTTGGTCGCAACGGTCTAGGTTATGTAAAACCAATCCCTATGCGACATCTATGGGGGGAGGTGTGATGAACAGGTGTGCAATGTAAAACGCCATAGACAATGTCTGAAATTGCACTCCTAATTTTCTATTATTTCACCATATTGGCATGGTCCAGCAGTATGGCAGCTCCCACATTGTTCCCTCTCATGGGTAATCACAGGGTTAATTCATGTTAACTTGTAAGCCCTGCTTCCTTTCCCATAGCCATTGCCATTTGGTGTTGTTAGCTGACCTAGCAAGAGGTCTGACTTCAAAGGGGCAAGGTGTGAAGTCCCTGTAATATACATACACTGTCACAGGGTCTCAGCCCACGAGTTCGTCATAACATCTACAATAACATCTAGCCAACAGGACGGACCATATTGGCTTACCACAGGAACTATTATTTGGACTTTTCCAATAAGCATTTCAGATGCCAATTATCCTTAAGTATTCATTCTTTTACCCATTTAACCTCATTTCTTACCTGTGTGTTACCGCTTTTATGTTCAGTAAATTATTTTATTTTTCTTTATATTTTATGCACTATTTTTTCAACTTTTAATAATGATTATAAAATCATTTATAGGCTATTGTCCTATTCTGAGTATATCCCAAAACAAACCTGTGTCTTCGAAGTACGACTACTATAGAAGTATTGTTTAGATATATAGATATACTGTATAACTGTGTATAAGAATATTAGGGTGAAAAACCATTTTCTTACAGGTTGTTCGAAGTAGGGGTGCTGATATCCCCATAGATATAGGTAACAGGTCATTCTGCTGTTTCATCAGAATGTGGTGGCAGAGAGAGTATATTGATATTTAGTAATATTAATTGTGTAAAATATTGTTTGTTCACTAAACCCACCGGGTCTGATCTGTTCCGTCCGCCTGTCGGTTGCTTGGAGTGAGTTTTCTCCGGTAACGGATAGGTGGCTGGGCGTCTCGGCCCGGAGGGTTTGTGACAGTCATTACCATTACTTTTCGCTTTTTGCTATACATCGCTGCGGTAACCGCTTGATCATATTTATAAAATGGCGAAAGGTGTTTTAATTGCTTTAGTTCACACCATTCAAATTCGCGCTAAGTCTGAGGTGACAAAAACACATAAATGCCCATTTATTTAGCCTCCCAGTGGGGCCATGGAAGGTGTCATTGTGGAGTGTTTCTCAATACTAATAAGTACCCAGGGGGTGTTAGACTCTTTTCCAGCATTTACTGTAATACGATCAGAGATTTCGCTTTTCCTTCCCTTTTTTTTTTTTACCTCTTTTTTTTAAGATTGCTTTTTATTTTTTGAAGGTTCCGATTTTCTTTATTTACCAATCAAAATGGGGGGTCTATTGTTTTTGTTTTTTTGCCACCAGACTCTCACAATTTAAAAAATTGTATAATACTGTCTGGTAGATTTTCAAAGTAGACAAATTGGTTAATACACACCGAACACCATCTTCTTTGTTATTTACAAATAGCCTAACATTTTGTTGTTTTTTCAGCCAAAATATATGATAAATAGTGTAAAACTCACCCAGCGCAATTTTCTTTTTTTTATTAATAGGATGTAATAGTGTAAAACTCACAACAGCGAATTTCTCTTTTTTTTAGTATAGGATAGGAATAAAAAATTACAAAATAGCTCTGAAATTTCACCTTCTCTGGTCTGGTAATGTCCGACGCTAGAGCGGACAGAGCAATTTCTCTTTTCGCCCCACAATACCAGCCTAACGCAATGAATAAGGAAAATTACCATCACACAAATCGCCACGTTACTTTTCTGCAAAAACTAGCCTTTTTATAATAAGCTGTTGGCTATAAGATTAGACAACTTGTTCCTTGCACAGTGCTTTTCATAGGACAGACGCGCATCTCTCCTCGCCAGAGCATTCCCCCTTCCCCGCCCTCATCTAGGTGGGATTATGCAAATGTCAGAGGGAGATTAGGAGAGGGCCCGGGTCGGACTCCTCTTGGGTTGGTGGCTGGAACATGTCTTAAGAAGACCTCAAGAGCAAGCCTTGCAGGCAGAGGAAACACTGGCTGACTGCAGCTAGTGACAGAACATGCTGGGGTGGCTAAGAGCCCGAAGGGGCCACAGTGGGTGCTTTTCTCCCCATGGCCCCATCCTTGGTGTCTACTGGGTGAGTAGACCCTGCTGCAATGTAGATTATCGCTTCTCAGCCTTTTGGCTAAGATTAAGTGTAGGACCCTGCATTTGTGACAAGCTGTTATATGTGAGCTGACTGTTTTTCTTTAAGAACAGAGAAAGTGACAAAACAACCCCACAAACATTGGGATCAAGAAGGACCTTCTGAAAAACTGCTGAGTTTCCTGTTGACATCCTGATCGGTAGAGCTGGCCAAAGGAACCCCGATATTCCGACCTCGACCAGATCTCTGAGTGCTTAGGTTTTGCTTAATTTGCATAACCCTGCCCACTCTCCCATTATCCACCTAGGAACACTCCAGAACTAATTCTCTCTCTCCCCTTTCTTGTCTTATCTCCCTCTTTCTCCCTTCTACTCTAGATGGAAGCAATGACTACTGATGCCCACCACCCTCTGTCATCCCACCTATTGAGATGAAATGAGGAAGAAATTGTGCAGCACAGAAGGTCTAATAGCCACCCAGGTAGAACCCCAAGACACCACCAGGATACGAACCCCCAAACTGGAACCACTGGATGACCGCAGACCGTTGTCCTCAAATTAAAAAGGTAAGATGTCAGGCAAGGATACCACAGACCTACAGACAGGAAAGAGTTTGTAAAGAAAATGGTCAAGGATCAATGCGGATCACTCCGACTAGAGCTGTGTCGTATAACATCATTTTATGCTGGTTAGTGGTGTATTTATGTACTTTTGTGCCCTCCATAGCCATATGCAGAAGGAGTGATTGGACCATGGAAGTATGGCGACCGACCCTAATACCCGTTTTCTCGCTTTGTGGGCATATATTGCCCTTAATCCATAGAGCGAACGACGGGTGAACGGTTTCAATGCGGAAGCCCACATACGCCGGCAAGGACATTTCTACTTTTCTTTCTGGGTTCTGTACTGTTCTCTAGGGCCCCTCTCGGATACTTGACAGCAAGCAAGGTATATCTAGGGTGAATAGTAGATCCGTTTGATCAGCTTGACCATCATTTCTTTACGCTCATACCCCGGGCATAAGGAATGGCACCTGGTCAGCATCACATCCAGAACTGTACGTGGTATCCCTGCCATCCAGTCACCTTCTTCTAATTTGACAGTTGCTTGCACCTGGGCCAGTCTCGAACGGGTTTCGTCAAGCTGACTCCATGGCAAGCCGCTTACGCATTGTGCTATTGAAATTCAGTGTGCTGGATCGGGGCATTTCTCTATACAGATTTGTGCGATAGAGTCTGCATCTGCTTAGGCTTTTTCATTTGTAAGGGGGGGGGGGGGGGCAAGGGGGATGGTGGCGCGTACATCAAAGCCATAGATAGCTTCACCACATGAAGCAAATATGATGGTGGTTGGTAAGAGCAAATAGCCTCGTGTATGTAGCGCATCAGGCTAGA